>CM036918.1:20259503-20632003 GCA_020800305.1 Porphyrio hochstetteri | reverse complement strand
CCGCGCTCACCCCGCGGAGGCTCCGCCGCGGCTCCGCGCACACACACACTCCCCCCACCCGCCCCTGCGCGGTGGCTCGGCTCCGCTCCGCCCCCGCCCTCCCCGCTCCGCCTGCGCTTCCCCTCCACGGCTGATCCCGGAGCTGTTCTCCGCACCTCCTGCTCGCCCTTACTTACTTTTAACAAATCACTACAAGCCCGTGGAGCAATCAATAGCTCTGAACGATCGCGTTTGACCTGCTTAAGGAGAGGAAAGAGCAATAACGCCAGTGCCGACCCCTTCTCTATTTTTATTTTCTCAAGGTCCGGGGCGCCGTGTCCCGCACTCCCCGAGAGCCCCGAGCCCCGGTCCGACCGACCCCGCTCCTGCGCTGCCCGAAAGCTCCGGTTGCGCGCCCGGTGGCTCCTTCCCTCCCGGCCGGCCTGCCCCGGCAGCGCTGCACGCCCCGGCGCGGGGGGGTTCCCACGGCCTGCAAAGGAAACAGGGGCTGCACCGGGCTCCCCCTCTGCCTGGCCTAAATACACCCTTTCCCTCCCCCCTTCCCGGTCTGTATCCGTTCTCCGGGCTTGCACCGGCACCCCGAGGAAGGGGCTGACTTCTGCCGCCCGGGAGGGGCGGTAGCGGGGGTGCGGGCGGTGCCATGCCACGCGGCCCCCCGTTCCCCAAGCTCTGCCCGGCCCGCCGAGCTCCCGCCGTCCGCGGCCCCTTCGTAGATGGAGAGCGGTTCTCTCCCCCGGAGCGCTGCCGCCCGCCCCCGCCTCGGGCCATCTCTCCCCACATCATCCATTTCCAGCCGCACCTCCGCCACGCTGGGCCCTACGTACGGCTCGGGTTTCAGGGCTGCACCGGGTCGGCAGCAGCGCCGGTGCCGGGCGGGCAGAAACCCACCCACCGCTGGGGCGGCCGTCGGGGTCTCCCCCTGCCCTCCCGACCCGGTGTCTCCTCCCCGGAGCGGCGCTTTCTGCCGAAGGAGTGTTTCCAGCCTGGGGCAGAGACACAGACGCCTCTGGCACACACTGAGAGGTGCTCCCTATTCATTTGGGGACAGCACTTCCCTTTCTTCCGCTTACACATACACCACACACACACACACACCCCGCTTCTAAGGAATGTTGAAAATATGTCTAAAAAGATAAAAACTCAGAAAAATGCCGCTTATGTTGAAGCCAGATGCCTGTCTTGCCTTCCCGTGCCTGTCCACAGGCTCCTCACCCGCACACACCGGCAGCTCCAGCCGGCAGCATCCCCCCGGTACTTGGTGCTCTCTCAACGGTAACATTCCCTCCCTGGCACGGCACAGCGGAGCTGGGGCTCCACGTACTGCCCCAGCTCTGATCTGAGGCACGGGGTTACACTCCACACCTTGCACCTCCACCTAACCGAGGGTTTACCCGCGGCGAGTCGCCCCGTACCCCGGTGCCAGCCGGCCGAAGGCGAGAACCGCTATTGGAAATCGATGCTTGTCACCGTCCCTGTAATGACGGCAGAGCTGTAAAAACCGGCCATGGAGAAAACAGCGGGTAAAGCGGGCCGAGTGCGGCCGAAACAGGGAGCTCCGGTCAGGCTCCCGCTCGTTTTCCCCGCTCACTTCCCCTTTCCGCTCCTCAATAACCGTGGAGCCTTCCCGGGACCGGCCGGGCTGGGTGGGCGCGACGCAGGGCGCAGGCAGGGCCCAGGCTCCGGTGCGCCGAGGAGTTCGTAAAAGCCCATTTCCTTCGCTAAGTGCTAACACCATCTGGTTATCTGCGGAACGCAGCACGCTGGCTTTCTGCTACCCGCCCTGAAGCGTGTTTTGCGGCTCAGCTCCGTCGTGGCCGAAAGCCGAGGGGAGCCGAGGGCGAAGCGGCGCAGCCCCGGCCCGGGCCCTGGCAGGGCTCCCCTCAAACCCGCTCCATGCAGTTGGATCCGGCGTTATTGCAGATCCAGCCTCCTCCACCAAACAACAGATGCAGCCTCTAATGCAAATATTGCCATTTCCCTGCTGAATTAGCCTTGTCACTTAGCCCAGAAGCTGGCAGCGTTAAGCCAGCTTGCATTTTAATTTGGCCCTGAAGTTACTTATTTCATTATTGATCAAACATAATGCTGAATCAATGTTCATCTTGTTACCTGGGCCATTTCCATGTAATACAGTGATAGCACTGCCTGGAGTTACTCATTCCCATCCCAAAGTGACTTTACCATAAAATCAATGCTTGTTTGTTACTGATATAAGGCAGCATCCGTGGGATGAAGAGCAAATAAAGCAGTTACGCCATCGCGATCTGAAAGTTCGGACAGAATATGTACGTGAATCAAGACTTTGATATTTAAATGCATTTTATCGGCGTCAAAATCATCCTACCCAGGCCGATGGGACAGAAAAGCTCAGGCTGCAAGATGACGGGCTTTGATACTGTAGGTGTTGCCATTCGTAAACGCTACTTGGGACCTAGTGGGGGAATCGTTTCTAAAGCAGAGTATCATGACACAGCAGATGTGGGCTGTAAGCTCTTCCGGGCAGGGACTGTTTTGGAAAAATAGTAATTAATACAATAGTAATTAATGATTGTGTCACAAGATTAGACTCTGCGCAGTGTTATCTTCAGCGCAGCTGCTGCTCCTTTTCTTTTCTCGTGTTTTCCCCTCCAGCTAATAAACCCGGTTACAAATTACACGAAGCTGTCTGCATCCCCGGCTCTCCCATGCGGCGGCCAGAGAGTGCTGAAACATCTCACCCGGGGAGTGCCCCGCTTTTCTGCCACGCAGACACTAAGAGCGGCCAGGGTCGTCATTTCAGCTGCGTTTCCCTCGCACGGCACCGACACGTCCAGGTCCCATCCCCCTCTGTCCGTGTCCCGTCCTTCCCCACCAGACGCACCGTCCCCATCCCGGGGGAGGTACCTCCCGGCGGGCCGGAGACGAGGGGGGTCCCCGGCCGGGGAAGCCGGAGAGGCACGGTCCCATTGGGACCATCCCACCGCGGCGGCCCCGGGGGGCGGGTCAGTGCCCGGGTCGGTGTGAGACCCCCGCGGCGTGGGGACGCGGGTCCCCGCTGCACCGTGCCGGAGGCTCCACCGAGGGCGTACCGAGCACGGAGGGGCAGGAGGGGGAATAATCTGGGTTTAAAACAGCTGGTAAAGCACGAGAAACCCGGGATATCCCCATCCCCGGATAGCAAAGGCTGCAGCCCTCCCGCCGGAGCCAGCGCCGCAGCCGCGCACATCCGCCGCAGCCGCACACATCCACCGCAGCCGCGGAGGAAGTCACGGGCTCGGCGGGAGCAGCTCCTGCCCGGCCGATAAGCACCGGAGACTGCGGGCGAGGAAAGATGTGGCGGAAAATGGCGAGGGGAAGTTTCCCACAGTTGTGTGCGGTTTCTGCCCGATTCTCCGCTCCCGAGGAGCGCCGGGAAAGGACCCCGACGGAGGCCGGAGTCAGAGAGCCGCCCTGACACCAGCACGACATTCCGACGGACGATGGAAAGTCTAACAGGGTGCATAAAATATATCGGCATAAAATTAGTGAAGTGCACTAACAGATTATAAATCACCTAAACGGTCAAACCGCAGATATGAATCACAAATTCCTATAAAGATTAATGTTTCCTAAGATTCACAGCAATTATGAGTTTTTTGGACAAAAGCCTTCTCCCAACCTCTCATTCCCGAGTGCTAGTTTTGTTGGGTTTTTTTTTCTGAAGTCTTTCCAGGTTTCTGTGGGGTTTCTAATGAACGATTTACCAAAGGAAAGGTTTTATTAACACCTCTAAAAACTATAAAGTTTAAAGGGAGGGAGAAGGGGAGTGGAGAGGAAGTTAGGTAACACAATATACTGACCTATTGGCAACGGTCCGAACGCAAATCAGCAGAGCACCACAATGGTGGGAAAAAACCCTCAGAGAAATGGAAGGGGGGTGGTGGTGGTGGTGATGGTGGAAATAACACCAAGAGGCCAGCTTTGACTGAGCTGGGATGAGGCTGCTGTTCAGGGCTGCCCCCCGGAGCCTTCAGCCTCTGCTGATGGCCCCTTACCTTTGCTTACCCCCTCGTGTACACAGTGCAGCCTGGTCTGCTTCAAAGGAGCGGGAGAAGAACACGACTGTGAGCAGGAGGGGACATTATTTCTAGAGGAAATAGGCTGGCGGGAGGTGTATGGGACTTCAGGTCTCTCAGGCACTATTTTTCCCTTCTCGCCTCTGTGCAGATCTGGAGATAATAGTTGGGGCTGCAGGTAACAGAGTCAGTTCTCATTCAATTTCCCTAAATGGCCTGGAGAGCACTTAAAAGCCCGGAGAGCTTCTGGCCAGCATTTTCTTATTAACTAATTTCACTTCGATTCTCTTAAAGTGTATGCTTTATAACCTCCAGATGAACATCTCCCTCCCCCTCCCAAAACAAAGCCATTACCTTTTAATGAGAAAGCATAGGGGTGGGGTTTTTTAAAATGTTTCTCCCTCTTTTCCTAACGTTACAGGACACATGCCACACAAACACCCCCGGAGCACCCACTGCTGCCCCCCAGCCCCAGCCCCCAGGAAGGCTCTGCCGAGGCTCAGGGGTCCCCGCACCGGGAAGAGGCGGCAGAGCCAAGGGGATCCATGGACAGAGGGCGCTAGAAAATGGGATTGGGGAGGTTCGCTTTATTTCGCTTTGGGAAAATCTCCGCAATAATGGGTTTTAAATGGATACATACATTTACCATTTCAAACGGGTTCTGCTGTTTCCTGGTAACGCTCACTACAAATGGTAATAATAAAAGATGAAGTATTTTTTCTCACCTTAGGTCATTAGATTTACAGACAAGGTACTAAATCATTTGAGCTCCCAAAACCTTGAAGGAAAGGCACTTGTGCACTCCCGTCCCCTTCTCTTCTCCTCCTCTTTCTGAAGAAATCTGCAATAGGAACGGAGACAAAACAGTCGCTGAGGTTCGAGGAATGTCTCCCTTTAATAGTTTACTGATAATAGCAATAATAATAAAAAAGTTGACGTTGACTGCAGAGCGCAGATTGTCTGTGGCCTCGTCCGAAAGCCCTAACATGAAGGGTCATTAATTGTGTTTTCTTTCCAAATCATATGTCACTGCAATTAACAGATTCTGATCAAGAGACTCCTTTCAGATTGATTCCATATGTGATAAGGAATGTGCAGCTTGTTATCTATCTGTCGCCTTGGAATTATGGAAAAGCTTCAAACGTGTAATTTGAAGAGTCTTTTACCCAGCGCTTTGATCTCTCCCTCTATTTTTTTAACTCTTTTTTAACTGCGGTCCTTCTAATCCCATGTGTTTGTTTATCCCCACACCCCTGTCCGTGGGTGGCTGCGCCCCGTCCCCGCGTGTGCTGCGGTGTGCCGCAGATCCCACCCCGGCCCGGAACCCGGGCATCCCACAGCCCGGCAGGAGCCGGCCTGAACCCGCAGCCCCGCTGCAGCTCTCCCAGCGGGCAGCCTTCGGCTTCCCAGTCAGGCCCTGGGGCACAGAGACACCCCCGGGCCGGGGCCACCGCTCGGGCCGCGTCGCCTTATCCCCTCCGTCGCCCGGGACCTGGCAGAGAGGTGGCGCGGCGGGGCGTGAGCGATGGGAACGGGGACCGGCGTCCCAGGGGCATCGGGGCGGGCGGCGCTGCCCACGGTCAGTGCCCGGGCCCGGCACCTCCTCCCGGCGGGGCTGGTCCCGCAGCCCCCGGAGCCGGCTGCGGACTCGGGGAAGCCCAGCTGCAGCCGGAGGGAGGTTTGCTTTTCGCTCGGCTACGGTGTGAGCCAGGAGGGAGCGGAGGGAGGCGAGGCCGGGGGGAGGGCGGGCGGGCGGGCGGGTGGGCTGGCTGGCTGGCGGGGGGGGTGTGTGTGTTTGGGGTAATAAATCAGGAGCCGCTCTCCCAGCTTTGACAGGTCCCGGCCAGAAGACACGTGTCTGTCCGGCCGAGCAGCGCTCCGCCGCCGCAGCTTTCCCCGGGGGCGGCGGCCGTCGGGCCCCGCGCGGCTCCCCGCGGCCGCTCCGGAGGACGAGACGGCCTCAGCCTTCCCTTCGCATCTCCCTGCGGCTCCAGCCACGCAAAGCCTCTCCCGCTTGGCTTCGCTCGCTCCCTGTCCCCAGGGAAGCGGCTTTTCTCCCTTCACGGCTCCCGCCGCCGCTCTCCGGTCGCCCTGCCCCGCTCCGCTCCTCGCCTCGCACTCTGCGACTTCCCAGCTCCGGTCCCTTCTCCGCTGCGACCCTCCCGTACCCCGCTGCCCAAGGCAGCACGCCTATCGCCGTGGACATCACTCCCACACCCCCGCCCTACCCCCGGGAATATGTCTGCTCTCCTCCCTACCCCCTCCCCCTAGATTGCTCTCCTTTCCGGTTTTTTTTTCTTCCGCAGCCCCCCAGCCAAGAACCTCATCCCTGCAGATTTCTCCTCCAGTCCATTTGGCCCGGCTACATTTCCTCTCCGCTCCTTTCCCATTAATAAACCATCCCTCACCTTCAGCCTAACCTGGATCCATTCGCACCCATAAATTTCTCGCCTCCCGTGCCTCCCTCCCGGCTTCCCACCGCCGCGTACCCTCAGCAGCCCCCCACGGCCACGAGGACCCCCTCACCCGCTCCCGCATCGCCCCGGCTGCCCCCACCCCAGCCCTGCCGGCGGCTCCCGCTGGGGACGCACTCATATTGACCGTGCTGTTCATTAAAAATCACAAAATAATCCTGCCGGCTTTGACTCTCCTGCAGTCACAAAAAGACGGGTCCGGTTTTGCGGGACACGCGTGTGGCCCCTTGCCCGTCCGTGCGGAGCTCAGCCCGGCTGTAACACCGGCGTGGCGAGCACGGCGGCACCAGACGGCCACTGATTTGTCCGATTTTCCCAATTCCTCCCTTTTCTCTCCCAGGCAGGTATTTTTAAAAGTTGTGTTCTGCATCCAAACTCTCCCTCGACCCCCCTGAACATCACTTGGCCCCAGCCGAGCACTGCCTGTAGAAAAGTTTAAGGAAAACCAGGACGCGAGGTTCGCCGCCTGTTTTCCTTTTGAATTAAGAGGAAATAAACTTATAACTGAATTTAGTATTGTTATCTCCACTGCATTATACTATCAAAAGCTATTACAGAAGCAACGTCGAATAGAAGAAAATAAATTCCTCCAACCCAGAGTTGTTTTTGCACTAGATTAGCAGATAGGAAATGCTATAAAGATGAACTTAATACGATTAGAGATGTTTCCTACAGATTTTCATATATTGATTCAGGGAATTTTAATTCTGGAGCTTGCTTTGCTATAATCCGCATTTATTACAAGCTGATATAGTTTTATTATAGCAAGCTATCAAGGTCGATTCCTTTAACTGTATAATCTGACATGAATTTCATTTTTAAAGAAATGTAGTTATAAAAATCCATACTGTGGGCACAGTGGTTATATTGTATCTAAATCATATTTTAAAGGCAATAAATCCAGAGAGTATTTAGGAAGAAAGAGGAATAAGGTTAAACGGTTCTCCTCCAGCCTAAACTCCTCAAGAGACTCTACAAACTAACTTTTTTTTAAAAATATTTTTTAAAAGAAAAAACAACAAACCACTGAGTATTTAAAAAATCAGCTAACGGTGGCAAGTCCAGGTCCCCTCTCCCCTGCCCGCAGTCGCAGCCCCGCGGGTTGGACGAACTTTCCGCGGCTCCCTCCAGCCTCTCCCCCCACACGGCAGCCGCGGAGCAGGGCACACGCTGCCGCTCTGCCAAGCCCTCGCCGCGGCTCCACTCTGTTTTAACCACTCCGCAAAGGCTAAATTGCGACTCACACGCTGGTTTCGGACACAAGGGGGAGGGGAGGGGGTGGGGGGCCGAAAGAAAAAAAAAAGCCCCAAACAATAAAAACGACCAAAAAACCCCCCCAACCAACCAACGAAACCGTAATTTAAAATGTGTTGATAATAATAATAATAATAATAATAATAATAATAATAATAATGATTATGATGATGAAAAATCTTATTCGGTAATTAAAATGTATCTTGCCTCCTTCCCAATAGCTCCTTACAAGCCCGCGCCACTGCTCCCTTTGCGAATGTTGCACGTACCAGGTACTTCCTTCTAAGCCTTGTAGTGATTCAGAACAGAGGGAATAAGCAAAATGATCATAAATTTCCTAATTAGAGATTTCGCACCAAGACAAAAAGGTGTTAATGAGTTTAATTCCAGTGCCTGTCATTGTCCCTTTTTTCACACCACTTATTTACTAATGGCCCAGAGGGCTGCTCCCGTCTCTCCTTTGTTAAGATTTTAATTTGCCTTCTTTTCTGCCTTTGATGTAAAATTGTGACCTACAACTCTTTGAAGTCCCTTATTAGGAGGAAAATTAACTTAGCTTTTCCACTGTATCTGCCCACTGTTAGCCCAGACAAAATGTAGAGAACTCCTTAAAGATTCAGTACAGTAGGAAATGTTCGAGGTAGCTCTGGAAATGCAAATTTAAAAAGAAAAAAAATCTAATAGACTTTAAAATCTATATTAGGAGATGGAACCCTCGCCAGGGCCAGAGAGGGAGAAGGGAAGGAGGGAATATCTTAATAAAGAAAACAAAATGAACCCGGGCAAGGAAAAGCTGTAAATTTGAAAACCTGAAAAGGGAAGGGAAGGGGGGGGGGGCGCTGGGTGAAGAAGGGGGGCTTTATTTTTAAATGTCACAACTTTTTCCTATCCCTCTCGTGTGCCGCTCACAGCTGACACCCTGGCTTCCTATGCTCCGGGGGAGGGGGGGGGTATGAAAGAAATTATATCTAAATCTATCTCTATATAATTAGAATACCATGAGGCAGGGTTAAACCTTTGTAAAACACACAACTGATTGGCGATCGCTAAAACGAGATTTGAAAGCAACTCAAATAAAAGATCGCGACGTCAGTAAACAGATTTAGAAAAAAAAAAAAAAAGAGAAAAAAAAAGGCAGCTAGTGACAAACCCGGCGAGAGCGAGCTCTGGGCATGAGAGAGAGAGGGAGGCAGAGGGAGAGAGAGAGACTTAAAAGAAATAGGAGGGGCTTGTGAGAGACTAGAAATGTCAATCAGAGCCCAGAGTCCCAATAATCTCAGGCAATCTGTTAGGACCTGACCTGGGTCCACTCAGATCAATAGGAAAAGTGAGAGAAGAAAGAAGCGATCGGATCGTTTACCGCGGCGGCCGAGGACAGGAGGGAGCCCACGGCCTCCGCGCACCCCCGGCTCCCCCCCCAGCCCCCCCTCAATGTCCGCCGGAGTTTGCGGGAGGCACTGAAAGTGCGGGCGGCCAGCGAGGGCGAGCGACCCGGCTCCCTCCTCCGCTCCCGGCCCTGCTACTTTCTCCCCTTTCTCTCCCTTCTTCCTCTCTTCTCCCCCCGCTCCTCCTCCTCCTCCCCCCCTCCCCTGCCCCCGCTCCCCCACCATGTCTTTCCCCCAGCTGGGCTACCAGTACATCAGGCCGATTTACCCAGCGGAGCGCCCGGGGAACGGCGGCTCCCGCGGCGGCGCCGAGCTGGCCCCGTCCGGGACCCTTTCCAACGTGCTCTCCTCCATGTACGGCGCGCCCTACGCCGCCGCCGCCGCCGCCCAGGGCTACGGAGCCTTCCTGCCCTACGCCGCCGAGCTGCCCATCTTCCCCCAGCTGGTAAGAGGCCCCCCCGGGGCTCGCCGCTCGCTCCCCGGGACGCTCGGGATGAGGCCGGCCCGGGCGCGGTTCGCGCAGGGAATCGGCCCGGGGGACCGCCGGGGCAGACGCCGGGAGGGCTCTCTGGGGAGACGGGGCGTTATGGCTACCCTGCCCCGGGAGAGCCGCCGGAGAAGGGCAGGGCTGGAACGGCGACCCCGCGGCTTCCCCCTTTCCTCATCCCCCCCGCGCTCTCACCTCCGCCCGCGGGGTTTGACGGCTGCGGGGACCGGCCCCGGCAGCCCCGTCGCGTACACGCACCTGGGGACCCGGTCCTCCCTCCCGGGCATCCCGCCGGCACCGGCCGCCCGCCTCGGCCGGGGGCGCAGCCGGCGGGGCCCAAGCGGCGGGGGCCGGGGATCGCGGCAGCGCGGGGAGTCGGCTCAGCCCGGCCGCTGCGCTGGTGCCGAGCGGGGTCTGCTCCCGGTAACGGCGGCGGGATGGAGGGGCCCCGGGCCGGGCCCAGAGCGCCGTCTCAGCCGGGCCGCCCCTTCCCTCTCGCTGCAGGGCGCCCAGTACGAGCTGAAGGAGAGCCCGGGGGTGCAGCACGCCGCTTTCCCCCCCCACCACCCCGCCTTCTACCCCTACGGGCAGTACCAGTTCGGGGATCCGTCGCGGCCCAAGAACGCCACCCGGGAGAGCACAAGCACCCTCAAGGCCTGGCTCAACGAGCACCGGAAAAACCCCTACCCCACCAAGGGCGAGAAGATCATGCTGGCCATCATCACCAAAATGACCCTCACCCAGGTCTCCACCTGGTTCGCCAACGCGCGGCGGCGGCTCAAAAAGGAGAATAAAATGACCTGGGCCCCCCGCAGCAGGACAGACGAGGAGGGCAACTCCTACGGGAGCGACCACGAGGGGGAAGAGGACAAGAGGGAGGACGAAGAGGAGATCGACCTGGAGAACATCGACACCGAGAACATTGAGAGCAACAAGGACGAGCTGGAGGACGAGCTGCAGGACGCCGACCTCCTGCACTCCGACTCCAAGACGGACTCGGAGGGCTCCGAGGGCTTCGAGGACCTGCCCGGCACCGACGAGCGCTACCTCAAGGCCGCCGAGGGGGAGCCGCACCACCTCCGCCACCACCACCACCTCCACCATCACCACCACCACCACCACAAGTGCGAGCTCCCCGCCTCCGCCGTCCCCGCCGGTCTGGAGTCCCTCAAACCGACCCTCCAGCCGCCGTCACACCACCTCTCGCCCCCCTCCTCCGCCTCTTCGTCCGCCGCCTCCTCCCCGACGGACGGCGCTTTGGCCGGCACTCTGCCGAAGCCCAAGATCTGGTCGCTGGCCGAGACAGCCACCAGCCCGGACAACCCCCGAAAGTCTCCCGGCGGCGGCTCACCGCCGGCGGCCGCCCCCCAGCCGCTGCCGCTGCCCCCCCCGCCACCCCACAGACTCGTCTCCTCCTGCCCCCTGGGCAAGTTCCCCAACTGGACCAACCGCGCCTTCCCGGCCCACCACCACCATCCGCCCCCGCACCCTCTGGCCTTACTGAACGGTCCCCACCTGCTGGGGCTGGGGGCCGCCGCCGCCGCCCCCCCCGCCGCCGCCTTCCCGCGGCCCGCGGACCAGGCGCAGAGCGCGGAGCCCGCCGGAGCAGGTGACCGCTGAGGGACGCGGCGGGGCCGGGCCGGGCCGGCAGCCGCCGCGGGGGGCTGCGCGGAGAGGCGCGGGAGACCCCGCGGGACCCCATGCGAGGAACCGAGGCGGAAGGCGCCGGCCCCGCGGTTTTCTCACGGTGCCTTCGGCGCGTCGCAGCCGTCGGGGCGCAGGTGGCGGCGGGCGGGCGGGCTGGCGGGGCGGCCGCGGGGCCCCCAGGGCGGCGGCAGGTTGGGGGGAGGCTCCTCACAGGTCGGTCTGAAACCCCGAGAATTACCTTTTCCTCCGACGGGGATGTCTTTTTTGTTGCTGTTGTTGTTGCTGCTCAAATCGTCTTTGTGAGGGGGACCCGGCCGTGAGGCTGGCTCCGGGCTCGGTTTTATTCTTCTTCTGACGGTCACTCCTGCGGCAAAGCGGTGGTCTGGTCGTATGTGCAACTTGCTCAGAGAGAGATCTTAAGTCCAGAGGCTTAATTCAGGGATGGGGGGGTGGGGGGAAGAGAATGAAACGGGGGCTATAAAGGAACCCTTTTTTTTTTTTCCTTTCTTTCTTTTTTTTTCCTTCTCTTTTTAGATCGATCTAGTGCCTTGGAAGTAGAGAAAAAGTTAATAAAGACAGCTTTCCAGCCAGTGCAGAGGCGGTAAGAGATTGCTTCCTCAGTCTCCTAAGGATATCCAGAGGCAGTTGTAAATGGTTAGCTTATGTCCTCCGCTCCTTTAGTTCCCTTTCCAGGGCGGTTTCTCGTTCTTCCTCTGCGTGCGTGGTGGGTTATTCTGATTCTTTTTTGTTTTCTTCGTCTGTGTGCTCTCTCCCGCGGGCCGGGCCAGGCCGGGCCGGGCAGGGCAGGGCAGGCCGCGCGGCGGGGCCCCGCGGTTGCCGTGCTCGGGGTCGGGTGGCGCCGGGTCGGGCAGGGCGGGAGCCTTCCCCCCACCCCGCACCGCCGAGAGCAGCGCGCCGGCGGCGGCCAGCCTGAGGGGGAAATACAGCGGCACAAATAATAAAGTTACAATTTAAAGATAAATACCCCCAGCTCGCAGGGGAAGGCGGGGGCTGAGCCGAGACGCGCTGCCCCGAGCCTGGCGCAGCAGACACTGAAATAAATCCCCGGTCGGAACCGCTGGGATCGGGCCCGCGGTGTTTCCGTAGCGAAACACGTTCGCTACAAGTCACTCCGAAAACTTTTTATATTTAGAAATTTATTTAAAAAATTTATAAAATTAACAACAACAACAACAAAACCAGCACTACGTACAGCTAAAAATCCCGTGCCGGCCCGCCCTGGCTAGAAATCCTATTAAATATTTTTTTTTTTCTGTGTCATTTTTTTTTTCCAGGCCCCAGAACCAACTCGATGCCGCTCTGGTTCTATCGGCGTTGTCATCATCATAGTTAATTTTTTATTGTCGTTGTAATGATTGTAAAAAGAAATCTCTGTCTAGTTACAACTTGTAAGCATGTCCATATATTAAAACTAAAAAAAAAAAGGGGGGTAGAAAAAAAAATATACCCGCTTCCGTACTATCACCCGGGTTAGCTGAGTTCGTGAGGTTTTTTGGAAGTCCAGTGAGAATTAGGTGTTTTGGGGTTTATTTTATTTTTTTGGTCGTTTGCTTTATTTTTGGGGTTTTTTTGTTTTTGTACATACAGTAAAAATGTACATACGTGTGAACCAAATTGTACAAGAAAGTATATATTTTTGGCTAATAAATAAACTGTTGCCACTTTGACTACACTCTCTTCTCCCGCCCACGGAGCTCTTTTTCTCCCGCCCCAGTTAACTGTCATGCCGCGGCAGCCAGGGCCGCGCTGGGGCGGCGGCGGGAGCGGCGCATCCTCGGGCGGCGCGGCCGCGGGCCGGCGGTCCCGGGGCCGGCCGGAGGCGGAGCGGGTCTCTGCCGAGCCCGGGCCGTGGCGGCGGCGGGGTCGGGCGGGCGGCGGCTCGGAGCGCGCGGCCCTTCCCGCTGCGGCGGGGCCGAACGCTGGAGCCGCAGCGCCCCCTGCAGGCGCCGCCGCCCCGTCCCGGTGCCCGGCGTTGGCGGGGAGCGGGGCGGGAAGCGCCGTGCAGTCCGCGTGCGGCTCCGGGGCCAGCGCCCTGCGCCGGGGAAGCGGGGGTCGGCGCCGGGGGCGATCCCGGGGACAGCCGGCAGCGGCCCGGAGGTGATCCGTCGCCCCCCGAGGACCTTATTACCGGGTGCCGGCTATTGATCGCCCCGGCCCCTTTAATTGAAAGGAAACTTCGGCGGGTCGCCAGTGCCGCGGCGGGTGGGGAGCGGAGCTGGGTTATTCCCAGGGGTTGGTTTTGGCGGGGGGGGTGTGGTGTGTGCCCTCCCCCGCGGATCCGCCGTGCCGCGAAGCGGAGCGCCGGCCAGGGGCTGCCCAACACCGCAGTGCTGCGCGGAGCGGGCGGCGGGGCCGGGGCGATCTCCCGGGGGTTGCGTCCGTGCGGGAGTCACCGGCCGCAGCGGTGGCGCGCACCCGGGCGGGGAGCTCCGCTCCGCTGCGGCTTGCCCGTCCCGCCGCGCACCGCTCCCCGGAGCCGCCGCCTGCTCCTCCACCCACCGGCCTCGTCCCGGGAGCCGCGGCTGCCCCGCCGCGCCTGAAACCGAGCCGCGGCCTCGAGAACCCGCAGTTTCGTTTTCCCCAGTCAAGTGCTGAAATTCCGCCCGCACCGGGAGAGGTCCGGCCGCTGCGAGCGGCGGGGGGGGAGGGGTGGGGGGCTGGGGGGTGGGAGGGAACGGCCCCTTGGAAACCACCCCAAGGTAGCTGCTGTTGGGGGCCAGGGGCCGCTCCCCCTTCTCTACCTTCATCTCCCGCCCCCCACCCCACTTCCCCGTCTGCCGGCAGCAGCCGGTGCCCGCGGGTGGCCGTGCGCATCCCCGGAGCCCCGGCCGGAGCGGGCGGCTCGGGCAGGGCGAGCTGATGGGTCGGCTCCCTCCTGCTTTTGTTCCCGGGCTCTTCCTTAGTGTCCCTCGCGCAGGGGGGTGCGCGCCCCCCGCCCCTCCCCCTCCCATCCCCCCTTACCGTTCTGGGAACGGCATAATTACGGAGGTGGCGATTAAACCGCTGGTGCTTTTCTTGTGTTGGTGACAGAGCCCACGGAGGGGGAGGGCACGCGGTGCTAGGAAGCAGGAGTTAAAATGAAGTTAAAGTACAAACAGAAGCACATAGCTGACATGCTTCAAGTTTAGACAGTACAAGATATGCAAATGCGCAGGGCTGCGCGGTATTGACATTTTGAGGTCATAGTGATAGGGATGTATTATTTATAGGATTGGGTTGCACTAGGCCGATAAACTACACTTTAAATCCGAGGCGTTGGTAAGCGATAGGATTCGTATATGTGTTTACAGTGTATGTGTGTGTGCACGCGTACGCACGCACTTTATATGTGTGCTTTAATATTTCCCCATTAAGGCAGGGCGTCATGGTGGGGACACCCCTCGCCTGGTGCGTGCCCGCAGCCTCCCCAGGCTGCAGGGAGCCATGGCTGCTGCCGAGCAGGCCCTGACCCTCTGGGGAGATCGGTGAAAGGACCCTCAGAGTTTGCAGTAGTGTTGTGATCTCCGCTTACTCCCTGCCACCTCCCCTTCCTTTCCCCATGCGCCCTTCTCCAGACACGGCTCACCTTGGAAGCCGCACTTGCCCCTTCCTAGCAGATCTGTCTTTCTGCCAGGAACTGTTCCCCCTCTTTCGCTCCGACAGGCTCCTGAAATGAGGGGAAACTCTGTGGGTGGGTGGGTGGTTAGAGAACGGATTGCTTCTCATGTAAATTTTACCCCGTTTCTCTGCACTTTGTATCCCAGCTTTTTCCTTGGCCAATTCTTGCTGAGGGGAAAAAAAAAAGAAAAAAAGAAAGATTAATGGCATGTAAAATGGGAAGGTTGGGGGGGAAGAGAAAGCTAGAGGCAAATTTCCACATCCCCTTCCTCTGGACATCCTGGTGGGTTTTCCATAGAAACTTTCACACAGTGGCCAGACAGATGCTTAAGGGGGATGGAAGAAAATAATGAGACCACGATGGGAAAACAATTGCATCCCCAGCTTTCCACCTCCATTAAAGGCTCCTTTGCCTTTGCAGCAGAGCCCCTCGGCTCCCAGTCCCCGCAGAGCCCACTCCCTTTGCCCCAAGCAGCGAGGATGCTCTCGCAGTGGCGGCGGCTGCATGGCAGCCATGGGAAAGGGAAAGCCGTCCCTTTGGCTTCTGGAAGTGAGAAGTTGGTTTCCCTGCGGGGGGAAAGCAGCCTTTGTGCCGGCCCGGCTTCCCTAATGTGGAGAAAATTCCCATTAATTTTGTGCGGAAACATTTTGTTATGCGTGTTTCAACAAAACATTAAAAATCCTACTTGTATTATTATTATTTGGTTTTTTTTTAGAAATCACTCTCACAGCTTGACAGCCTCACTGGAGCCCCAGCCAGGCCTGCCGAGACGGCGCAGAGAGGCCTCTCCCTCTCTGTTGGCTGCTCTTTTCCTGTCTAATCAATTATCTCCCTAGCTAGTCCTTCTCAAAGGTGAGAGCTCATTATGCATATTCATAAATCACAGCTCCCAGACCTGACACTGATTGATGTAATCATCTTCAGCTCGCTCCCTGTCTGCGCGGGGCCGGCCGGAGGAAGCGCCGGCGAGGAGGAGGCAGGAGAAAGAGACTTCCAACTTGTCAGACCCACTTCTGCTGGCAGCGGCTCGCAGGGCGTAGCGGGCCGTATCGGGCTTCCCATTCACTGCAGCCAAAGTGCCCATCACAGCTCGGGGATAAGACGGGTGGGAGAAAGCCCCGTGAGCTGCCTCTGGCACAGCTAGCTGTTATGCAGACAAAATCACACGAGTAAGGAAAAGATCCAGCACGTTTTTCACGATCAGGCATCAGACCGTGCATTAAAAATACACCCCCCGCCCCCCTTCCTTTCCTGGCTCCAATCTTTCATGTCAGCTAATGCGCCTGCTTTTATTTTCCCGAGATAGTTGAAGCTGGTTTATCCCCACAGGGACAGCTGTGTGCTGGTATGGATCCTGATCATCAGTATCTAGATGTGTGATACTGTAAATATACCCGCAGCTCTCCTTATTGGCGATATTGTAAAAGAAAGTGAAGGAGAAAGTTGCAAGCACTCTTAAGTTACCGCTGCAAGGGTGTGAGGGCAAAAGGGCTTCTCCAACCCAGCCCATCCCAGCAGCTTTCCAGTCAGGAACATCTGTCTCAGCTACGATTTGTTTCCCAAAGCACGCTTCAGCATGTCAGCGTTCAAGATGCTGCTCAGATTATGTGGTTCACCTGTATGGTTAATATTTACACTTTCAAAATACCTCTTTCTATCAGTTTGATCGGGAGGATCAGTGTACTGAAGTAATAACACAAAAATATATGCCCTGGAAATCACGAGGAGATACAAATCAAAGGGAGTCCTAATCAAGCACTTTTGAGAGTGTTATCTTCCCCGTTAACAAATGGTAATAAGAAAATTAAGGCTTATAGCTCGCTTGTGTTTTATCTGAGAAAGCCAATAAAGATATCAGATGTGCTTTGTTTCATACGTTCAAACGTAACGCAGAGTCTCAAGGAACACGTACGTACCTTCTACGGCTTCGCCTGCCATACGGGTTTCAGGATGCCGGTGAAATTCCAAATTTGCAGACTGAGGACGACGCGGTGCTGCCACCCGGGGTTTCTGAGGCCGGTCTCCACTGCAGTCAAGACAACATCTTTTTTTATTAAATGCTGAAATTGGAACAAAGCAACAATGGCTGCTCGCTAACTATGCATGTCCAACAGGCCTCTTTGCTATTCAGCAAATGGAAGATATTAAACAACATTTTGCTTAAAGGTACACCGAGGCCATTTCCATTAGGACATGGTGTCATTCATTTATTCACATGTTAAGTGGATGTCCTTGTGGCTAATGAGCAATAATCAACAGTGACTCCACTTTATTCCTTTGCTCCCAGCAATGTTAAATACTCTGATGGAGTCTCTTTGCTGACACACTAGAGAATATGGTTAAAAAGCGCTAAAGGACATTTTCAGTGTAGAGCAGCCACGCACACACACGCTGGAAATAGCACTTTTATTACAGTCTATTCTATTAGGCTTTGTTCCTGGTTAGGGCATGGCGTGGGGAAACCGCTGGTATTTATTTGAAGGTACTTTATGCCTTAAAAGCTGGGGACTCTCTCAGTTTGAGAGCCAATGTGGTTGCTGCTGGGAGATAAGCTCTTATCCAGCTGGTTTATAAACACCCCTACCCCATCCTTCCCCCCCCCCCCCCAAAAAAAAATTCAAACCTATCCCTTACTGCACCTTCTCTAGAGTCTGTACACGACTTCAGAGAAATGTTTAGAGCAGAGGAGGAGTGATTTAGGATAAAACCTTTCCTGAAAAAAAATCTAGTTTGACATATATTTTGCAAAATAAAGTAACTCTCCCACCAGCTAATTAATCCATTTTATGATGTCAACCTCAGCAGCTAAGCAGGTTAATAAACTATATTAATGTATGTTTTTTTCCTTTACACAATTGCTTACACTGGAGTCTGCAGCTTGGTTGTCTCCCATGTCAATTCCTAAAGTTTGAAAGGTATAAATGAATCATCCTTGGTCATGATTAAGCTTAAGTTAGAAATAAAACACGTCAATCAATCTGGTTGGAAATGTTCCTGCTGTCTAAGTTGGTTATGCAAAACACTCTAAGGTGTGTAGGCATGCTCAATTAGGTCAAGGGATCTGATGGCACTCCTAGCCATAAATGTGTGTCACTTGGATTCCTCATTATTTTTAGCAGTGGTGAAAATACATGTCAGTAGGCCAGCTAGCCAGGCTAGAATAAAATTACTTACTGAGTGTGCATAAACCCAAGGTTTTAATACATTAATACTATACTTATTTTCAAGCAAAACAGCAAAGGGAAATCTCTCTCCTCTCTCTCTCTCAAATATATGAGTCACTCTGTTGAATTTCCCAGCGATCATTAGTATAATTCACAACGGACTACACAATACTCAAGATACCTTAGCAGTAAAATTTAAGTGCCTAAAAACATAGATGTAATGTGAAATTAGATACAAGGAGTAAAACATTGATTTGCTCCGTTACAATCTAACTTGCTTCCAAGAGAGGTAAAGCTTCACTAGGAGATTAGACCAGCACCATTCCAAAGTAATTTAATGAAAAAGGACATCTGAGATGGCGATTGAACAGTGGTGCTAGTGCCAGTGTTCTCAGATAGAGACTTCTGCCAGGGATTCCTACAGAAGACAATGTCAGAAATTTATGCTTGATCGACAGCTTTCCTCTAGTGTGCTAAATCATAGCCCCATGCTAACGGAAACATTTCCTTGTACTTCCAGGGTAAAAAAAGAAACAAAACAAACCAATCCCAAAAAGCCAGGAAAAGCAAGTTTTAGTGCTCTTGGCTGCCCTCCTGGCATCTGGCATAGTTGCTAAACCTGCCAAACAATCAGGATTAAATCCTCTGGTTTTAAACTTCCCGTGCTGGTTCTCTGAACCACAGCAAGACCTTGGGCACAAGAAACCCAATGAGAAACCCGCTGGAGAAACGCATCACCGCAGCCTGTTTTTGTTATGGAAAAAGATAATAAATTAAATTAACTAAATGCAGAAAACTAGGAAACTGAAGGAAAAACATTGTTTCCAAGAATCAAGAGGCAGGACTGGTACCACAGTAAGGACGGTGCTCCTTAAACATGGTTCTGAAAGGTGGTGGTACAGATGGCAGTGTCCCTTTAAGAACAGCACTGTGCAGCTAATATTTTCTTTACTGCCAGTAAAACGCAATTAAATCTCATGAATTAATATATTCACTTCAGGAAGAATTCCCATTCTTTTCTTTGGATATCAAAATGGAGCCATCATCAGTCAGTTACTTAAATGGGAGAATCCGGGGAGTGAGTAAATGGAAGAGCTTTCAAATGCAGGGCTGAAAATGCCCAATGAATGTGTAGGGGGCTTCAATAAAAAGATTTTGACTTGTGTTTTCACCCCTTTCCCACTTTGCTCATTGTTTACTGACACTACTATGGACACAGTATTCAGTCCCTGCCCGCCCCAGCCCTGGGATGTGAAAATGTCATCTCTATTGTGCTGCTGGGCTCGCTTTGATGCTGCCGCAGCCCTTTGTGTGCCCTTCTGAATCCCTTTATAAGGCTGTCCTGATTGTCCATACCGAACATCGCCACAAAAGCTCGTCTTACTGAGAAAATAAAAAAGTCAGAGAGGGGCCAAATGACGGGAGATTGGGCCCTTTTCTGCCAAAGACCCGCTATTCACGTCCAGCAGTCGTGTTTTCACTGAGGAATTACAAAGTTGGAACTGCAGCCGCATCAGCAAAGCCATTTTAGACACTTTCTCCTTAATTTGTATTTACAATTACTATCACTGCTTTTACTAAGCATCACACGCCGCCAAGGACAAGCACTCAATCCTACAAGCAGTTCTGGAGGGTACTGTCCCTTTTCCGAAGGACAACAGCGGCGTAACTCTCACGCACGCTCGAGAAGTTCAGACAAACAGATCGCGTGGAAATTTAGCTACACAGGCGCGGCACAAAGGCTTGTGGTCGGAAGTCAGGAAGGGACCCCATCCTCCCCACTACATAGGGTGCACACATCTTTGCAACCAAGAACCCGAGACAGTGCATTTGAATTGTTGGTCCGGAAAACCTTTACGGATTGTTCTTCCCCCTGATGCTATCCTAACTCTTATGGAGAGTGTCCGTGGGCAGGACGGAGACAAAGGCTGGATAAGGTCTTATTCTTTGGGAGCGGGGCTATCGGAATGGGAGGACGGTGATTTCATGGCTTTTGTTACCGAGGTTAGGGACCGAATTCTCTCACTGAATTAGAATGGTAACAAGTGGGACTGGGGATCTCTGGGGCTTTTGTAGTGCACTCATCTGAGAGATTGCGCTTTTCTCAGCCCTTCAGATTTATTTTGCCAAAGTTACAGGGCAATTATGGAAATGCGCCCTTTGAAGCTGGGCCGATTTCTCTTTATTTTCTCTCTTCCCCCCCACCTAAAGCAAAGCCTCCCTCGCCTCCTTTCTTCAGCAAGTCAGCAGTCATTAGGCAGCGGGGTTTCAAGTGGCCATTCAAATATTCTCCTGAACAGTGCGAGAAAGTTTTAATAAATATATGCTAAAAAAAATGGACTTTGAAGCTTTTTTGAGAAGGAAGTGTAAAATAACAGCAAGGTAACACTGTTCTGGAGAACAGGCTCTGTGTGTGCGAGGTGTTGGGACATGAAACACTTCTCTTGGGAAGAGGGTCGACCTGCTGGGACCGGGGCCAGCCGGTGGCACACGGGGGCTTGGCCCAGCCTGGGTGCTCCCGGTGCCTCACCACACCGGCACAGCCGCAGCTCCGCAGCAGCGCTCTGCCCCGCATCCCTCACACCTCCTGAACAAGAGGCCCAGGACAAACAGACCTGCACTGTTGCACCTTTCTACATTATTTACCACTGGAGTTCAGAATCTCGGTGCCACGTGTGAACCATGACGGCACACTGTTTGCTTTACTCCACACATTAACATCAAGGAAACGCGGCCGAAAGTGGCTGGTGAGACCTGGAGCTAGGCAGGCAGTGACCAGGACTGCTTTTTTACCCAGAAACTTGGATCCTTGGACCACATCTGCATCAGCATGGAGCAGGAGAGATTTTGTTTCCTGGTTGTTAGGACTTAACAAATTTTGCAGCAGCAAATTCCTCCTAATCATGAATCCATCAAAAAGCCTGAGAACCCAGCTCAGATCTCTCCCGAAGAGCACTTACAATAAATTAATACTAATATTTCTTGTGATAGATGCAGGATATTGAATGCTGTGTTTGCAGCATTCAGCACTGCATATAGGGGTCTCGGCAAACAAATTTCACACAGGTCAGAGCTGCAGTAGGTACTACAGGAAGAGCAGGACCCCTCCAATCTTCTCCTCATCCTCCTCCCCCTTTCACACACCTGAATTTCTTCCCCAGCATCACACAGATGCTGAGGACTCCTTCCTATTCCTCTGTACCTTCCCCCAACCTGGAATCATCCAAGTTTTTTCTGGAACTCACCCCATTATCAGGATGAATTTCAAATCTGCCCAAACTGGATCCATTGTTTGAAAACCCTCCAGGAGCTTTGGGGTGTCTGATTCATTTCAGCGTGCAGCTGGGTATGGCGTGTGTGCTCATTTTGTTGGTAATCAAGAGAGGAGGGCTTGTGGGACAGAGACCTGTGTTCAGGTGTGGGTACAAAACCTTAAAATGGGTTTAGCTTCCAGTCTGCCGGTCTACTCCAAGAACATTTCTAACCTTAAAAATTTAAAAGACAAGTTAAGAAAAGGAAAATGTATAATATTAAGAAGCTATGCCAATTGTAAACCTAACAGGGTGGGGAGCTGACGAGACTGAAAAATCAGTGTTCATACTGCTGGCACCTTCTGACAGAACCCAAGGAAATACACAGTGGCAAATGGCTATGCCTTGCTGAGGAAATTTAGGGAAACTAATGCAACCCTTCCACTTCTGCCTTTGGCATTTTCTCTACAAAACCCCCCTCTACAAAACTCTACGAAAACCCCAAAGCCCCACGAACACACTTATGTTTTGAGCCCCAAGCTTGTCATGGATGCTACCGAGGGCCAGCTGGCAGCCTACAAGCCAGCATCACCCTCCAAGGCACAGGCTGAACTCACCTAACTCACAGCCTTTTCCTCAGGGAGATGGGGACTAGCTGTCCGGGCAGCACAGCCAGCCTTTCCAGTCCTCTGCCCTTGCTGTGCCATACAGCCAGGTGATTCACCCGGGTCTGTGCAGTCCCCGTGCCTTCAGACCTCCCTCAGGGACCTCCAAGATGAGCAAAACCCTTGTCCTGCAGTCATGGCCAGTTGTGCATGCACTCGGTGTAGTTCACCGCCATAAGTCATCGCTACGTGTATCGCCCCTGAAAAACACCGCGGTGTGACATGACACGGGGGTTCCTCGGGAGCCTGAGGAACTGCATCAGGCTTTAACTACCAATAATTAAATAGACTTTGAATCACACTTGGCAACGCAGTTTGCCCAGGGTTCGCCAGCTCCCCAGGGTGAGGACCCTTGAGCCGTCATGCTTCTCCTCGGCAGCAGCTCCAGCCTGCAGGTGGTTTTGGGGCCGTGTTGCAGTCATCTGACCTCAGGGCCACAGAGACATAGATCACCGTGACGAAGCCTCTGCCTGGAGGTAAAGGTCACAGATTTTGAATACTTTAGATATTTTGTAAGCCACTTTTGAAGACTGTAGAGAAAAGAGGTTTCCATGTCTGGTGCTGTCAGAAACGACCCTCCGGATGCAGCGCTTCTCTGTGTGCTTGGGTCAAATCCTGCCAATATGTAGAGCAGTCATCAACAGGCTGAGATCTTCCAGGTGCTGTGTCTCACAGGGAAGAGCTCCGGCTCATCTGGGCTGAGCTTTAACCCTGGGCCTTGCATTTACGGTGTAGGGCAAAGCAGTGGGTCAGAGAGGTGACAGTGTTTTGAAGGTTTAGAAACAGAGGTGTAGGCATTATAAACTTTAATGATATTGTACGTGTCTCCCTACTTCTACAAGCAGACTTTAGACCAGGGCGCCTACTATCTGACTGTCAGTTGGAAGCATGCATCTCATTAGGATCTGACCTCGTTGTCTTCTAAACCTGGGTAATTAATTGCCAGCATTTCATAGGGAGGAGCAGTGCAGGGGAGGATTTGGTGTCCAGCTTGCTGCTCAAAACAATGCTCTCACCTTTTCTACAATTATTGGAGGGACAGTTTCCCCCAGCACAGGGCCACTGCTTTCCTTTGCAGAAAGAACTGGCACAAAACTAAACCTCGTCTCCAAGGGGCACCCATGAATTCTGGCCTCTTTACAAACCAACTACCCAACCACAAAGCACCCCAAACAGAGCAGCCTGTGCAGAAAAGCCACCAAATACCAAGGGCTCAGTTATCAGCTGTGCTGCACATGGGAGCAGAGGAGCACAGAGAGGGTCCCAGTTCCCCTCCTCCCCTCTAACTGGGGGTTACATGTGTTTTAAGTGCCCGTGTCCTCCGGAGTGGGCTGGGAGAGGACCACAACCTGCTAATTCTGCCATGCTGGTGGGGCGGGTTGGAGGCTTTCCCCAGTGTTTCAGTCGTCAGCAAGAGGAAGGGCTTTGTCTGCAGCAGGCTGCGCAAAGTTGGAGTAAAGTAGCGAGGAATCAGGCCCCATCGATTCTTTGTAGTACTGGAGCTTTGTTTTGAAGTGCAATAAAAATACAGGTGGCAGGGGAGATAATGCACGGTACCATTCCTTTGGGACACTCGGGTTGACGGGAAGGAATTCCAAACTACGGAGCGTGGGTTTCTCTCTAGCGCTGATCACAAACATTAGTTCAAGAAAACACCCAGAAGTAGCAAATATGCAAATTTGTTATGAAAGAAGAACCTACAAGTACCCGCCTGCGCTGGAGAATTTCTTTAAGGATATTTGATCCTCATGCAGAGTTTATCAGATTACAGTTTTAATTTGCACATTCGGATATTTTAGAAGAAAGGGGGGGGGGGGTTCCCTTTTAAAAAAATCTTTTCCTTTTCATCCACTCTAATACTTGTACTGGAGCTATTTTGCTGCTGCTAAGATACAAGTAGCATGTTTATGGTGTAATATAAATCTGGGTTGGAGAATACCAGCTTCACATAAATTAGATGGCAGAGCACTGTTCCGCTATTTTGTTGTCTAAATTATATGGAAATTGGTCTTATGCAAGGAGTATGTCCTCACAGAACAGGGCCCTTAGGCTTTTGGTTTAATTATCATAAGCTTCCATTTAATTAAACTTATTAAATGGTTCAGTGTAAGAGCAGACTATCGTTTTGCAGAAGCTCTCTGGAAGAGAAGAATATTTATGCCCTAGCTGCTTGGGAAGGGAGTAAAACTTTCCTTCAGAGATGTTTCCCGAGGCATAGGAGTGAGGGTGACCGGGGCCAGCCTCCCAAGTACCTTCACATGCCTCGTACTCAAAGACAGTTCAACCTGCTCCTTACTACAGGGCCAGTCAGTTCAGTTCCTCCTGCAGCTGGTGGTCCAATTTATGGGCGAGAACGACAAAGCTGGCATAAGGAGGGGTGAGTGTAAAATAACCATGAGTACTTGGAAACTGAAAGAAGATCCTAAACCATCAGAACAGAGAGGTTCTGTGGCAGCAAAAAAAATTCCCCAAACTGACTAACAAGAAACCCCCCAAAACAACCCAAAACCTGAACCCAAACCAAGCTGATGAGCCTGACAAAGTCATTTTGAGCATCACACAATAAGGTGTCTGTATTAACCAGAGATAGGAAGCCTCCTCCAGTCTTTTGTTCACAGGCGACCCCTTCATGAGGCTTTACTTTCATGAAAAGACAACATAGCTAACAGGGTTCACCCCAAATACCTTGGCCAGCTTCACATGCAACCATTGTCCATGGTATATATCACTTTAGCCAGGGAAGACCTTATCCGAGACTTAGCCATCACAAAAATCCTTGTTGTGATGAATTTGACTCTCAGTGACTTCCTACAGAAGCCTGGCTTTATTAAGCTGAGCCTATAACACAATCACTGGCATTGCTGGCTCCTGGGAAATGTCACACCTCTTGTTTTATTCTACTAAACATAAAAAACATTGTTGGGGTTGAAAACAGATGGAAGTATCGATGCTGTTCACCCAAGCACAGCACTGTGGAATCACATTAGGTCTTGGTACCCATGGAGCTGTGCACCAACCCCTTCAAAAAAGGAGTAATTTGAAGAATAATTAGCTGAACATGTGAAATTGAGATGCTTCTTCAGGGACATGTGGGAAGCTGATTAATAAGGGGAAGGGGGTCCACTGTGTGTCAGGGACCTAATAAATACATTTAAAGACAAATAGGTAGAAAAAGAAAGTACACATTACTAATGTTGATCAAAAGCCTTAAGCGCCTAATGAATTTCAGAAATTGGTTGAGAATACTTAATCTGTGTGATAACATGACCCTCAGGGTTAGTTAGATCTGTGAATTCTTATCCCCCCCACAGGGACTCTGCAAGTTTCCAGAGATTCACACCAAATTCGTACAAGGAAAAGGCATCTACAGTCAGGGGATTTCACACAGGTTTTGCTTCTGAATGCCCACATTACACAAACCCCAGTATACTGAGAGCAAAACTCAGTACTAGCCACACTGCTAATTACAGCTTTCACTTTCTAACAAAGTCATGCACATCTGGATTAATTATGGAGTTGCATATGACTCTAGATGGAAGGAAGTTCTTACTGTAACAGTACTTGATTCTTAGTTGCTTCTCTAAGCTAAATTAAACTCTGCATCGATGCTGAAAATTAAACGTATCAGTTGGTGTTTTCTTCATCAGATCAGCCATTCCCTACACACCCTTCACCAAAATTTCATGGGAAACGCACAGAAAAACCCACCTAACTTAGACAGACCAGAGCTATAAAGTGCTTAATTGCAGTCCGATCAGTGTTTTAAGACCACTGCCAATGGGAAGACAAATCCAAATATTTCAGGGGAGCTCAAAGGAAAACACAGGCAGCGTAATACTACCAACCTGGGCAGTGGCACAATCGTCAGATTTCTTCTTCTGGAGCCCGCAGGCATCAGCGCTGCTGGGGCAGTGAAATGGGTCCCTCCACAAGCAGGGCAGGCTGGAAATGCCATTTCTTGTTTGCTTGAGATGCCATGTTCTGGCTGGCCTAGGAGAGAGGTGCAAAACGAACAGGAAAATTCCCTCACAGAAGGCAGCTTTTACACTCCCCCAGAGGACTATTAGACTAGGATTTCCAGAAGAACTTAGGGCAGTTAGGCACCCAAACCCACTGAAACCTCCTCTGAAAAATCTCAGCTGAAACGGTTAATGACAAGTTACTGCAGCAGCTTTTTCTTTTAAAGCATGGGATGGATTTCATCCTTAATATGGGTGTAAAGGTGCAGAGGGGGGCAAAAAAGGGAAGACCCCGAGTCCACAGAGTTGGCGGTACCAGGGACTCAAAGGATGAGTGTGTCCCCGTTTAGGTGGAAAACCTATAGATTGGGGGCTGCATTTGCCTCCAACTTGTGCTTCTGTCCCAGCTGTGATTCAGGGCTGGCGTTCCTGCACAGCAACCTTCAAAGGT
This sequence comes from Porphyrio hochstetteri, assembly GCA_020800305.1. Lineage (NCBI taxonomy): Eukaryota > Metazoa > Chordata > Aves > Gruiformes > Rallidae > Porphyrio > Porphyrio hochstetteri. The sequence goes on along the minus strand of CM036918.1, from coordinate 20,605,613 downwards.
CTTAAAAAAGGTAAGTGAGACCAGAGAGTGGTGATGCTGGGAAAAAAAAAGCAGGGACATATTTTCTCTGTCTATCGCTGAGTACATACCTCTGGCTCACCCTCTGGAGGAAAAAAAATAAATAAAAATAAATCAAGATTTGTTTGGAACAGTGACATTAATATAAATGGTGTTGAAGTTTTAGCTTTCAGCTGATATCGCGAAAGTGAATGCTTACTGCATAGTTGTGCATAGGAGGTCCTGCTGAAAATACTTATATATAATTTAACAACAACAAAAAAAAGAGGTAGGTTTTGTACTAAGAAATTATGGCTTAAAGCTTTCTTATTCAGGAAAATTCCAGTCTTTGTGCTCATACCCCAGTTATTACAGCAAAGACTTCCAAATGGGAGATATTTTAGAAGAAAACAGTACCAAAGTGATAAGGGTACCATGCTTATTTTTCTTCAAGCAGTGGTATGCTTTTAGTTTGAGAAGGAATTTTAAAAGGTTCTAGATGAGATGGTACAAATCAAACATATTCTTACAATATTTATATAAAAAATGTCAAGAAAAAGGAATAACAGGGACTATTAAAAACCACTGCCTGAGAAACAGAACCATAAGCAGGGGCAGAAGGCGTCTTACTGACCACAGCTATACAGAGCGAAAAATGTACGAATCCATCTGTAACGCAGGGCGATGACAACACAAACCTGATATGAAATAAGAACATCATCCCATTTGCCATTCCATGTACCTGCCTGTTAAACATGGCTGTTGTGGGAAGAGTTGTTACCTGAAGACTTGCAGGGACTGCCACTGCTAAAAATGCACATGCTGCCCAAACCAAGGCAGTGTCGCTTGGCTCTGGAATTAGTGTTTGTGACTACAGCGTCTTTTCCTGTAAGGATATTAACATATGGGAAGCATTAACAGAAGGAGAAATTATTAGCAATGACAGAAAGGCAAGGAAGATTGGTGAGTAAGATCCAAGGGTATGAGGGGAAAGATCAAAAAACATCACAGAGTCTATCATCATCAGTCTGTTCCTGGGTACCTACCAGAGAAAGTGAAGCTTCAAAAAGATGAGAAGAAAGCTGATGATGGGGTGACAGAAGCAGCTCCTCCCCAGGACAACGACAAAACAGTAATTATAGACAACTATGACATGTGATGGAGAGCTTTACCCTCCAACATTACAGGAAAGGATCTAGGCAAGACACATGTATCAACATACTCTATGATGGGAGGGACAGGGAGTGAAAGGAGAGGTGAAATCCTCTGTCACAGCCATATCACCATGCTTACGGTATCAGGAGTGAGGAGAACCTAACACAAGGGAGGCAGATAGGTGTGTCCCTCCACAGAAGAGCAGGGCAGCTGAACAGCTCCTGTGTTCTGGATGATGCTCAGGGCTGTGGCCTTCCCATGGCCACGACACACCAGAAGCCTTGCAGGAACCGCAGAGCAGTGCTGGGTGCTGCCAGCTGTGATCCTGAGAAGCAGTACTAATGTACTTGTCACAATTTGCAATGCAAACATTTACAGTGCTTCCTGCAGCCTGAAGATACCACCAAAGAGAGTGTCATGAGAAACATCTGAACCACAGCCTGTCCTACTGCTGATGTCGAAAGCCAACCAACAGCACTACCAGCCCTCAAGTCAGGGTAGCAGCAAAGTCCTGCTCCAAGCGGGGTTCTTTGGAGGCCCACCTGAAAGATGCAGGTGGTGCACAGCGAGCGCCTGGCTGACGGCCCCCTTTCCTGCACAGAAAGGATTCATGCTTGACCACGCTCTCTGCCCACAGCCGTCACCCTCCCCACACCACAGACTGTCTCACCCCGCGCTTTCCAGTGCTTGTGACCTGGCTTATTTGTGTTCCTCAGAGAGGCTAAAGGATGGTTGGGAGCGCGAATGATGAAGTCAAGAGGCTCTCCTGGATCACAGCCTTCTTACTGGCTCTCTCCACGTGGCCAGGTGGGTCGGGATCAAAGCGCTGTGGCTTCACCCCCTTTTACTGCCTCAGCACCCACAGAGGGGGCTTGTTTTCCTTTGGCTTAACGTGGAAGTAAAGCAAAATAAAGAGGTTCCGCATCTTGTTTTCAATGGGGCACCAGAAAAGTACCAGTTAAAAAGACAAGAGTGGCTTTAGCGAATGCCGGTATGTTTCCAAGACCTGCACTCTTTCATCAAAGCAACAATTAATTAGTTTATTAGATAATATTCAAAGTCAGAATTTGAATTATATCTCTGATCAAGTCCAGCTGACAGCAACCAACCCGCTGCTAAACTATTTGATATTATTTTCCATTAAAACATTTCTAGTTCATTTGGCTACAATAATTAACATTTCTTTCTATCTCATCGTGTCAAGAACAATTGCTTACGTGAAGCTCCTGCCAAAGCTGCCTGGCTTTTTGTTCAATCTGTGAGCATCCCTGGAAGCAGTCAGGTCTGTAGGACAAACAGCACCTCATGAAAATAATAAACATGCTTGTGCTGCCCTGTAAGCTCAGAGCTGAAGGTTGAGCTTGAGGGCTCTCCATCCCATCCCACTGCTCACATCCTGACCTGTCCTTTGCCCAGGAGCTGTGGGTGACCGTCTGGGGAGCAGTGGGAGCACCTCACCAATGCTGTTGACTCATGCCACGCAGCATGGGGAACTGGGGCCCACCTGCAAGCACGAGGTGCAACCAAAGATTCCCGTTGTCCGCTCTGCACAGTGCCTCTGCTGCCAGCCTGGAAAGAATGAACCACAGAACCTTTTCCTGTTTGCGTGTGCGTGCTCTCACACACACAGATTCTATAAGGACCCATAAAAGATCAAAAGCAAATAAACGAAGCAAATTAATGAAAATGAAGTGGAAGACCGTAATCACACCCATCCATGCAAAAAAAAAAAAAAAAGCTCTGAACAAATTAGTATGTAATACACTACTTCAGACAGATGTTCAAACAGGAACAAAAGGAAATAAGGAGGAAAACCATACAATGCTGGCTTGAGAACTTTCAGGAATATGAAAAGAAAAAAAGAAAGAAAAAAAAGAAGATAATTTCCCATGTAGCCTGGAGCAGAAATAAGGCCGGATCCTGATCCTCTGGAGATACTCTTCCCATTGCCTTGAACAAAATCACCATCCAGTCTCTGCAGCAGCAGCCAAGGAACACATTTCCTGAAGAGCAAAGGGCTGTGCCATGCCCTGGGCTCCTGTGCAGGGTCAGTACTGCATCCCAGGCACTGGGCTCTGCTGGCTGCCACAGTATTTCCCTCCTGCTCCTTGGCAGCTGGCATTGCCCACCATTTTTAGCTGTGAAAATCACAAATGCTTTCTTTACTGTGCAAGGATTCTGGGACCATTTCACTGTGGTCATAATCAGGTAAACCTCTGTGAGTGTGAGAGCCTTAGCACTCAGAGGATGGCTGCAGCAGCAAACGGGGTGCAGAGAACCCCACCTGCACCTCCACCACAGGCACACCTGCCAGCGCCCCAGCAGTTCCCCAGCCGGCCCTCCCTACTCACTCAAAATGAATTAAATAGATCACTGTTTGGAGGGAGAGGGCGCACACAGGCATCAGTGAGTCTCCGCAGTGTCACCTCCTCTGCGTTGCCCCTCTCCCTGCAGCCACAGCACTGGGCTACTCCTGTAGACAAATTGTACTGGATGTGGATCGATCCTGGTAGCTGTCTGTAAACATATCGCTGTGGTTTTGCCATTTCAGAACCACGTTCTCAGCAACGTGTGCTGTAAGATGAAATACGTACAACAGATTAATAAAACAGTCTTATCGATGGCACCTGGTATTGTTAGGAAACAGGAGGACTTTGGAGTGAAACCATCTGTTAAAAAGCGAAGCAGAACACCTTCCCAGAAGAGACTTACATTTTGGAGAACCTGTTACCTGTCTGTGCTCACAGTACAAACGGCCATGGGCACCAGCTGTGTGATGGCTCTGATTGTCCTCCTGTGGTCTGGTTCATCCCGTGACCTGCAGCATCACCAGGTCTCTGCTGCACACGTGGTGTATCATCTGCCCACTTCCTGTGCTAGCAGCTTCTGGTCCACTGCCTCCTGCCAGTCTGGTCTCAAGCAGGTGGTTATCCTTCACCAAGCAGATGCTTCAACAGCTGGAACTCCCCCCTCAAAGAAGCATCAAACAATTCTCTTTTTGTACCTGTTTTCTGATTGTCTCATTCCTGATGTGATTTCAGTGGGTGACAACTCAGCCATCTGCAGTACCTCATTTAAAGGTCACCAACATTTATATGTTGGTCTTTCTGAAAGTCCATGCTTGTTACACAAACCATCCTTAAAAATAAATAAATCTTGGGCAGCTTGAACTCTGTATAGGGGCCTATCCTTTACATCCCCTTCCTGACTTGAACTTCTCTGCAGAAGGGCTTTCTTGTTAACACTATGAGTCTGCATTACCCACCTCATTGTTGGCTAGTTTAAGTACTGCTCAGCTCTTTCCTCCACAGAGGAACATTGCCCCAGCCACCACGATGTGCAGTCTAAATTATTTACTGGTTCCATGGAGGTTACTCCAGGGCTCAAGAAGCCTTTTCTTTCCCTGAGGGGCAGGTCGTTAGTGAACCTCTGATCACTGTTAGACTGCCAGACTCTCACCTGAGGTTTTGGCCACCAGAGTTCTTCCACCACCTTCTCAGGATAGATCCAGAAGGTGCCAGGAGACCCCCCCTAAACCTGCCCGTTGCTGCCTGTATTCTTGGAGCTAGGACTTCCCTTGCCTTTGAGCAGGACTTATGACTGAGTCTCTTCAGTTGGGGTTTTAAGGATTGGGTGAACCCTTTCTTGTCCAAACAATGAAAGCAGTTCTTGACTCATCAAGCCAAATTGAGGAAAATGCCTTCTGGAAGCAAAGCAAAAGCAGTCAAAGACTTTCCCATCCACTTAGTTGAATTTGTCTGCAGTCGGTTCAGGCGCAGGAGGTGGTGTGCTGTCCTCTCTGCACTTTGAATCGCAGAAGAACTTCTGAAGAAATCAACTCCCCGAGTGGTAAGATCCTGAGTTTGCACACTGTGAAAGGCCAGAGTCCAGGAACAGAGCCATGAAGCTGAAACCTCATCCCTCCATATCTCAGTTACATCTGATAGCTGAGGAAAGGGAGAATTGCTTATCGGTAATGTTAGACTCTGCGAGCACAGGCCTGACTTCTCCACCGCTGTGCACGAGAATTACTCGGGACGCTGCCAAATCAGAGAGCAGTGTTATTCTGCTGTTGCTCTGTTATAAAGGAGAGTGAGAGGCACCAGAGATCTGGAGCACTTATGAGTGACACTGCTGCAAACTGTCTTGTATTTTAGTTATCAGGGAAGGAAAAGAAACTGCCCCTTGCTGAGAAGCGTGCTGCTGCAGCGAGATGGCTTCTTGCTTCTGACCTACCTTGTTTATAAAAGTTACACATTTACTTCTGAAGTCAGTGGAGCTATCACAGATTTGAGCTTTGTGTAATTAGAAGAAAGCATCAGGTCATAAAAATGCAGAGTGTGTCCTACCGAGTGAGGCAAGTGGGATTCGGGGGTCCTGACTGGAAGGGACAACACAGAACTGGAGAAAGCACATTCAGCAACAAACTGCAAGAACTGCGGCTAGCTGTAACACTCACCTCAATGGGCTTTGCAATGTTATTGTAATTCATTTCATCTGCCTTGTTGCCTTTTACCATAGAAATCCTCTGCTCTGAACTGGTACTCCTTACTTTCTCCCAAGGGAGGTGCCACTATAGAATTTTGGTTTGGTTTTCTTTTTTTTATTCTATTTGTTTATGCTAAAAGATAAACAAGACAACTCATTCGAATAATTAAAAGCTTATTATTAAACCAGAAAATACGGCATAAGTTAATGAAAATATTTAGTATTTAATGCATTGTGTCTTCCCACTATTTTACATCGTACACCAGGACATACCCAGAATATAGTAAAAATAGTGAATATAGCTCAGCTTCTGCTCTAATTGCAGTAGTACAGAATGGAAACCAGGAGCTGTTTTAACAGAACTGCAGAGAGGAACAAAATTAACAGAATTATAAGATACCCATGAACCTTCGTTTACCCTCAAATTGTATATATATATATAATTTTTTTGCGTAAAATCAACTCTTTAAAAAAATAATCAATATACTTGGGTGATCATACACATATTTGTGTGAGGCAATAATAAAGTCTGGAATTATATTATACCAAAATACTTCTGCAATTGTCCCTAAAAGTCAGTGATTTTCTGATGCTTTATTAGATCATCATATAATAGCCCTTACCAGCTGGGGCCAAGGAGCCCTGGAACGGTATTTATGTTAATTAAAAAGTATTTCTTTGCAGAACTTTTAGTCTTAGCGAATAATTTCAACTTAATGTGCATCTCTGAATTTACCTTTCTTCTTATGTCAAGAAAGTATTTGCAGCAATGCTGTCATTAGGCAGTTACGTTTGTGATATTAGGTACATATGATGGCAATTAGAGGCGGAACCTCCAAAAATCCTGGTAGCATACCCAGGCATAGCTATAGCTATTTTAAGCAGATTTATACTTATGGCATCAAAGAATGTCACAGAGAGAAGAAAATATGGTAACTGTTGCTTTAAATTATAGCTATCATTACTTCAAAAGGATATTCAATCAGAAACCACTGCAGACTAAAACTATTTATGTCTTCTGACATGGAAAGGAAAGTAGGCAGTTTCAGCCTGTCATCTCTTAAGTCTTTCCCCTCCCCCCCCCCCTTTTATTTTTTGAAATTAAAGAAAAATACTGTTTGGTCTGTAAGAAACAAGTTATAAGTCCAGGAGGAATGAGTCAGAACAGGTCTCCTGCTTGTTTTTGACCTTTCCCTGCCTGTCAGCCTCATTAAGAGTTGCAGGTTCTTTGCTAGTTATTTTACAAAAGCTAATGGAAAAAAGAAACACAACTGCAATGGTGCTTTGGCTCCTTGTACATAACGCTCAGCAGCATTTGCCCAGCAAAACAGTTCATGCGCCAAGTAGTAACAGGTAATTTTTTTCACTCACGTGAAAACTCTTCCCTACAAATCAGAAGCACAGAAGAATTGAAGCCATGGCTGCTTCTAGAGTGAGTTTTGAATGGCCATAAGATCACAATTAAATTATCCAGGGGAATTCATGACCTTTTCTAGCAACAAGAATAGACCTCCCATCAGTAAAATATTTGAAAATAAGAAACATTTTATTCAATGAAATGTTTAGAGGTTGGCTGTGGGATGGCTTGCAAAAATTAGCTGTCAGGAATTGATCTTAAATACAGTGCAAAAAGCACCTTTTTCTTTAGATGTCCCTTCCTTCCCCTCCCGTCCTGATGCACTTAATATGCTGAGCAAACAGTGACAAAGAAGTATCATTAAACACAGAGAAATGCCTAAAAATGACGAGAGAAGAAGAGTCACGCAAAACCCCATTCCTGGAGTAAAACGAGCCTCCCGTGTTCCCAGAGGCAGGAAGAAGGAGGATGTGCAGGTCTGCAATTAGGAGGGAGGTGGGTGCAGAAGTGAATTCTGGACAACTTTGTGGTCCAGGTTTGGGGAGACCAGCCAGTGAAGTCTGCGTAGTTAAGCAAGGCAGATGTAACCAGCTCACAGCTAAGCGCACGGGGTTCCTGTATTATGACAACATGATAGCTTGAATTACACCCTGCTCATTACACATATATGTACAGGAGGCAAGAGCAAAGAACCCAAATTTAGAATCAAACTGTCTTTGCAGTTTCCAGACCAAGCATCTCCAAAGCCCCATGTCAAACCACAGGGGTGGCTGAGGATGTCAGGGGGTCTCTGCAGCACAGAGAGCAGTGTACCAGCCAGCAGTGCAGCCTTTCCCTCTCAGATGTTTCCTGGTGACTTCTTTTCTCCCAGTAGAGCTGGTTGAAGACCCAGCTACTTGGCAGCATAGTGCTAGGCAGGATCACAGCTTAGTGGAAGCCAGAGGGGTCGTTCAAAACAAAAAAGAGCAGTGTCCAGCCCAGCTGAGGGCTGCTGCAGCGTCCCATGGCAGTGAGTCCCCAGGGTGCTTCCGGAGCAGCTGGCTGCAGGGACCGGCACTGGTAACACAGTTTTCCTCATCCAAGCACTGAAGCCACGTGGGTTCTGCCTGAAGTTGATTCCTCCGCAACTATAGTGAGAAGAAAGTCAAAATCAAACAGGTTCAGCATGGAGAACTGGACTGGAAGTTCAGAAAAATGCCCAGCAAAGCAAGCAGAGAAAGCTCTGATCATAACATGCGGGGCCACCTCCGGTTTTTGGCAGTGTATTTCAAAACACACACATCGAATCTTTCACCATTTGCTATTGTGATTTTTCTTTTTTTTAATTTATTCCTCCCTCAGTAGAATCAATTTGTGAAAAAGCTAATTAGCAAGCAGTCTGTACTCTTTATAGATTTGTACTGATCAGCACAGTGAAAAAATCAAGTTACCCAACCCACATCTAAATAAGTAAGTGGTCTCCTGTTGATATCTGTTCTCAGCAAAGTTACTGATAGTAGTTTGCTCAGGCACAGAGTCCAGAACAGATTTTCCCCACTGAGATTCACGTGCCTTTTGGTCAGAAACGTCATCTCAGCTCACTGCTGGTTATTTTGCAGCACAAACAGGAGAGAGCACAAGGACTAGGGAGCAAGAGCAAATATCTTCCCTTATGTGAATGTAAAAGAAAAAACCAAAATCACTGAACTTCTTGAGGAAATTCAAGAAGTGATAAAAGATACTACATGAAGAAGTAGCTGAAGAATTAACACCGAAAACAGGAAGAGGAGATCAAACCCATCGAAAGGTTTCATTCCACAAGGCCACTGTCCTGGCCTTTCCCATGGGGATCACTGTACTTTCTGGATGTCATAAACTACCTCCCTGATGATAGCTGGTCTCGATGGAGACGCAGATGCAAGGAGACTGTTAGCACTTGAGTGCAGATAATTCCGCATGATAAGTCACAGGGAAGGGAACAGGCTGCTGACAGTCAGCTATGTGTCTTTTCATTACAGGTAACTACCACTTTAAGCAAATTGTTTCAGGGTTTGGAATGTAGCAATAACTGATCTAATTAGTGTAGGCTGTAATTTAGGAGGGTTCATTATGTCACAGACATTATGACTCCTGGGTATTACTAAAGGACTCATTTGTAGTACTTGAAATGAATTTCTCTGAACACATATAATGTCACCCATATAACTAGTACGCAGCTTTAAGATGATCTGACATATTTAAAAATCTCTGACTTTGAGCAGGATTAAGTTTCCAGACAGTAATAAACAAATCAGCAAATAGCACAGATTTACTTCTTGCCAAGAGAAGGTGGGGGGGGGAGGGGGAGGAAAGAGAGAGAGAAAAAAGATTTAATGGCTATTTCAGATTGAAACGGCAAGTAAACTCTGACAAAACTACAAAGGAAACCAATAAATCATGCCAGACGAAATATATATTGAGATTAGAGACACACACAAACCTGACAAAGACTTTGCATTTTCGGGTACAATACCTGTTTACTTCATCTAGCAAGGAAAAAGTTCAACGGCTTCTTAGGAGAAGTCAGTTATTTATTATTTCTACTGTAAGAGCTCCCGCGAGCCTTCCCGCAACGGGAGAGCAAGCCTGCCCCCCTCCAGTACCAAACCCAACCCTACGAAAGACCTCATGAGACAAATGCATACAAGTGTATGAGCAGGTTCAGCAGCACAAGGCTGAAGTAAAACCAGAGTACTAATTAAGCTTAAATTGGTAATCTGAAAGGGTTACAAATATAACCTCTATTATTTGCTTCCCGTCTGGGTCTCTCACCAACTGGGTATTTCCTAGTGCTGTGCTTTTATGACCTAACAAGTTCATTCTCACACAGATACCAACACTTTTCCCTTTTTACTTACACAGTGTCTGATATTAAAAAAAAAAAAAAAGAACATTCTTCTGGAGAGCACTTATGCATGTGCTTAGTGTTAAGCACTCCTTAGAGCCCCCGCCTGCACCTTCTTAAATCAATATTAAAGCCTCTGCTGATTTCATTTGCTCATGATCCCCACTCAAGGGGAAAAAGCTATCGTGACATTGACATTAGTGACTCCTATGGAGCCCTGTTCTGAACATGCCAGTTTCCAGACCTGATCTAAAATTAACTGAAACTAATTAATTCTTTATTTACTTTCACCTAATTTGCATTGGATCTGCCTTCCTTGTGGGACTCAGAACTCACGTGTTTTTTGTTTCTTAGCTTCCTTTCGAAAACCTGAATTTTACAAAATTAACCCAGCTTATGAAGCAGAGCATTAGAATTAACACCTGCACGCAGAATACAGCATTGCTCAGTCAGAAGTGGGGACATCAAGTGGTGTATGAAGCTAACAGGAAAACGCTGCAGCACGAGCTGCTTTTCTTTCATTGCAATAAATCCCAGGGGCTCACAGCACTCCTGGTCTGAAATCAGGAAATTTTGAAAAAAACTATTTCCTCTAGAAATACAAAGACCTCCCTGGATCACTTATCCCCATTACTTCCTAATACAGTATCTCTTAAAGTGGTTTTAAAAAATATCAGATAATTCCCAGACACAAATTAGATTCCCATCCTCTTCCAAAACTTCCTCTAACGCTGTTACCACTGGTATCCTTTTTGGCTGTCTACGTATCAGATATATTTCTAAGTAGGTACCGAACTGGCTAGAAAGACTGACTGTATTTAGTCTTTAATTAAAAACTGATGGATTTCCTTCAATAGCATTAGGCTCAGAAGTGAAAAAAAGATAATTAAATGATGTTCCTATGCAAGCAACGATCATCATTCTTGCATAAGAGGTGTGGTAGCAGAGTAAACTGAGGATTACTTCTCAGTTTTAGTTTTCATGTTAAAGTTCTCATAGTGTGTGAGAAACCTTATTCTGTATGTGTGAAACATAAACCAGGCAGTTGTCCTAAGGATGCAGTGGATTTATAAAAGTCCATTAATCTGATTAATAATCGGATTGCTGACAAGTGTCTCAGTGCAGTTAAAACTAAGTATATTTTAAACGTATCTGACTTCCTCCCATTATCTGTCATCTCACTGAAGATGCGGGAAAATAAAGGGTTGCTATCACAAGAGGTTACTATCCTGTGGAAGCCCTTGCATCATTAGTAAGCAGAGGAGAGCCCCAATGTGATGAGCTGGGGGATTGTACAAGGTTTTGGAACGTACTGAGGAGCTGAGTGACAGCAGAAAAGGAGGGCTGTTAAGGTTAATCTTTAACGCTCCTGTTCTAAATGGAAATATTTCTGATGCTAGTGAACTCCTGCAATTTCTACGTGTGTATCTGAAACATTCCTCTTTTGTGGACATGTTCTACGTGATGTCTTAGCAGAAACAAAGAGATACAGACTCTGATCTTAGCTTCTCCACTGACCTGCCCCGTGACCCTGGATAAATCATTCCACTGCTCTGTTTCTCTTCTTACTTTTGCCTGTCTTGCTTTAGAGCACAAGTTCTGCACACGAGGAGCCAACGTCTAGGCATGTTTTTGTCCAACAAGTCGATGCCCTGAGCTCAGATGAAGCCCCTAGGTACTCTTAAAACTAATAAAAATGATGGTGAGAAGCGGGTGGCACTGACATTCACAATCCCCATTCCAGCCTAAGAAATGCACCAGCATCAGCACAATTACACCTAAAAGTGCTGTAACTTAGTGGGGTACAGGGGAGAAAACACACCTCTGCAGTCACTGCTGCCCACTGCCAAGGGTTTAATTTATATAAAATTGTGCAATTATTTTTCCATATTGCAAACAACAGACTAAGACCACAAACTCCATCAGATTGAAGAGCCAAAAGAGATTGTGTTACCAGGGCAGGATGAATTGAGTAGTTTCTGACTCCATGCCTCAGCACAACACAAGGGCTAGTGAAGATAAAAAGCAAAGGGCTACTCACGCTAGGTCAAGGCATAGCTGCTAGGTAGAACAGTTCTGAGATGTTAACTTGAGCCCCTCTGGCCAGGCAGATGCCACACCTTGCCCACTTCAGAAGAGCATGTGAATGATCAGCCTATTTTACACAAGACCAGACATTCTCCTGCCTCCTCTCGGGGCTGTGTTTCATGGAGGACTGACCCTACTCTGGTTCTTGGACCTTGAGCCCAGGAGATGTAAATCCTGATCTGACTTAGGATCTCCAGTAGGTATGCAGGCTTCCAAGAAGGGCACAACTCCAGAAGGCCTCTCTTTAGCACCTCCTAAGTTTTCCATACTCAGTGTGCTGGCTGCTGACTCCTACTCCAAGATGCCTTGCATCAGCTGGCTTGGCTGAATCCCTCTACACCCTCATCTTACCAGATAGACATGCTCAGGCAGAGCCTTAGCAGTGATGATGCATGATGATCCAACGTAAGAAAGCCAATCCTACCCTCCAGCATGGGGATGGCCAACCTCTGACACTCGAGCTTCGTGATGTCAATAGCCAGCTTAAGTTTAGCTCCATCACACGTCTGGCATCAGGACAGAAAACATTTGGGTAATTCAGATCTTCTGCTGTGGGACACTAAGTCAGCAAGTGCTGCTGGAAGCTGTGTGCCAGGAGTATGCTGGGATGCAGTTGCGTGCTCCCTCCAACCCCATTAGGCACTGTGAAACTGAGATCCTTGGGCAGCTTTCATCACCATACACCTGCAAACCTGCCTGTGTCCCCAAGGTACGTACCTGCCCATGTATCTGAGGTACGTACCTGCCCAGTGCCCTCAGCCGTAGGAAGATTTTGGTGCTTAGCCCATAAATTGGAGGAGGATGGACCGCTTCCTCACTGTCACCTCCACCCTCGCCAGCAGTACCACATGCCTCTTCCAGTGCAAGACTTTCCCTTCTCTAGGAACTTCAGCAGAGCTGTGAAAGCCATCCTAAGGAGTCTGGACACAGGAATATATACACTAAACTGCTAATTAGGAAAATCCCATGTCACTTCTGAGTTGAGCCACATAAAAGGCAAAGGAAGCTAGTGACAAGTTTTGGAAAACAGGCTCTACTAAAGAAACTGCTGTGGCCCTGAAAAAAACACTCAGAAATACTGAGTAAAGTTGACCGTAAGAAAAGACGTGAGAAACTTAACAGTTTTCTTCATTTCCCCCTCCCTCCCCTTTTAAAAAGTAAGCATGACCTAGCGTGACTCCTAGAAGTTACCTGCTGGGCACATCAGAAATGTATCAGTAACTAGAGAATGAAGAATATATCTTAGATCATGGAAAAGAAACCAAAATGAAAGCTTTACCATTAGGAATATTAATGTTGGCGGTGCCTGAGTTAAGACAGTTACAAACTGGGAGACTCAGGTTCTGCTCTTGGTTTGTGTAAGTAGGAATATCAGCAATTCATCCTGTGAAAAACAGTACTTCAGCTGGTAGAGCTGGAAGAGAAGGGTGAGAAAAATTGAGGCCTTTTGTCTCAGATTACATGTCTAAGGGCTAGCAAAACCCTACTACCTCTTCCCCCCCACCCTGCCCCCCCCTAAAAAACAAATAAAATGAAAAAGAAGGAAAAAACCCCCACCAACAACATAGCAACATGACAGTGATGTGTATAACGATCTCTGGCAGCCTAAGATAAGATCACAGCCCTTGGGACTGGTGGAGCCTGGAGCTAATGGACCCCTGCTTTGGGGAAAAACTAGAAGTGTACAGAAAAAAAGTTCAGTTCTCACATTAAAAAGAAAGGAGAGGTATGTTGCTAAATCTATTCCTTCTGAAGAAGCCTTTGAAAATACAAATGTATGAAAACATCTGAGTCACTTCTGCATCCAGGAGTTGAGTAATTCCCCTCTACCCTCACCAGTACTGCCAGGGACAATGGCCTTAAACCCAGTTTCCCCCAGGAACTATGCCATTTTCAGTTAGTTACATCAATTTTTTCAGTACAAGTCACTATGCAAATATTCTCCCATTGAAGTAACTTTTTTAAAAAAATATTTTTTAATGTAAACTTCTGCATTAATTTTAAATGGAGCATATAATGAGTATAATAGGTGGGGTTCATCTAATTTACTGCTGTCACTATCCTACCCTCAAATCTCCTGCAGAAGATTGTTCTCCAGACAGAAACAAGTCTGTCCTTCCAGGGAGGTTGTTTGGAAGACCACCTGTAAGATAATTAAATAAAAAACATAATCATTTCTGTTCCAAGAAGAGATCCAGAAAGTCCTCAAAGTCTACAAGTGGCTCTGTTGTTTCTACTGATTTTTAGAATGAAGGTGTGAAATACAACGACCAAATGGCAGCACCACTGAAGAATCAAGTTATTTACGATGCTCTTCACTTGGATCAATTTCTCTAAGTAATTCCTTGTTTATCTGCATTAGTGTTTGGACTGGTGCAGCACACGGCAAAGAGCAGGATGGGAAAAGCTTGCTTTTCTGGGATGCTACTTAAGCAGATGTCAAACCATGCCCTGGCTGCTGCTGAATCCTGAACTCTTATGAAAATCCAGCCCTTCTGCTGGGTGCCGAACAAAGACAAGCCATGCCTGGTACCAAAAATATATATACTAAAATCACAGGGTTGGCAACCTGTGCGTGCTTGAACAGAGGAAGAAACTCCGGGATCAGATGGCGAGTGGGTGGGAAGAGCGGGGAGCAGGGGCTGTCCTGCCACCCCCACCATGGCTGTGCTGTCAGTAGGAGTACAGGTGTGTGGCTTTACAAACATATGTCCTCCATAGCAGCATTTTAACAGGTATTAGTCGAAGCAGTAGCTGTGTAACAAGCATTTACTGGTCAAGATAAACCCTAAGCTCCCCCCTCTGGGTTATCACAGTCAGCTAACGTATTAAAACTGTAGCTGCCTAGTCCAAGAAAGGATTTTAACATGAGTTAAAAATAAAGTCCTTTTTGTACATGCATGGCTTAAGAAAGAAGAGTCCAAATCCCTTCTTCCAGCATGAATTGAAAGAAGCAGAAGAAAAACAGGATTAGAAACAGCATATGTGCTCTGTCCTCACTGTTTTCTTCCCAGGCTCTTATTTTGCTTTGCTCTACTTACCGAGTATGCCACTGGATGCTCATCCAATTAATTTCTATATTGCCTCTCAAATCAGTCCCAGAAGCAGAACAGAGCCAGAGTCCAGGCCTTGGGAGGGACAGAGCATGCATTTGTGCTGCCAAGTGCCCGCTGGTATGGGAGCAGGGAATGGCTTTGCACAGCAAACACTTCTGGAGACAGTGGTTGTCATCAACTCAGAATCTGTCATCTCTTTAAAAGCATTAGAAACAGAGGGAGAGGGAGATACTCTCCCATCCACCCAGCTCTGCCAATGGAAATGCATCTGAAAAAGCTCACTGGCATTTTCTGAGGCAGAATTTGCCCCAAAAGCATGAAAGCAAAGTTCACGTCTATTGCCGTGCTACTGTATTTACACTAATACTGGATTTGGAGCCCAGTGCCTGGTAATAATCATTCATTCGGAGTCAATTTGAACGCACCTCTCTCTAGAGGCAACAGAAGTCTAAACCTAAACACTGTAGGAAATAAAATGTCATTCAACTGGAGAAAGGAGAGAGCCATGTGAAAGTAAAGAGAATTCAAGGGGCACTCCTCTCTGCTGTCATTTGTCATGTATGACACAGGAATGTTGACATCATCCTCTGATAAATGACACTGGCACCTGCATCAGAGAGATATTCTTCAGCAAAATAGAAGTTTGAAAATCCAGCAGCAGGGCACTACTAGTAGGTTCCAGGAGCTTGCAAGGAAGGAAAGATAGATGATGGTAATTTTCTTCCAAAGAGAAACATAAGACTTTTAAAGAACCATTCTCTTTTGCTTCCCCTTCTGCTCCCTCTGGGCTTTGGGAAATGATTCTGTTTTCTAAACCTAATAGTGGCTGAGACACAAGCTATATGTTATCTGAGAGCTAACCTGTGGCATCCATGCCACCAACCCAGTCTTGGAGGGTAAGTGTCAAGCGGAGAGCTGCAGAAGGCAGACCTAGGACAGGGAGCTTCAGAGAGGCCAGCCTAGCCTTCTCCTGTCCCTGGTTGGTTAGAGATGTCAATGAGCACTCAATTCTAGCACTAATCCTTCCCGATCTCATCTTTGCATCCACAACCTCTAATGCAGAGACTCTTCTCCCTTAGAAAAAGCATGTCTTGTCTCCATCTCACTCCCAGGGGCATCCTGTAGAGCTGCAGGGTGGTGTGTTTGTGGCAGAGGAGGGTTCTCCAGTGACTTCTGCACAGCAATGTAAACCACACCGTGGTGTGGCTCCACATCAGCAGGCAAATGTAAGCGAAGAAATCTTTTTGCCACGTCACCCTGAGAGAGACACATCACAGGTTTTCTGCTCCGAACAAAGACCAGTGGATTAACTGTATTTGTAAGGGAAAGTCCTACTCTTAAAAATGAAAACCAAACAGATATGTTTTCTCTGTCAGATTTTCCACTTCTTGGCTCATGGAATTTATATGCAGCTTGATTTTTCTTCTAATGGTATGATTTATTTATCCCAGAAAAGGGGAAAAAAAAACCCCCTATTGGATCCAGAGCAGAAGTTTGGGAAGACAAGTATGCATGTGGTGACCAAGGTAGCCTTGCTCATCCTCAGGAAATCTGCGTTCAGTGCCAATGACCTCCCTAGCTACCGGCTAGTCCCAGCTTGCTCTAACTTGCTAACTACTGTCCAGTCTATTTATCATTTGCCATCTCTAGGGATCGCTGTGCAGTGATACGGACTAATAGCCCAGCAGTATGCCAAGATGTATCCTTTTCATCCTGCGCAGCCAGCGCTGTCTTCCAGACCTCTTAGTACATGAGGGAGACTGGAATCTGGATGAAGAACAGCTGGCTTCAAACAGACCCTGACAAGCCAATGCTGGCGGAAAGGAGAAAACACTGGAAGAAGGCAGCACTAAGCAGGCTCACCTTCATTCTCAGGGCTTTTTGTCCAGGACACTTACAATATTATGCTGCTTTTGGGTCTTACGAATCCATCTTGGGTACCGAGCACCAGAGCAATCTCTGCTCTCCCAGTTCTCCTCTGGGGATGACAACCCCACATTTGTATCTTTAGTCTTTTCAGGTTACCTGAGCTATGTCACAAGTTCACCAGGAGAATGCGCTTTCACCTTCTAACCCAGAGGAGCAAAAAAGAGTGTACCATACTGATGGGTTCATCAAGCTGCTTTGCACTACAGACTCTTTAATTAAGCTGCAGCCTTGTGACTGGTGAGTCACAACCAGCAAGGCCGCCTGCCTTTCCCCTTTGAAAGCCCAGGACTTTCTGCATCATAGTGACCCAAGCCCATCATCCTTGACTTGATGGGCTTGGGTCAGCCCCATCTGAAAAGGCTGCTTAACTACAGACAATTCGTTCTGTCTCAGCGTGCCACACACATATGGCTGAGGCCATCACAGGAGACAGTGATGCAATTTTCATACTCAAGCCTATACTATATCTTAAGTGTTTAGGCTTGGATGAGTGACTTTCAGCAGCTTGCTCTTTACAAGAAAATAGTAACTTCAGGGGCTGAGGGAGGAGGTAAATTCTTATGGAGGAGGGCGAGATGGGGGGAATAGTTTCTATTGCGTGTATTTTCTTCAACGAAATATGGACATTTATTATTCTTATAGTCTTGATACTCCTAACAGCTTTTCTGTAACAACCTATTACTTGATTAGTTTATACTGCTTAGAGCATGGCAATGATGACATAATTTTGTTGTAATGAAGATAAATACCGTCTCAGAATGTCAGAAGGCACCAGATCACCCGTTAAGTGTAATGATTTCAAAATACCCAGAAGAAAAGTCTTCTGGGCTGGTTGCAGGAAAATATACACACACACACACGTGTGTCTGATTTTGATTAAAATACAAGTTATTGAAATGCTCAGTTCGGTCCAAGACTAGAATCAACTGTTCAGCCCCACAGATTGAAACACAGAATAAGACGGGGGGGGGAGGAGAAAAATCCTCCTAGGACTCTCCATACTCTCTATGCACGGGCCAGACAATGATCTAATAACAGCAGTGACTTTGGGGATACTTGTTTTTCTGTTCTGAGCCCAGTGAAGTGACTCAGAGGTAACACGGCATTTCACTGATGTTCTGCCGGGCTGGGCCACGCTGTACTAGTAACATTATCCTGAAGAGGCTCTTCACAGAAGGCATTCAGAAGTGCTGCAGAACAGGTAACCCAGAGATGGCTGCAAACACATCCCTGGATACAAGTGAGGCAACCACAGGTCTTTGTATTTTACCTATGTAAATGTGGGTATAAAATGGCAGGGCGGAAGTCCCAAGGGTTTTTCCCCACCCGATGATGCTAGATTGATCCTTCATCCAGGCAACTGGGGGGGTGTGTGTGCCTCTTAATAGTTCTGATCATTGGACTCCTGGCTATCAGTCAGGAGTGCAGAATCAGGCCCATAGCACTGACCAAATTCCACGCTCAATCTTTTTTGACCTCTTCTCTGAGGTTTAGACACAGATGCAAAATACAGAAGATTGAGGGGCCGGGGGCTAGAAGGAGAAAAGCTGAAAGAAAATATGCTATAAAGATGAACTGGGTCATATAAAAAGATTAAGTATAAAAGACAGCTTTCTTGTAATGTCCAGCTGTTTCTCCTAAATATTTCTAGCGAACCTACATATGTACAGTTTCAGAAATGCACCAGGAGGGAATATTAGAACTTCGCTTAAAAAACCCCTCCATAGGATTGCTAGTGGTTTTGAAGCTTAAACACCAAGATCTGTCAGGATAGGACAGGAGTTATTTTGACAGTATTAAATAGCTCTCCCACCGCTTCACTGTGGATTGATCCATTTTCACCCTTTCATGCCTTTCTGCAGTCGTACACAGAGGTAAAACAGATTAAGGCTGTGGAAATAAAAAAGACACCTAGGACATTTTTTGACTTCCCCTACAATAAAGTGCGGGGAGAGGTGAATAAAGCTACACAGGAGACAGCGACAAAATGACAAAGGTCCTGACTGATAGTTTATTGAGTTGACAAGGCAGTGAGTTTTCAGACTTCTCTGGCACGAAGACTATTTTTGTCTTTCCACAAGTTAAAACATATGTACAATCAAGATGACTGCCTGCCTATCTGTTGATGCTTGTTTCTCCCCATTACCCCTCTCTAACAGAGCCATACCCGACTGCAAAATATTCCTCCTGCATTTTAATGTACTTCAGAACAACAGGTGACAATGCTTGAAAAGAAACCAAAGCAAAACAACAAACCATTATCAATATATTATTTATGCAGGATCCAAAATCAGAGAAACATCACTAGCAAGTCACTTATGTTTCCAGCCACAGATCTTGAGCAGGGAAAAGCATCATTATCCATACCTGGCTGCTGTGGAAACAGTGCAGGGGGACAACTGCACGGTCGCAACGAGAAGGGTTTGATATTGTTGCCTCTTGCGGCAGTTCTTACCACTGCTGAGTGAGAACAAGAGGCTTTTGCTCTGCCTTGGCAGCATTTTATACTCCATTTCCTTTGGTGAAGAGCTCTGCACAAGTTCCACAGCAGCAGAGGACTGATCCCTGGGCTCTGACTCCCCGCTCATCCTCTGACCTCTGGCACCAGGTCTTTTGCCTCCTGGCCCAGAGCACTGTTGGCCGGACCTCACTGCAAGTGGTATCTAGGCTCTGGAATGCCTCAGATTTAGCTTCAGACACAGTAAGGATTACAAATTATAGAGCACAGGGGGAATAAAAGAGATGGGTTGCCCCCTCTGACTATCCATCACTGTTTGCCATGTCTCTGGGCAAAAGCAAAGCAAAGCTTTCTCAACAGCCCAAAGAAAAAAAAATAGGCTGTATGTATTTTTAAATGTTATACTTTCCCACTCTTAGGCTAGTAAAAGTCACAAAATACAGAAGGCATTCATCTTATGCTTTCTAAAGTCGCCAGTCTAAGAGAGCTCCTACAATTTATATTTTCAAATGGTAAATCATTACAGCAGGGTGAAGTATTTAAAATAACATTTTTCATCTCAAAGTGCTTAAAAATTAAGCACTTCCATTATACTATATATACTATTACACATGAATTTTGCTATCTATCTCTTCTTTCAATCTGCAGCAAATTTAGGCACAAAGCAATTAAACAAGCTGCTGCAGTCATATGGCAAATGAGAATCAGAGAGGTTCTACATTTGTTTTGAGGTTTAAAATGCGAAACTGACTGAAAACTGGATGCTTTTGAAATTAAGAGAATGCTCATACTGAACCTTGATCCTGTCATACGATCATAAGCCCTGAGAGATGCCAAACAGAATTTAAAATGAACGACTTTTGTGACGATAATGCCAAAAGTCAGAGCAATATTGGATATTTCTGGGAGTTCTGGTTTGTGTCCTCTCGGCCAGCTCCAGGAATTTGTCAGGGGCCGTTCACCACTGAAGGCACGACTGTCATGAGCTTGAGATGAAAGATCTCAAGATGATGGCCATAGCTGGGGCAAAGAGAGCGTGCCCACTTACAGATAGGTATGTCTACTAGTTTATTATTATTAAATTTTAGAAGAGCACCTAGTACATTCACAGATACATACAAACGCTCATGCACAAAAGCACGCAGTTTAGAACAAGGCTTCCCTGACAGCATTTGTTGTATTTTGATGTCAGTCTAAGGAAATGTGCTGGCAGCTCCTCCACACAAAATCTATTTTCCACAAACAGCATATTCTGCCAGTAAAAAAATTAATCATCCAGCCATACAAAGGACACAGGGCCAAGGGGCTTGAGTGACACACCAAAAACCTCAAAACACATGTCTGAGAAGCCACATGACTTGTATAACATTGTTCACGTACAGCATGAAACCAGAGCTCTGCAAGCTGCATCTTCGTAAAGTTTTGCAACGTCCTGTAAACTCATTGCAGGGAAACAATAACAGGCGGTAGAAGTGGATTGGCCACTGCAAGGACAGGGATGCTGTAATTAAATCTATTATCATCATTATTTTTTTTAAAAAGGACAGATGATGAGCAGAGGGGAAGTCAGCCAACACTAAATACCTGAGCCACGCATCCCGGTGAAGAAGTAGAAAATGATGTCATCTCAGCTGCGATTCAGTGAGACTCAGGTACTGCTGAAGTCATATAATTGGTGAATTCAGCCCACGGGTCATGTCTGAAATTGAGACAGTTCCAAAGGAAATATTTTAATGATACAAGGAGAAAGCACCACTGTGGGGAGATATCTTAATAAAGCAGGAAGGAAAGGGCCTCCATGGAACACTGATTTAGTTGATTCGCCAGGATTCAATTGCAAAGACAAATCTCATACCTCAGCCAAACGGATTTGCAAAAGAGATAAGAATTATCAGCACTTCTACCCTTGATTCCCTTTATTTTGGTCCCACTTCTCAACACTGGGAGAACAATTTAGAAATTGCTCATTAAATTAATGCTAACGAGCACTGAGATGTTTTACCATTAGTCCTGATGGGTAATTCCCAAGAAGGCAATAATTTCTGCAGGCTCTGGTGTCCTGCAAATAAACCAGCCACAACCCAGAGCTTGGAATCTGAAAGCTTCAGAATGGGGGAATTTGGCTCTGGTTTCAAATCTTGGTTTAACAACACCTTTTTGGTGGTTTTATGGCTAACATAAGACTTTGTCATATCTCATGCTGAAAGTAGGTAAATTCCACCCGTGGTTCCTCTGAGCAGGAGCAAACATGCAGCACCAACATAACTCCATGAAACAAGCACTGGGCAATTTTACATGGGATCTGTGATATTTTAAAGACTTTTGAAAAGTCTTTTTAAAAATCTTTGTGGAAATACCCTTTTGACTCAATCAGAAAAATCCATATAAACTGAACAGGGAGACTATTTCTCTTTTAAATACTAGTGCAAGAAATTCTTACAGAGCATTTCTGGTTTACTAATCTGTGACTGCCTCCCCTCCCAACACAAATAAATGTATTTATGCATTGGACAAGCTGTCTCCATGCACAACTGTTGTGCCTCCTTGCCCAAGGCCGGGTTATCTCAGCACATTTGTGTGCAGGAGGGCTACGCAGCCCAAAACCACCAGTGCCTGAGCCCAGGTCTTACCCCTCACTTTGCTCCTGCTGGTCAGCATCATACCTGGGCTATAAATCCACATGACTAGGGACTCACAGGATCCATCTTATATTAATTTGCCTCCTCAGAAATTATTATTAGACTGCTGTGGATGGTGGGACTATACCTCGCCCAAGGGGGATTTGATCTCCTTGCAGCAGCCATCTCCATTGCTGCTTCTTGGGAGACACGTTATTGAGTGCTGCGGTAATTCCTGTGACAATATTTCAGGGCAAATTCTCTTTTGATATGCTGGAAAATCCTTGCCAAGCTGACACTACATATTAAAGGGTTCACAATAACAGAAGGCAGAAATTAAATTGAACAGGATATTAATACCTTGTAGCTGAGGAAATGATATTTCCTTTTGATTTTACTTTTTGGTTTGTGAATTAGCCAAAACCTGCAGCCCTGCATAAACTGAACCAGCTCACCAGGGTCTCCACAAAGAAACAGCAGTGGCCCTCTTCCCCTCGAGCAGTCAGCAACAGCAACCACCTCCAACACCTCCCCTGCTAAAAAAAAAAATCTCTTCAGAAGCCTGGCAAGGATAAAACGGCCAGGGCTACTTCATCCCACGTCCCCTCCAGATCTCTTATCCAGCCTATTAGTTTCCACAGCAGCAAATATTAGTTGGCTTCTGATTAACTCAACTGAACAGCCCACAGATGTGAAGGTTTAAGACATGAAAAAGGTTTTTCACACTCTGATTTTGTTCTGTTTCTTTCTGCTGTGCACTAAGATCTTTTATTTTCCCACTCTTTCATTGCTCAGGGGGTATCTGAGTGCATGGATACAAAAAACATGTGAATAAGTGTTACCTGGGCTGAGACAGTTGAAAAGACAGAGCCCCCCCCCCCGGTATCTCCTTTGTGTCTTGAAGGGAGCCAGCCTGAAACACCTGGAAGCGTTCAAAAACAACACCACAAACTTGGCAAAAAAATTATTTCCAAAAGGATTAAAAGTGTTTTCTGTTGCATGACACGTTGTGGCAGGTTGAGGACACTTTTCTTACCCAAGACAGCAGCAGCCCACAGGGGAGCAAGGGCTGACTGAGATCCCTTTCCTCAGCCAACAGGTGTGAGGGTGGCTGTTTTGGTTATATCTAGGGAGCTCCATTACAACATGGAAGCATGGCTTCAGGAATGATGTGCCAACATACCTCTGTTAACTGGATCCTCCCTAAAATCCATACATTGGCATGAGAGGTGCGTGCATAGATACACGTACTTAACAGGAACCCATCTGTACATGTGCTCTCTAGGGGCTGACTTTTAAAAACCCTTAGGTTGCAGTATTTATACATTATCCAGGGTTGGTTTAATTCAGCTTTCAGAGTGCTGGCACAGTGCAAATTAGTTAGTCTGCATGCCAGCAGCCATCACTAGTGTAACAAGTGGAGCCAAATTGGGTAAACATTAAGAAGCGCGTTTAGTGTACGCAATTGTGTGTTTACAAATGAGGCATTTGAATATTATATAGTTAGTCCTGTGCAACACGGAGATGGGAGTCATAAGAGTAAGAAAATTTGGCTTCCTGGCGCAAAACTCTAGCCAAAACCATCATTTAATCCAGACGAGGAAAAAGGTCGATCAATTATGCCAGCAAGTTTGAAACAGCACCATAAAAAGGAAAAGTGACATGGCATAGGTTTGTGGTTCCCAGCTAATGGAGCTAAAACCTAGCATCAGATGGTTTGTGTTTTACATTATTGTCAAACAAAAATAAATCATCAAAACAAGCCTAACTGGCAGGACATAGCATAAAAAAAGCGGCTCGTGGTTGAAGTGAAAATTAAGAAGCGCTGTTCAGTCTCCCAGAAATGCCAGGGCTAACCAGAAGAAGCAGCTCACGCTTACAGGCTTTGCAATTTGCAGTCTTTTTTTTTTCCTCAACTAAAAGGCTGCGAGGGCCATAGCTGAGTTCTGCTCCAGTGAGATTTTGCTTCCTGATATTCAGAGATTAGCATATTAAGTGCATTATGTACTGTATTTACATAGCTATTGTATTATGCCACAGTTAAAACATTGTTGGCATTTCTATTGTAAACCCCGTTTCAGAGCCTAGAGTTGCGATTAAAAATTATCTCCTGATGACTGTCTTTACAGGGGTCAGGGAAAGGGGAAATGATTATGTATTTACTTTTAAAACATATTTCAGATGTCCAAAAGAAACAATACGCTACCAAAGACACAGCAGTCTAATCAATACATCGATACTGAAAGAGAAATATTCTTCCAGGAAGAATTGATCTTTCAAACATGAGAATTGGCAGGCAGATGCTCAAATGCCTTCACCATTCTTTACATTACACCACCAACCCCAAACATTCACATATCATGACCTGGGCCCCAAAACTGTATCCTTGCCTTAAAAAACACAGGACCTAAAGATTCCAAATTTAGAGATCATTTTAGCTTAAAAAAATGAAAAATAAAAACATATCAACTTCAACATTATCAAGCTTATCTTGGCCACTGTATGGACTATACATACACTAACTAAAGAATACACTTTCCTTTGAATCCAGGAGACAGACCTACCAAAATGACAGTCAAGAAGGTTGTCAGCAGGTAGTATGGTATATTCTAGGTTATTCTACATGTTTTATACCTGCCAGAAGAATGAAAGTAGCCATTTCATCTCACAATTTCCAGTTGGCATTCCCAAACACTGTGGGTTTTCTTTCCACCAGCACTCCTGGCTGGCTGTGCTCTCTTCTTGGCCAGCACAACTGGAGAGGTCTACACTCCCAGTGCAGACCTGGAGCTCCGCACAGCCTGCGCTCCCTGGCCCTGTGACAGCTGCTGCACTCTACTGGGTTAAAGCAGTCATTGGGCCATCAACTGTGGAGTGCAGTCAGGGGACTGCATCTGGCCTCGACCATGGACTGACTCAGAGGGACCAGGAAATTTCCAGGCACAGTTTGCCCATTGGAGTTCTGTGCTCGTTCTCTTCGCACTGTCCTGGCATCTCGGGCCACCCAGAGCCCTGAGCATCCCTGATCCCTGCTGTCCTGGCCAGTGCAGGACAGTGCAATGGTCCCACAATTTCATCTGTTGCAGCAGGTTTCCCTGCCTGCACTGAAGGCCCACAATTACAGCAGCACTGCTGCTGTGTCTCCACCAGCCACGTCCCTGCAGCAACTGAAGCAGAGCATCAGCTTCAAGCATTTGCACTTGACCTCCTCCCATTTTTGCTAGAGTTCTGATGGGGAATTAATTTAGATTTAAACAGCCACATCAAATACTTCAGTTCTACTTTGAATTGCTAGCAGAGACAAATGCATCTGTCCAGGTGACTTGGCACGGGGTATCAGCTCACATTCCGAGTACAGGACATTTAGATGTGTCTCTGGGTCATATTACCAAAGCAGGAAAATGTCTACATGCTTTTGAAGAACAACTAAAGTGGCCATTTCAATCTTCAGACACTTTAATTCTGGTGTACAGGACCCTGAATCCCAGTCACTCTTGATAGTCAGGCTCTTAAGTGCCTTCACTGCTTTATTGAGAATGAGTCTAAAGACCAGACTTTGAAAGCCATTTAGAGCCTTAACTCTTGTCTGGCCCCAAGTCACTAAGAGGCCTTGAAACTTTTACCCCCTCCCTTGTCTAACTAGAATGGAGAAATGGAGAGGATGGTGACATACTTTATAATGAGAAATTAGATCCCGCTCAGACAGAACGGGACTCTATAGAAAGGCTGAGGCCCTCCAGTGCCATAGCCCAGACATTGATACAGACTGGGAGAAGAGCTTCTTGAGAGCAGCCCTGCTGAGAAGGACTTGGGGATTCTGGTGGATGAGAAACTTAACACGAGCCAGCAGCTCGCAAGGCCAATGGTATCCTGGGCTCCATTAGAAGAGGGGTGGCCAGCAGGGACAGGGAGGGGATTGTCCCTCTCTACTCTGCCCTCGTGAGGTCCCATCTGGAGTCCTGTGTCCAGATCTGGGGCCCCCAATACAAGAAGGATGTGGGACTGTTGGAGAGGGTTCAGAGGAGGGCCACAAAGATGATTAGAGGGCTGGAGCACCTGCCCTACGAAGAAGCTGAGGGAGCTGGGCTTGTTCAGCCTGGAGAAGAGAAGGCTGCAGGGGGACCTCATTGCAGCCTTCCAGTACCTGAAGGGAGCTTATAAGCAGGAGGGGATTCAACTTTTTAAAAGGGTAGACAATGACAGGACAAGGGGGAATGGATTAAAACTAAAGGAAGGAAGATTTAGATTAGATATTAGGGGGAAGTTTTTTACAGAAAGAGTGGTGAGGGGCTGGAACAGGCTGCCCAGAGAGGTAGTGGATGCCCCGTCCCTGGAAGTGTTCAAGGCCAGGGTGGATGGGGCCCTGGGCAACCTAGTGTAGATCCAGGCCTGAGGTTGGTGGCCCTGCCTATGGCAGGGGGGTTGGAGCTCTATGATCCTTGGGGTCCCTTCCAACTCATACCATTCTATGATTCACATACATCTTGGATGCCTATGCATTGTCACTTAGAAAAATGACTAGATCAGGTGCTTATTCATAACTTTTTGATGAAAAGTTACTTCTTTAGAACATAAATAATACCTTTCTACTCCTAAACTTTGCCTTGATACAGTTGGGGATTTTTAAAGAAAAGTTTTTTGTCTGATGCCACATCCCAGATCATTTAATGAGGAAATATTTATGCATCAATTATAATGTTCTGAAAATAGATGGTTATAGTAGGAATAAAAACACATACAGACCATTAACCCTAATGGCAGTCTTGGGCAGTGTTGACACATGCACACACATCTCATATTTATTGAGAAGTTACAGCGTTTACCAATTCCTAAAGTTCTGAATTTGGAAAGTCAGTACCATATGCGGAGCCAAAGGCTAAGGGCAATATTTCACTACTGAAGTAACTTTCTTAACCCATTAATTTACCTGTCAGTACATCATCTTAAAATATATCATGTGGCAAGTCTACCTCAACGAGCAGTTCTTTCAATCCCCAGGATTACCATAAGTTATAATACATCGTGCTACGCAGACAGAGCTGAAATCTTTACTATACTGGAGCATCTCACCTTGCTAAAGTAAACACCTGCCTTGTTTTGATTAACAGGAAAGTGATCCAACCAATTTAGAGCAAACTTGGCCATTCTCCACTCAATCAAACACTTACTGAACTTCAGCTAGTTTACCCTTCCAACATATTATGGAAATATTAGTATTTGCTGCTCTGAAAAATACTTTTTTTGGCATCTTCATTTCCCATCCCTACTCTAAGATAAACACTGACAGCTGATGGTATTCAGGAACATTGCCATATGTTCTCTTAGAAATGGAATTCTGAAATATGGCTGTTATCCACCAATTGGCATATTTTCTAATTAGCACAAGATTGCTCAAATACATTCATTTCTCCCCCCAAGGGAGAAGCCCTCTGATGAATTCTCATCTGATGCACCAGGATCTCCCACCCACCACTTACCCTCTCATACCGTTTCTGATTTAATGGTTAACACAAGGAATCAAACAGCTCTCCTAGGGAGCAAAGTCAAACTCTTCAAACTGTATATCGCCAATTGCTATTTTTTCCAGACAAGCAATGGAAACAGCACTCATAGAGTTAATATTTGAATGCCTTGTCTAATAAAACCGGCTTCCAGTTTTTCAGTCTTTTGTGCAAGTTTAATAAAATAAATTTTGAATATCAATGGAGTACATTCTATTTTTCTTGGCATGTCTCTGCCTTGCTATGTCCTTCTATTGCAGGAGTCATGCCATAGGGAGAGCACTTTTCCACAGTCCATTGAAGTTGTGCCATAAGGGCTGGAGATGATTTGCTAAAATGCTCCAAAGGTATTCAAATTTCTTTAAAGAAGAAATTCAATTTATGTGCATTTATATTGCAGTGTCTGTCAGGAAGAAAGGTTATAATCACCAGCATATTTTAGATTTACATTTTCTTCTATACATGAGGTAATGGTATTAGAGGTAAACTATGAGGTTTAAAGTTGAATTCGATGTATGGTACTATTTTCATTGCCGCTAAAAGCATGTTTTTGAAGTTCTCGAGGAAAGCATATGTTAGCATATGTTACTGAAATATTAAGAACAGGATGCTGGGTGGCTTAGAGGATAAACCATTTGTCTTTCTTCTCTGCATTCTCATATAAAGTATGGCTGGATTTCATGAGCAAAGCGAATGGAGGATCCTCTGCTCCTGGATTGGTTCACCTCACACAGCTACAGCACAGTTTGTTAAGCAGAGCTATCAGTCAGGCACGTTTCTGAATTAACGTGCTGCCTAACTGTGCCTTTAGTTGTCCCATGGAGGAAGGGGAAAAGAGGGCTTGGTGTTTTGTGATATCGCTTATGTAATCCTCAGAAGAACAAATACTCATCAAAAATTAAAAGGAAACCCCGTCTCAACCACATTGCTGTGGGAAGCGCTTCGCTTCTTCCTCCTTGAAAATTTACTTCATTTAAATTTCCCGTGACTCTATTAAATATTTAGATGTTGATATTTTCACCGAGTTGAAAACATTATCACAATTCTTACCGAGTTGAAATTCTTTTAAGCATATACTGAAGTTATCTGATAATTAAATTGCCACGCTTATCTCATTTAGGACCCCACTAATTAAAGCCTGAGTACCTCAGTGGTGTATACTGCAACTGATTTCAGAACTGTAGCTGAATGTCCTCTTTTAAATATCCACTCATAGCTGGCTCCCAGATTTATTTTGTAATTTCATGGCTACCCCTGCAAACTCTGTCAATAAGGAAGCGTCAAAGCTATTACGATGGGCTTTGCATGGCAAGCTAATTGTATTTTAAGCCTCCTTCCAAATGAATTCCCGATAGCTATCCAACTTTGTAAACAGTCATTTAAGCCGTGCTCTTTGGGGATCCCTGCCCACACACACACGCATGCACTATTTATTCATAACTTTCAACAGATAAAAATCCTGTTTCATTTCACACAGAGAGTTTATTTTTAATACATTATAACCAGATATTGTGCCAGATACGACAACAACAGGCATTTGCTGAGTACCTGACTGGCCCTAGGTAAGATTGGGCTCCAGTCCCGCAGTCAGGTTCTTGAGCTCAGATTCCTCATGACTTTGCTGTGAGCAGAGTATCAAATACCTGGGGGAAGGAAAAGAAAAGAAGGAAAAGGAAGAGGAAGAAATCTCAGAGAGGTTTTTTTTATTTGTATAATTGTCCACATCTGTCTATGTCTAAACTGACTTCACTGAATGCCTTTATCCCTGCCCTTCCCTCATAGACTTCTGAGTATCGCATCTGATGTGGAACATGGTCACAGTCATGGGATACATCAGGATGCCCTTTTCGAGATCTCTTTGTGGAAAGTTTTGTATAGTATTTAATACTACTGTGTGTGCCAACACACATGCGTGGGAAGTCATCTGTGACGTACAAAAGTTTCTCTTGGATGCACAAAGATCCAGGTCTAACACAGGATATGAGCATCTCCTGAGGAGAGTCAGTCCCTTATCTTCTCACCAGGACAAGGATAACCAATTGGTTGGGAGTTCTCCACTGACATGTACGGACCACGAAGTGAACTCTTCTTTTCAGTCCAAAGTCCTATCCCAGGGATTCTTCATGACCAGCTTCTCATCAACTAAAAAGAAACCAAACGTCAAACATCATCTAGAAAATTTGACTAAGCAGCATGCAAGAAGGCTACTACTGAAGCAGTGATACACAGGGGAAACGTGTTTAGGGAGGGTATGCTCTGAGCATTGGACCATGAGGCACAGGCTTACTATAAAGCAGACAACTAAAGCTCCTGAAGGGAGCAGAACTACCTATAAATAATGGGTTTGTTTCCTCTGCACAGTCTGAGGTTTGAATACATCTCTGTGTGCTCAGCTTTGGAGGGCTTGCTCAGAACATCCTTCCCCTTTCTGAATGGAAGCAAGAGTTCAGAAATGCCTGTATTATTGTTTATTTAGGACTTTTTATTTCTCTTGTCCATTCCTACCTTCCAGTTATTTTCCAGAGCAGCTCAAGTCTATTTTTCTTTTGTTTCTCCCCTGCAGAGAAGCCAGCCATCATTAAGAAACCCAATAAACTGCACCTACCATTAAAGACTTTCATAAAAATAAAGTATAAATTTCCAAAAGTGTACGCTTAGAGTCGAAGTTAAAAATCAATCGCCAAATTGTTACCAGATTGCTATTTACATTTCTGTTCACTCATCTGAATGTAATTTGTTTAGTATCGGAAAATTAAAATGTTGCACTAGACTTGCCTGGGAACTCTTCCAACTTGCACTTTATTTTGGTGCAACCAACAGTGGCAGGAGTATTAACACCCAACAGACAATAACATCTTATTACGCTGTATTATCTGAGTGGGTTCTGTGCTCTTCCCATTGTTGTTAACCAGAGGATATTCTCCTAACTCTAGAAATATTAAAATGATCCATCCGTTGGATAGAACTAGGCTCATGTGCATGCTCCAGTCTCCAGTCTACGCAGTGCAATACCAGCAGTGGTTAAAAAAAGAAGAGGAGAAAGAAAAAAGCTTCCAACAGCTCATATATCGATAGCAGTACTTAATTCTCCATACAGTTTTCCAAGAGAGTAATTGCAAAATGGATTTCCAGCAGCAGCAAAGCCAACTGAAGGAGTTCCCATCACCCCTCTGCTGATCATTCCCACCTTTGGCAACATCCAGACACAAATCTGCATTGCTGCAATGATGCCAGTTAAACCCCAAACATTTTGGCACCAGGGGAAACACTCTGGGCCTTAACCATGAAACGGACTGACACCCTACATGCCTTGGTGACATCAGCAGCAGTGGTCAGTAATGATTGTTTGCTGAAGGGATCCACGTGAAAGGGACCCAGCTGGCATGTGCAGGGTGCAGCTATGTGGGGACACTCCTGCATACAGGGGCAGGAAGGGGAGGAAGCTTCAACGAACAATACAAAGCGAAGTGAACGAACAGCCAAGAAAGAGCAGCATGGGGGAAAGGACAGGGCAGCATATACGGCATCAAGTAACAGATGACATTTACAAGAACTCTGCTGACCCTTGAATTTGATACGATTTTGAATAAAATCAGACTACTTTCGTTCTCATATTCACTATTTTCACCTGCAATAATAATACAGGCAATCTGTACTTCCATCCTGCAACCAGATAAGTGCTGACTAATGAATACAAGTGGCATTTTATGATACCCAGTGCCACCACTTTGAGCAGTAGTTTCTCATATCCAGTGATAACCTCTTGCCTGCACACTCAGACCTGCGCTCTGCCAGCTCTTCAGGCACAGTGTGGCCCACTCAGAGCAGCAGTGGACAAATGCTCCTGCCTCTGAAAAGGCAAGTTCCAGTAGGGGTGGATTGCATTTCCTCACATTTGCCTTTTCAGCTGTGTTACCCTGGACAGAATGCAGCCCCTTTACAGTGGCAAAGCAAATGAGGATTTGAATTTATGATGCTGCTGGATAAGGATGCAGTCTTGCTCTTCCACAAGGCTTTATAACTCTTACAGGGTCTGCCCAACCTAAACCTCTTGCAGGACACAGTCTGTAAGCTCCTCCCAGACTGAGAGGAAACTGCAAAGTAATGGTAACCTGCACGCTCACCTGCTGCCCCAATCTCAGAGACATGCAGAACTCACAATGTTGGAAAAGACCTTTAAGATCATCGAATCCAAGCCGACCTGAAATAAAGAAACTTATCAAAACAATTGCCCCAAATATATTTTCCAAAGGCAAATCAATTAAAAGAGAGGCACATTGGAAACTCAACCCAGCCCTACCCATTTTGATCTGCTGAAAGGTATTACATGAGAAATCACAACCATAGTCAGCTCAGCATGCAGCAGACACTCATCGGCGCTGTGTTTCACTGCATCCCTGCACGTGGTACTTCAAAAAGCATGGCAATTTGCAAAAGTAATTTTGTAAAAGCTTCCATACATCTCCTGTTAAGAGCAATTTGGCTAGTATCTGTTGCTTGCTGTGAGCATGCTTTTAGATATTAGATGGATGAGTGCAGACTAGTAGGAGGAAAAAAAAAACCAGAGAGGATAAATACTTGGCAGTTCTTTAACAACTTTCACTAGAGGATCACAAAGTGATTTACAAACATCAATTAATTAAGCCTCAAAAAGCCCCAGCAAGATAGGTAAGTATCATTACTCTCATTTCACACTGAGAGAATAAGTCTTTCACCCAAGGTTACACAGTAAGCAGCTGGCAGAGCCAGGGATAGACACCAAGAACACTGACTTACCTTGCTCCTTACCTACTAGACCATTATATCTCTCTCACAACACTTTAAAGCCTCTCTCACACTTGGTATTAGCAAACGCAATGTCCTGCAAACCCAGTGAAGTTTCCTTCTACATCTGGGATCAGAAGCCAGAAGACCTCACTAGTGTCAGGCCATGCGTTCCTCCTGCTGCGTAACCCTTGGGTTCCCAATTTCTACTGCCCAGTCCCAGACTGGTCATAGGGGCAAAGAGTGGAAGAATAAACACTCCCAAACCTACAAAACCCCAGCCTTCAAGCCTGGAAGCACACCCAGGACCGATGGCTTGCATGCTTCAGCCCTGAGACACGCTGCACTGACCATAGTGTAGAATCCCTCAGCCATGACCAAAAATCCCTCCTGCATTTTATCGTGGGTCACCTGGGGAGCAGTCAGACCCACTGGGAGAACTTCTTGGGATAGGCAGAACATTCACATAGACATGAGGACTCACACCACACAGAATCAAAGCCAGAATGGTTGTGTTGATGGCACTAGGTAACACCATGCGCCTGGGAAGTGGCACATGTTTCTGTTTTAGCCAGCAATTCAAAAAAACCAAAAGATCTTTTGATGCCTAGGGGTCACTACTGAATACATTACCAGAGATCAGTTGACAAGGATTTAGGATGTTACTTAAAAAAGTTGGAATAGTGTCTAGAAATAAGTATTTGCAATCTATAATACATCCTTACTATGGCTGCACCAGGACACAGACACCATGTATAAAATCGGTCACAAAATGCCTGAACCCCTGGTATCAGCAGAAATAAGCTCCCAGCAAACCCACAACCCCAAATGGATTTGTTTTGTAAATGTTTGTTTATCTACGTAAGTATATTTATATACATAAGTATGTTTATATACATAGACAACCACCAATGACCCCTCACAGGCAAACAGATAAAGGACCAGGAACCTCTGCACTACCACCCAGTAATCCTCAAATTTGGATGGACCAATGGGAGAGACAAGCACCAAAGCCTCTGAGCCATTCACGTTCATTCAGAGGTGCTCTGGTGATAAGGTTAACTAGTTGGCTGCTGAGATTTGGCAGGGGAGTAAAGAAAAAAACCCAACAAAACTGTGAAAACCCCGCTCAACAGTCATGTTGTGCTGCAAGGACATGTGGTTGGGAAACAATTTGTTTCCCACTGACCATAGGTGTCACAAAAAAGCCACATTATCCATTTAGCTCTTTGAAACGGAAACTAGAAATCCCAGAAAAAAGGAAAACACTCAATGTTTGCCTGTCCTCTGGATGAACTGCAGAGGAGAGGCTACCCTTCGTGTGCTCCATCGTTACAGTCTGATTCCCTCACCAGAAAGACTGATTCTCCTTTCAACATGGAGACCTGGGTAACAAACCCCATGATTCTGCTGCTGAGGAAGGGCCATCACGCAGCTGCTAGAGCAGGGCTTGGCTAACATGCCTGGAACCCGAAGGAAATGGTGGCAGGTTTGGTTCTGCCAGACCTGCCATGAAGCAAGACCCTGCAGCAGAATGGGACACAGCATCTTCCTGTGCTGCCCCTACACCCTTCGCTTCCTGCATCTGCCCAACTACCTAATCTCACTGTATTTGGACAACTGCAGCACGGGACTGGCCAAACCCCGTTCTCAGTTGCTTGTGGGCGAGCTATCAGGTTGCGGGCTAACTGCTTTCCTCACTAATCTGATGTTCTGCCTCCTGGGCAGCGTACGCTGCTCACTCCACTCTCTACAGAAATCCACACATTGGTAAACAGACAAAATGTGTCCTTAGAGACTAATTTGCTCAGGTTTTGTAATACAGGAGGCTTTGAATTTACCTGGCCTCACTCCTGCCCCAGCTCACTGAAAGGCAGGCAGACAGAAGGAAGCCAACATTCCCACTCTTCCTTCCGTGCACTCATTTCCATTCCTGACAGCCAATGCCACAAGCTAGCTCCAAACCTGGTCTGCTAGGCTAGCACATCTGCAATAAGAGAAGCATAAGGAACAGCCAAAACCCAGGCAGACTACACATAAGATAATTTTTTTTTAACATTTACCTGTAAATATTAGTTAAGTTGTTGCTTCTTTCAAGCAATTGGCTAATGCAATTTATATGCAAAAAAGGATATATGCAGTACACAGAGCTCTTGCAAATAATTCTGGTGTGCTCCTAAAGAAAGAATTTCAGTTTAAATTATTTATTCAAGATTCCATATTAAAACATATAATAAAATACCATTCCTACGCAGAAACTAGATTTATTGCATGCAGATGCACTAAAAGGAAAACATCTGCACATTAAAAAAAAAAATCATCAATACCATGATATTTTATCTGCTCTGTGCAGATAAAGCAACCAACTAACTGCATTCTGAAAAATTCGGGGCAGAAATTTAACGCACAAAATACTTACAGTTCGAAAAGAAACGTAGTAACTACAGAACCTGGTATCGCTTCCATTTGTACACAGTATATCGGGTGTACGCACATGCTATCAGACCCTAAGTAATGCTTTGTAGATTGATGAAGTCTGACTCAAACAATATGTCACAACAGGAGCCTGACAACTGAAAGCATTCTTAATGTAAACTTGTAAAGTCTTCAAGGAGAACGCTAGATTTTCAGCCGGTTAATGATTTGAGCGGTAGGCTCCTTTGACTGCGACTGAAATGAAATACTTCAGCACACCTCTTGCCACTTGCAGATGTCTGTCTGTATCAAAATCACACACCACTTTTGCTTCTTATCCAAAATCAGATGAAATAGAGCTGGATCTTTTCCTTCTTCCTAGCTGGCTGCAATTAATAGATAGACATTATTGAACGGGACTATTGAATTATTTGCTCTACAGTCTAATCTGTTTCACAGATTTCTGAGTAAAAATAGAAGCCAACCACCTTGGCTAACAACTCTGTTTATTACTTTTGTTAGAAGGGTTCAGAACATCTTGCAAGATGTGTTTGTTTTGTCTCTGTCTGGCTACTAGACACTGAAGTCATTTGGGACATTTATTAAAATGCATACAGCTTCTCTTTAGGATGATGTTAATTCAGAATTTATGCTTCCACAGAGCACTATGTGTAACACTGTCACGAGGCTTAAGTACTTGATCCACGTACAAAACTGTTGGCTGTAAAAAATTCAAGGAATATACAAACTGGTTGAGTGGCGTTGGAAAAAATATCAAGGTAAGATATCTACTGAAGTTTGGGGAAAGTATTGGTGCTTATTTTTAAATACATATTTAAAGAGCAAGCATGTGAGAAATTTGATTATCAAAGGTAATTTTAAGTCACCTTTCCTATATAAACTAAATATCTGCAGAGATGAGGTTTTTACTGTAGGAAGGGATTTTAAAATTAAAAAATTGTGCTACATTTTATCCTAAGATGTCATCTTAAATATTTGATGGATGCAAGTGCCCGACTCTACAGCTTACATGACACAGCTGATCTTCTCAGATAACAATACTACCACCCTCATTTTTATTTAATAAATCCTCTTCCAAAAGAGAGAAAAGGATGATTTTTGCATAGACTGCATATAATTTGAGGAAATAGGCAAATTGTGATGCTTGGGCAGCTGCTACCATACCTAAACAAGACACCATACCAAAGCTGCAGCTGCCTGGTGGTGCGGTAGACACAAAGACGCTAACATTCGGTTTATCATCAACAGAGAGGAGACAACGAATCTGTCTATACACCAGACATATCTGGCCTATGGCACCAACTTGGGAACCAGCCTCATTGGATGAAACCCCCTAAGGAGTATTCCACCTTGCCAGCAAAGGCAGGGATGAGGACAGTTACCTCTTTCCCGCTGTATTTATGAAAGGCGTCGCATTTATGGAAGGCATTGCATATCAAGCCGCTTAAGGGGGAGGTAGC
The DNA here is from genome assembly GCA_020800305.1 of Porphyrio hochstetteri. Classification (NCBI taxonomy): domain Eukaryota; kingdom Metazoa; phylum Chordata; class Aves; order Gruiformes; family Rallidae; genus Porphyrio; species Porphyrio hochstetteri. The sequence continues at coordinate 20,569,443 of CM036918.1, read as the reverse complement.
CTTTTAAATTGGGTCTTGGAACTATCATTGCAACGACCTGAATTATCAGCTCTGTAACTCTGCTTTCTTCACATGTCCAAAATCCACGTGGCCAGAACAAGGAGGAGGAAAGGGGGGGAGGGAAATAAAAAGACAACAAAAAAACCCCAGTACCTCATACCAGGAACCGTTAATTTGTCAGCTGTAGTATCACAGGCAGTCTGCACATGCCTCTCCAGGCCTTTGAAACCTCACGGCACATCTATCTCCCTGTAACAATGTTTACAGATGCTCTTTTCCTGGCACGTGTGAGGTGCCTGGACTGATGCTATTAGCACAGGAAGCTCTCTTTGAAATCCTGCCTGGCCTCTATGCAAGAATACATTTAAAAAGAAAAATTAATACTTCCTATCCTCCTTATTTTGTAAACCATTAAATATATTAAGAATCAAGTGAATGTATAAGCACATTCAGTATTCCAAAACGTACGTCAAATGCTCCTACATTAAGAAACTGGTTAACAAGCAACATCAATATTCTATTGTACATAATTCAATAAAACCAATAGCTAAAGAAATTCAGGATTTTATTTTGCTGCATGGAATCATGAATGCCCCGATGTTTTCAAATGAGACACTTTGTCAATGTTGCTGCTATCTAATAGTACTTGTTTAGTTTGGGAACCAGCTTTTATTGCAGCTGAAACAAGCCGAGAGCATGAAAGAGGAATAAAGACAGAGGTCTCATTTCCAGATTTGTTTGGGGCAGTGATGATCATTTGAGGACAGCAGAACAAGCACAGGCACTTCAGCTCTTCACGCAGGCTAGAGAAGGGGAGCAGGAGACGGTTATAGACCTGCTATCGGTGGCTTGTTCAGTATTCAATGACTCTGGCTATAAAATCAGACCCAAACAAATACCTTGATTTGAGCATATAAACTCCCAACGTTGGGATGAGGGATGGCCAGATGAGAGCGAACAACCCTTTTCTCTGATAACTGCTGGAGTCTTGCCAGGTTCCAGCTTTTTCATTGTGAAAACTCAATGCCTTTCCTCCATGGAACTCTTCCAGCTTGAGAAGAGGTTTCTGCTCTGCAGTGCTGCCCATACACATAATCCATACGTGTGTTTGTAAGGATCTGCAGATGGTCTATATTGCTGAAAACAGTCAAGCAATCTTTTCTTTCCCTTTCCCCATAATTACACCAGCTCATTGTATCGTAAACTAGAATTTTGGGGATCTCTGAATATATGCATACAATGTGGTACCACAGGACCGCTATCGCAGCTGGGCTATTTGAGTGCTATCACAGGCTGAATACATTCCTTAGTTCAGCAGCATGTGAAGGCTCACTATACAGTCACTGGAAGAACATCAGTGGAATCACATGTTTATGCATCTTCTTGCTCATGGATGTTTAAAATGAAAAAATAAAATAATAAAATAATAGCAGAACAGCAACCAAAACCCTTGACAATTATCTACAGAGTACCTAACCACTCTGTTGATTCAAGTCTTGAGCTTGGAAGTGAGAAGATCACTCCAAAATCATTCATGAGGTGCTCAACAAACAAGCACATGTAGATTTAAAGAAAACTCAGTTTGCTCCTTCTGGAAATTGCTGTGCTTACTGCAGCCACGTACCCAGTTCAAACTCCGTCTCATGAGGACCTAAGCAATCAGATCTGCTACAGCAGAACTTCAGGGACACTGAGGTTTGGCATCAGGAGCCAGAGAACTGCGACCATACCAGCTGTGGATGCAGGAACCACCCGAGCCACGTTGACACACTTGTGACTTACCAGGCCAGGTAAAACAACATCCTTTCTTTATATTGAGGAATGTCTCATGCCTCCATGTAGCTCTTTAGCCTTGTATTTTTAAATGATTGAATTGTTTCACAATGCTTACCCTGGTTTTTGGAAGGTGCACGGAGCACCCAGCCCCTCAAAGACCCTGCATGTCCTGGCACTGTGTGCTGAGGCTGCTTCATTCACTGAATGTCACAGCCCTTTCCACGAGGGAAGGGAAAGCACCTGCAAAGCCTTTGGTTAGCATCCGTTCTGTTGGCAATGCTGCTAACCATGAATTACTGCAATTAATAGGAGGAAGTAAAACAAGTTTTCGGTAACAGAGCTTTGCACTGCCACATTGTACATTTATGTGTTTCCATCTAATCTCCATCAAATCCTCCTTCCATGTCCCCATGCATATCAGAGTAAATCTAAACAGAACTGGGGATACAGAGTTCAAACAGAAACACTCAGATATAGGTTCTCTCACTTCCTGTCTCTCCCAGGACCATTGCTTTCTGCTGTATAACATTATGACTGTTTATATTCTTGTCTTTTTATCTGCTTCAGATATACCAGGCCAATTTCCAGACAACCCAACTTAGAGAGCTTTCTTGGACAAGATGGGTGATGTTGCATCACCTGCGTAGGAATTACAAGGACATTTGCAAATCCAGGTCCCATGTTTTGTGCCACATCGTGCTGCCAGGCAGCCAGTGTACAAGCAGTCTTTCCAAAGGAGGATTCTGTCCTTCATTTATTGTATAGACCGTCAGAAGCAAGAAAATTACATAAAAGGACATACCTTGTGAATAATGCTTTTCATTAGAATATTGCCAATGTATGCTTTGAGGTCAGAGGATTATATCATCTTCTTACAGCACATTTATGTCTCATAAGAAAACAAATACTGCCAAGCCTGGACTGTGATATACCTGACTAAAGATCATTCTGAGCCCTGAAGCAGCGTCCTGCAGTAACTCCATCTGGAGAGAAGGGCTGAGGAGAGGACACAAGTACTCCCATAGCTGGGTTTAAGCAAACCTCGAGGAAGCTTTGGGACACCTTCATCATACCTCTTTGGAAAACCATTCCACACACTGGCACTCATGGGCAACTGTCACAATCCAAATTAAAAACCTGTAAAAGGACCTAAGATTTGGGAATCTGAAAAGCCTTATTCCCTAATTAGAAAACTTTGGCTATCAAGATTCCAAGAAGCCCCACCACACCTCCCTGCTGTAAAAACCGTTGTGTTGCACACAGAGAGAACATACTGTCTGTCATTTATCATTATTACTTCAGGAACTGAAAAGACATCATCTTTTGGTCACAGACTCTGATGGTGTTATTCATTTGATGTATGTGTATATCTACACACATGTGTGCATAAATAAAAACAGATTACATAGAGTGGGCATGTAAGCACATATGCAATACAGACAGGTGAATGTCAGCAAGCCCTACCTTAACAGAGACAAACAAACTGCCAAAATAAAGGATTTAACACAGTGTTGCTGACCAGCTTCTTTTTAATTTTTCTCTTGCCACATTCCAGGAATCTTTCTCTAGCAGCCCATTACATTGCCTCCTGTCCGTGCTCTCAAGTTTGACTAAGTCTTGCCAAGGGAAATGTAATGATGCTAATTTTACTTAATGTTGTCAATCAGCATTTAAAAAGCATTTTTTCTTTTAAACTCCTCTAGCTCTTATTTCAAGCCTTTTTATGGTTATTACATTTCAATCATTTTAGGAAAATGGATGGAGGTAAAATAGCAAAAACATAAGGAACTGCTAACTTCAGCAGCACAATTAATGCAGTCATCATTGGCAGGTTGGAAGAAGACAATCAACAATCAATGGCTGGAAGGTGACCTGGCATCACAGTTTTCTGCCACAGCAATCAATATTATTCCTACTGCAGACAGGCTACTCTAGATATGTGATGTTTCATCTCAATGGCTTTTATTCTTGTATAAATGCTTTAAATAAATAGCAGGAGCAGAACACTTAGGGCTACAGTAAATTACATCCATATCACGCAAAGGTGAAAATAGTTCCACTTGGCAGAGTTTGCCCTTCTGTCCAAAACAAGATACTTCACTTAACAAAGTGTTATTTGCACACAGTGCAAGTTTGCATTGTGCTGCATTCACATTACCAGAAACCACTTCCAGTTTGATAGAATCTAGTCTTAGGAAAAAGGCAAATTCTTAAAATTTCTTTTGCTTCCAACTGAAACTTCATGGAGCATCAAATCTATTTGCTTGTTGTTAAAACAACAAAAACAATCCCAAAGCAAGTGCCAATTGTCTTGGACATGGTTACATTTTTTTTCCTTCAGAAAATATTGTATAATTTCCTTAAAGATTATATCTCATAAAGATTAAAAAAAAGAGAAAGCTTTGTCTTCCATCCCTTTTCCCTAATATATATACACAGATGGAAAATTATTGTGCAGTTGTTCTGAGAGAGAAAAGAATACAAAACTATTAACAATGGTTTGGGATGTTGTTGACTAGCAATATTACTTATGCTTGGACCAATTTAGTCAGGAGTGCATTGAGAAAATCCTTTATAAACAGTCAGTTATTCAGTTTTTTCCTCATATGCTAGGTTTCCTACAGCATTAACATCATCTTTTTCATCTCTGCACCCAGACTAGCTTCTACAGAAGCCTGTAGGAGTCTTTCCATCAGCAGACAAAGACAGAATTGCGAGTTTCTTTCAAGTGCACTCTGCTAATTTGAGACAGGCCAAGAAAATCCCCTTACAACTCCAAAAAAAAAAAAAAAAGAGCTCCAGTAAGCTTGTAACTAACTTCCATGCCAGGCACAATATTCTCCAGATACGTCCCAAATAAAAGCAGCAAGATAAAATTCTTAAGATAGAATGTGTTTGTAAGGAACAGTAACACACTGTTTAATTATATGAAATCAAATATTTGAATGGCAGTGCATGACCTCACAATTACTGCTTGAAAACATACTTTTAATTAGCTGAACAAATGCATCTCAGTAGCTCCTTATGGTACACAGATTGCGAGACAGTTAGGCACCTTCTTCAAAGCCCTGAACACGGGATGACCCTGATCACAGAGAGATTTGTCCCCAAGGCTGAGCACTACCACACCAGAAGGGCTGAGAGGAGCAGCTCATTGCTTCCCCGCGCGCAGATGACGTGGGCAATCGCAGACATGTGGCATGAGTTGTGGAATTATTTTCAGATTTGTTTTGCGGTGGCCGCGTTTGTAGCAAATACTGAAAATATTATACTAACTACTGAAAGCATGCCCATGGCCCCCAGGGATAGACAAGTACGTTTTATAATCAAATTACTATATGCTTCTGGCCCTTAATTCAACAAGCTGCACCAGTACACACTTACATCCTTACAAAGGGTATACGTAAGCACATGCTTAAGGATAAGCACATCACTAGATTTTTAAATCACATTTTTTAACCAGAGTCTAGGATAAGAAGAACAAAGTAGATAATTTGGATGCATATCTTTAGGAGAAAGATGGCAAATCTCATCCAAACTAAAGAAGAAACAAACACTCCCCCCCAACCAGACAATAAACCCAATACCAACCAAATGCCTGTTTCAAATTATGCCCCAGTCCTGCACCAATTCTTTCAATCTCAAAGAGCTTTAGCAAAAAAAAGGGGTAAAAAAAAAAGTTAAAAGCCAAACATAATGAAAGCATATACACAGTAACATTGTTTGTCTCACAGTAGTTAAAGTTACATTCCTTTGACTCAAGGAAAAAAAAATCATGTTCAAATTGTTTCATTAGTGAACGATTATAAAATATCTACTGAAAGTACAGAACAGTTTTTTCTTCAATAATTAGGAGGGGTTTTTTTTAATTACAAAGGAGGTTCATCACCAAGCTTTCTTGTTGCTAGTCTATAAAAGAACCTCAAAGTTGCTGAGCAATGCACTTTTAACAGCTGATAAGCATATGCAAGAGTAAGGCCTGGTTTTAAATGCGGAGATGTAAGCTATGAGAAGTAATCATTCATTTCATGTCAGCTTTAATATTCTCAACTTGATAGACTTTTGATGACTAACTACTTGACTTGTGTTCTTAAAAGTGATAGCCTTTGACTCACAACACTCAAAGTGAAGAATGGCAACCAGAGTTCATCTCAGCACATCAGTAGTCTTACCAACTTTGATTAAACTGCATACACGTTTAAAGTTGGGCAGATGCTTCAGTAATTAGCTGGAACAGGCACAAGCCCCAGTAAGCATAGTTAAATTTCCTCACGTTCCATTATATAGAAATCAAGGCATAAAATTTTTTAATGAACATCAGAGAACTGTGTCAGCATTGTTCTAAGAGAACTACAGATTTGTACAGTTTAGATATGTTTAATTTAAAGATTTCCACAATAGGGAATTAAAAAGATCTGAATTATAATTCCTTTAATGGCAGATCACTTGATAGCACTGCCATCTCAAGCAGTTCTATTTTAAAATGCATGGTAGTGCAGACAAATACTTTTTGAAGAAAAAGTGTTTAACATTATCTCTTAACTTTGTCTAATTAGCTGAATACTGTGTTTTTTCACCCTGCAGCTCTCAAAAAGCCAATCTAATTTCACAATGAACACTTAATGCCATTATATTTGGAAATAGTTGCATTTGCCAACTCTGGGGCAATCACCATTCATCCTGCTGCACTCACCCCTTGCTTCTGTTTCCTTGGGAAGGATTCTTCTACTTTCTGCCTAGATAAGCTCCTTCTGTTGAAACAACTGCTTTGCTGATTCAGAAAAAACCCGAGGTCAGAAATGTTTCTCCGTGGATATATGCAGATATCCTCATACCACTACATACTTGCTCCTTTTCAAAGGGAGAATATTTGTCCTCCACACGTACCTTCCACCCTTAGAAGATCTTCATCAGCCCTGAAATTCAGATTCAGAAATAATTCCATGCTCACTGTGTGCCCCTTTTCAATTGCTGAATCACAGAATCACCTGGAACAGATAAGGTGGGAAGAGACCTCTGGAAATCATTTAGTCCAACTCCCTGTTGAAGCAGGGTCAGCTGGAGCAGGGTGCCCATAGCTGTGTCCAGTCAGCTTTTGAGTATCTGCAAGGGTGGAGACTCCACAAGCTCTCTGGAAAACCTGTTCCAGTGTTTGACCACCCCTATGGTAAAGTGTTTTTCTCATGTTTAAACAGAACATCCTGTTTGTCCGGTCTGTGCCATCGCCTCTCCTCTTGTCTTTTCACCAGACACCACTGTGAAGAGCCTCCTCTAAATTTTCTTTACTCCCCATGCCATCACATGTGGCATTTATTCACATTGATGAAGTCCCCCTGAGTCTTCTCTCAGCCTCTCCTCATACAATAGATGCTCCAAACCCTTCATCATCTTTATGGCCTTTTGTTGGACACTTCAATACACCCACACCTCTGGTACAGGGGAGCCCAGAACTGGACACAGCACTCCAGATGTAGTCTCATCAATGCTGAGCAGAGGGGAACACAAGTCCTTACCACCATTCTCATGCTTATCATTCACAAAAGCCAGCACAACATCCGAGGCTGTGAGCACACATTTCCTTCCAAGCCCAGCTCTATTAGCAGACAGATGACTTAACCCTAAATGCCTATGACCACTCACTGAGCAGTGGGCACAGGCGCCTGACAGAGCTCAAGCAGAAGGAGCAGGACTAGCTCTCATGCTTTACATGGCTGGTCTGTGCCAATCCAGCCACGCTCACCTGCTTTAAGCCAAAGCCCCTGTAGGCCAGCAAAGGCAGAGAGGTCTGGGTATGGAAGTGGAACAGGAATCCACATCCAGGAGCAGCAACTGCTCTCAGGGAAGCAGCTAGATTTTGAAGAAGCGGTCTCTCCACAGCTTAACTCATCAGCAGTTTTGAGCAGCCTCTCTGAAGAGTGACAAACTTCACCTGATGGTATATTCTCATCACTCCAAAACCAGGGAAGCTGATTTTGGCAGCACTGGCAATACCACTGCATGTCTCTGAAAATACGTCTGTAGTGACACGCATGACTGGGACTGATGTAGAAGAATCGATCGACCATGACAGCTATTGAGCATTTCACCAGTTCGGAGAGTTAATACGTTAATACAGTAAAAGGAGATACTGCCTCAACCTTTACTTGACTCTATCATTGAAGAGGGAGAACAGCTCCCAGCCGGAGAAAGGGGCCCTCAGCACCTATAAACTGCCCAAGACATGTCAGCATACATTTTAGACAAACATTTCTTCAAAGCTGGTCTATTGTTTTTTCTTCCATTTTCATTTTCCATTTGCTTGCTCAACCTCTGCAGCCCCTTTGTTGCCTGGTAATAGGTGAGATAGGCAAATATGGGCTCTGGGCACTGGAACGAAAGGGCCTTTCATGTTGTCGGCACTGCAGAATGAGCAAGTGGCGTAAGCCCTCTCTGCAGTTTACATACTGTAGTGGCCTGCTATAGAAACTATGTAATGTGGTTTGCTTTGTTATTTGATAAACGGCAAGGAAAGCTTTGTAGCATGTTGACTGACCCTACTTGTAAGGTCATAGGCCAGCACTGGAGTGAGAGGACACAGCCGTCTGCGTGGTCCCAGCATGCATCGAGATTGCCTGGGAGAGGGAGGCTTTATTAGAGGTACAAAGAACTCGTGATGAAGAGTGGCAGCTCTTAATCAGGAAAAATATTGGGGGTGTTTTCAACAAAAAGATACTGAGAAGTCTTAACATGGAGTGTAGCACACAATGTACAATGTAGAACAGTAAGTCATATAAATAAGGCTACCTATTCACATGTCTACAATCTAGCCCATCAGGGATTGCTCTCTTTTTCACCCCAGACAGGCCTGTTCAGAAGATTTAATTGAAAAGCTGAATCTTGCATCTATATTTGAGAAAAATACAATTGAGTGAAAGATAAGCTCACTTCACTAGACTGGTACTTGTAGCAACACCCAAGGAGGAAGGAAGAAGCAGAACATGGAGAAGATGCAAGCCAGCATGTTTCTATCAGCTTTCACCTCCAAGTGACTCTTGTGACAGAGATTTGTTAAGAGGAGACCATGCCCAACATCAGCTCCAAACAAGGGGGACTTCTGGACCCCAGTTGTTTGAAACATGTGGAGATGGAAAAGGAATTTTAGTCAACAAGGCCCATCCCTGCCATGTTCTCCTGCTCCCACTACTTTTACGTACCTGTGGGATCACAAACTGGGATCTTCCTTTTGCAGGTCTGAATTGGCTGAGATATATAAAAAGACATGTAAATCACAGAAAGAAAGGGGCTGCACAGCATCACTGTGCTGCAGCACAGCACCCAGACTGGGTAGAAGTTTGCCTAGAACTAAGAAAGACTTTGAATTGGAGTACAATTACAGTGCAAGCTGCTGTAATTTTATATATAATTATTTTTTCCCAGTGGAAGCATCCACTTGCTCTAGTTCAAAGCCCTGTATTTCACATTTCATTCAGTTACTTCTGTTCTACAGCTGAGAATGGACGCATTGACATCATTGAGGACCTGATCCTACAGACATTCCATGGAGATAGCAAGTAGCTACCAGGTAAGAAAATACTGACTCTCCATCGTGGAGCATACAGGGCAAAATTCCATTTTCTGGAATGCCTTCTGATATATAAGTCACCTAACGTTCTGAGATGAGTACTGATTATTGACTTGTACCATCATTCAAAGCACCCCAAATCCAAACTCCCTCTATAATGACAGGTGGGAAGTTTCCAGAGGTAGGATGGGAGCTGGGGGCCCTGAGCCACACACAACAGCTCCAACCAGCTGGGGAGATGCTCAAGGAGTGGGCTCAGGGCTCAAGAAAAACCTGTTCCCAAATGACAGATGGGTGACAGAGGAATAAAAATCTGTGCGTGGGAAACCTGCACGTTAAAGCTGGAATTTACATCTACCATTTTCACAGCAGACACAAGGCAGAATCACAGAATCACAGAATCACAGAATTATCAAGGTTGGAAAAGACCTAGAAGATCATCCAGTCCAACCATTCACCTATTACTACTAGCTCCCACTAAACCATATCCCTCAATACAACATCCAGTCTTTCCTTGAACACCCCCAGGGTTGGTGACTCCACCACCTCCCTGGGCAGTGCATTCCAGTGCCTGACTACCCTTTCTGAGAAGTAGTGCTTCCTAATGTCGAGCCTGAATCTCCCCTGGCGCAGCTTGCTACCATTCCCTCTAGTTCTGTCACTGCCTACACGGGAGAAGAGGCCGACCCCCAGCTCACTACAACCTCCCTTCAGGAAGTTATAGAGAGCTATAAGGTCTCCCCTAAGCCTCCTCTTCTCCAGGCTGAACAATCCCAGCTTCCTCAGACGCTCCTCGTAAGGCCTGTGTTCCAGACCCCTCACCAGCTTAGTAGCCCTCCTCTGAACGCGTTCCAGAGCCTCAATGTCTTTCCTGTAGTGAGGGGCCCAAAACTGAACACAGTACTCGAGATGCGGCCTCACAAGTGCTGAGTACAGGGGGACAATTACCTCCCTGCTCCTACTAGTAACACTATTTTTGATGCAAGCCAGGATGCCGTTGGCCTTCTTGGCCACCCGCGCACACTGTCGGCTCATGTTCAGCCGTGCATCAATCAGTACCCCCAGGTCCATTTCCTCCACACAGTCCTCCAGCCACTCCGCCCCAAGCCTATAGCGCTGCCTGGGGTTGTTGTGGCCAACGTGCAGGACTCGGCATTTGCTCTTGTTGAACCTCATGCCATTGGCTTCAGCCCAGCTCTCCAGCCTGTCCAGATCCCTCTGTAGGGCCTCGCTACCCCCAGGCAGATCCACACTCCCAGCCAATTTAGTGTCATCTGCAAACTTACTGAGGGTGCACTCAATGCCCTCATCTAGGTCATCAATAAAGATATTGAAGAGGACACTTAAGACAAACTGAGATCCTTCTTCTGAATTATTGCTTATTTATTTTACTTTATTCTGTAATGGCTCAATTTTGTGAGTCAGGGAGAAGCACTAAGTGGAAGTTCCTTGTTAATCACTTGATAAGAGCTGGACTACAGAGAAAGTCTTCCCAAGAATCTCTTAAAACACAGAGCAAGGACTGGATTAGCCCAGAAAACTCAACTGGAAGCAAGCTGTTACAAAGGGGACACCAAAGTTTGACAGGGAAAGGGTGAGAATTAAAGCTAGAGGAGGAAAGAGAGGAAGAAATTAAATGCTATTTGGGAACACACAAAACATAAATAACTCAAAATATTAAAAATTTATTATTTGTAGCTGTGAGGGGTTATTTGGGAATATTTTATTGCTCTTCCTCTATCCCCAGTGCTTTTTATGGGAATGGAGAAAAAGTGGAATACTTCAAAGGATGTGAATCAGGAACGGGGGAAAACCTTGGGGGGAGGTGTTAATTAATGTACTTCTGGTCTTTCATTCTCTGACTCATTCCATCTGAGCCTTGGATCTTACTTGGGTTGAAAAGCCAAAGCACACAGATTTGGAAGAGATGGGACTGATCTCACTCCAAGCGATGGATTTGGGGTGACTCAGTGCTCTCTTCTCCAGCTTTGAAAGCCTTCCTGTTTTGGGCTGTAGAGGGGACACGGTACCAATACAAGGTGTGGATGTCCTTATCCCCTCTTCACGGGTCAGGCTGTTCACATCATAGCGGAGCTGTAAAATGCTTTGAAAAGGTGCAGTGTATATGCATATAAGCCCTCCTTCAGTAGCTACAGAAGAAGGATTCAGCCTACTCCTTGCCTCTTTGAGGTGTCCGGCTTACTGAATTATTGAGCTTTCCTGCTCCTTTGAGTGTGCTTTCAAAATAGGCACTAGCTAGTCTTTAAGCATATGGATGCATGGATTCCCTATATTAAGCAATACTCGCTGCAGTATCTGGAATCTGTTGATCCCAACACCACTATCCTCCCCCTTTAATCACTGCTGTAAAAATGTTCTGAAAAAGATGCATTCATTCTGGATTTTGTTCCCTGTTCTCTGCTGCTAACTTTCTTACATTCAATTATTTTACAAATTTCTCCATAACTAGAGAAGGTTACAAATTTCTGTCTGGGTATTTTAAATGAAATCTGGGGTCCAAGAAAACCATCAGTTATCATAAGACATAGAGAAACTCATAGAAGTTGAGAAAGCTGGAATCTTCACCCTACGAGCGCACTGTAAGTGTAAAGTAATCGCTGCCATATCCATCTGAGTACATAGTATTATCTTCACATAGTAGGAATGGGCTAAATCTGAAAGGGATGTGGGTACTGCTGAGCCAAGCTGTGCTCCCCGAGCTTTGCTCCCCTGCGATGCTCTGCAGAGCCGAGCCGAATGTAAATTCAAAACCGAACAAGTCATCAAACTGATGGGTAACTTCACACAGCTACTCATTTGCTAAGGTGTTTAAAGTTTCTCTTCTATTAAACACTATAGTTATTCATGCCACCCTGCTCACTCCCCCAAACCTCCCCTCCTTTTGAGCTTCCTTTCCCTCGAGAACACTAAACACTCTTATGCAACCATATCTTTAAGTTAAATATAAAATTGCAAGTGCTGTGCAGATCCAGTGCAGCAAGGGAACTGCAGAAACAGGATCCTCACAAAAAAGAACAGCTTAAAGCAATACAGATAGGACAAAATGAGAATATATTCTCCCCTGTCCCTCCTCAAACATCCTAAGAAATTCTAAAGTGCATTTAAAAAAGAAAATTATCTCTGTTACCCTCACGATGAACTAACACTTCCAGCATTTTGGTACAGGGGTACTGCATTAGTAAGACTCAAGGAATAAGGTAGCACTGTAGTTCCTTTCAGAACTGCTCACATTCTCAGGCAGGAGAAGAGATAAAGCTAAAGTCACCAAACGACAATGAAATTATGAACACAGCCTACAACATTAATATGACAGAGGCTGGTACTACCCCCTCTAGAGACAGCAGGATCCCTTTATATCCAGTGGAACACTTGTGTTAGCAGCTCCATCAGAAAGGTAAAAGCAAGGTCAGGTGTGAAGAGCTAAAAGTGTGTGTCTGGGAGCAGATAGGTGGCCGGGCTCAGCACCACCGAGTGCAGACCCACTGGTCAGATATTCACCCAGGCCACTTTCTGTACCCCAAACCAACCCAACACAGAGACACTCCGGTCTGAAATAAAGAAAATTGCTGCTTATGCTCCCAAGGCTACTTACAGATCATCTCAAAGAGGGAGCCTCCTCACCAACAATATCCTTTGGCCTGTCGCCCAGGCCAATGAAAAGGGTCACCTGCCTGTGCCTATGGTAGTGGTGCGTGCCAGCATGATGGGGATCACACTAGGCAGGACAGGGCTCTCCCCACACTACAAGGTCCACAGCCAGGCAGGGGCACAGCTGAGCTAGACCACAGCAGCCCACAGCAAAGCTCAGGCAGGACTGACCAGTCACAGCTCAGCTGAACCAGGGGACCTGGGCTGGTGGAGCCCAGGTGAGGCTGGTTGGGGCCATTGAGTCTGCTCCAGCCCTTCTATCCCAGCTATGACACACCCACAATTTTCCTTCTGCAGTCCAGGACAAAGAAATAAGCTGTGCACTTCCACTGGGAAAGGTCTGTGCCTGTCCAATAGGAAGAGATGAGAAGTTTGAACACACAGTGAGCATCTTTTACCCAGGCAATGCAATCCATGGTCTGGCAATCAGACATGAAAATAACTTGAGAAAGTAAGGAGTTAATTCTGGATTAAGGTAGGATGTGACTTTGATTTGCCACAGCATTGAAAATCAACTGAACTAAGCTCAGTTTGAAGAAAAGGCACTTTTGGTGTCTGGTCCCTGGCTGCAGCTGAGACAGGTTGGGAGGTGATGAGCATCTCTCATGCTCTGCTCACCTCCACCAAGCCCTCTGCCTGCTCCCTCATCTGCTCTGCCAAAGCCATCAGTTTCAGAAAATAAAATGTGTTTAAATTAAACCAGATAATCCTGACAAAATACGGCTGGGAAACATGCACTGTTGTGCCAGGAGGTATGACAGACAGTGACCTTTACTGAGGCGAGTGTATGTGTGTGTGTGGGAAGCGCCTGAACCTCCTAACCCTGTGGAGCTCAAGCAGGATGGCACAGCCTGCTCTGCCCAGCCGGCTCTGCCCAGCTGTGTCCCCTGAATCTCACAACTTGGCCATTTTCATCTTCCTGAGCCAGATGTCCCTGGCCAGTTCTATGCTCACTGGGATATCCCACTAACTGGATCTGGTTATGTACCTGCTCATAAATAATCCCTTGAAATACAGATAAACAGTCTTTGCAGAGGATGGGGGGGTGGGGGGAAGCTAATATAAACCATAACCCAAATGCTGCTAGTGTTATTTCCCATGTAAAACTGCAGGCCAGTATTGAACAATTACGCAAACTTTCCAAGAGAGCTCCCCATAAACCAGTTCTTTTACCAGGTGTCAATACCACAGCCAAATAAAATCTTTACACACTATATTGATCTGCATCTATCACATCTTGATCAAAGTTTCCTGCCTTCTGTTAAGGTGCTAATGATTTCCTAAGGAAAATCAAACACGGCTACTTCAGCTGTCTGAACAAGTTAGATGAAGTCACTTTAATTGCTGACTTTGATGCATCTTTTCTTGCATACCAATTTCAGCTAAGGCAGCAAGCAAACATTAAATGATGAAAAAGTCAGCAGAGCCAGCTGCAGGTAATCTTGCAAAAAGCATCTCACTCCTTCCTAAGTCTGAGCTTTAGGAGCTTCCTTTTTGTTCGGCTCTCAGACATACCCATAACAAGAGGTCTTGCTCCACAGGGCCAAATAAATAAGAATATTCCAATGACAGATGTAATATTGCTACAAATAAAAAGAATCACACTACTTTTTAGTATGATCAGACTATAATTACCTGCTGCTTTTGTCTAGTCAGCTTTTGCTCAGATCTAAGGGGGAAATCTGAGGAAGGAAATCAAAACTTAACTTCTGTAGGCCTAAAGAGCCTTCTTAAAACAGCCACAGCACGTGCTCGCCCCGAGATTTCCTGGTGCCTCAACTCTCGGCAACGTTTCTTCTGACATGGCCCCACCTTTGCCTCTTCAAGATGCCATAGGGAGAGGCTCACATCTGTGCTTGCAACATGATGAAAGGGAAAAATTAAAAGGAATGGGATTCTTATAGTAACATGTTTGTATTGCTATTGTTAAACTTGTGTCAAGAGCTTAGAACTTTGCCATAGAAAAGTTGGTACTTGGGGGAAATTTGGAAAGAAAGCGCTTGGCCCTGGAGGGAATTTCATAAAATACCAAAGTAAGAAATATCAATTGGTTTTTTAAATAAAGCAAAGGCAAAGCAAGGAAGACACATCAGTGGCTTCAATTGCTCCTTTGTAATCAAAATTTGAAATTTGACAAGTAATAAATTCTGTCTGCAGATTTATTTTGCATGTACCTTCTGCATTTTAGAAACAGATAGATTGCATCATAGTGTAGTGGTAGAATATAAATGATTATGAATTTTTTTTAGTCTGCATCTGAATTTCTGTTGTATTTTGTAGACTATATAGGTGCTCTTGGAAATCCTTTTCCAATTTTATAATTTGCATCTTGCAGATTTTCTCTCTGACGTGTTTGGCTAATTTTTGGATGACTGCCACTGTGTGCACCTGTTTGGAAGTGTCAAGCCCCTCCTCATCTACCATATTTCTCTCTGCTTTCAGCAACCACTGAAGCTGGGATGCAAGGTTCCTTCCCCTGCACCATGCAGGACAGGGACACTAAGTCAGAGATGTGTCTCAAGGCACCGCACATCCAACCTGCCATTTGGTTCTCACAAATGCCACTTGTGAACTTGCATACCACTATTTGTGCACATGAAGATTTCCCACAAAACAATAAAGAGTGGTTTTTCAACTCCAGAGGCAGAGTTTAGTGCTCAGGACCTCCACAGATCTGCCTCAGAAATGCTTAAGATAGGTTTTCAGCAGAGTTAGCAGCAGCTGGTGGCTTTTGAAAACATGGAGAAGTCTTTTCAGATAGGCCCATACAAGCATAGGCCCGTACCATCGGGGCAGACACTCTGAATTCACTTTCCTCCTTTTCAAGCCCATGCCTGAGTCATGCTGTTTTGTACCTGCATTACACAACCTGAAAGTACACACACCACTCTTTCCACAGTGCAGGTGACTAAGAGACAGGTCATCTGCAAACCGCAGGCTTCCACTGGGCAAACTGCACCGAAGGGGATGTGTGTGGACTGCTGTCTCCATAACCCCAAATACATTTGGAAAAGTTCGAATGCACACAACGTTACAACACTAATTTTTGCTGTGCTGTCACATTCTACTCCCAGTGGCTTCGGGATGAAGTTTCCCCCAGTTCTGCAAGTCACCACGTACATCTGCCAGGCCACAGTGTGGTCCTGGTTGTTTCTGCAGTCTAACATAAGCAGGGAGCACTTCCCAGAGCAAGCAATGTGCCTGGCTACACTTCAGTAGCAGTAATGGACAGGTATCACTCATATTGACCCAGCCAGCTAAGATCTGATCAGGATGAAGGACTTTACCAGCCACAGAAAATGCCCAGGGACACCTTTGCAGTGACACGGACATTGACTCACATCACACTTGCAAGGAGCTTGCTGCAGAGCTGCCTTTCCACTCTCAGGCTCCTCTTCTCCAGGCACAAGTTACGCTGGAGACCGAAAGAGAGACCATCACCAAGACAGATGTGTTTATACAAGCAAAAGTAACAACTTCAACCCCTCGGCATACTCTGTCCCCTAGCACTGATGCCCTGGAGCAGTCTCTTTGTGGGACATCAGAGGAGGTAGGGTATGCCAACCATGCCTACTCCATGGGGAGCTGGTGGAGTAAGCAGCTGCCCTGTGTGATGGGAAATAGCTCTAATACAAGAAAATCTTGCATTTTGATCTCCACAGGCAATACTCTGGGCTCACTGACAACTCCACAGAGTTCTCATATAGGGATGTACTGGATGCAGGACAGGGGCAAACCTAAATGAATCCCTAAGGTCTAGGACTCTGAAATCACCTTTTCTTCAGCCATAAACACTGTTGTTCTCATTATGACCTGTACATAAAACTGTTAGCAGGAATCTAACCTCATCACACCTATTATCAATGCATAATATTTATTATCAGTGGAAGGAACACATCCCTGCCGTGAGTAATGCACACAAGTGCTCTTTCAAAGAGAGCAGAACAAGGTATCTTTATATATACTATGGGCCGAATTACTTCCCTCAATGAAGGGAACATAAGTCTCCTTGGGAGGAATGAATATGTAGGTTTTTATTTTTAAAATTATTTGCTATCCTGTCACATAATCTGAAAGTCCTGAACCTTCATCATCAGAATGGAACAAGCTACATCTTTTCCCCTCGCTTTTTGTGTGTACTGTCGCCAACGTTGCTGCCATACAAAAGGTAAACTATTTTGGATTTGTATTTCCCTTTATGCCATAAGACTGTTCATTTAGCTTTAACAATAAAAGTATTTACAATCTCCAGGATTGAATTAATGCATTAATTGTTCTTTGAGTTCATGAGAGGCTTTGCTTTTGAGGTTGGGAAATATTTCTACTGTAAACACCAGACCAAGGAGCATAGATTCAGCTTTCATTTTTCTCCATAGTGATCTCTGGATACAACTCATGACACAAAGTGAGTCAGTGTGTAATATGGCAGCAAAAAAACGTTGTGATAAAAAGAAATTCCAGTTTGTTAATATTTCAGTTGCCTCTACAAACAAAAAGATTTGCTGCTATGCCTGTGAATGGCCGGTTCAGCTGGAAGGTGCAAGGCATGTGTAGGGCTCACAACCCACGTTAAGTGTTGCCCTTGTACTGAACTGCCCTGGAGCAGGAGGCTCATGAAATGTCTTCCCGATAAACTTATTTATATAAGACTGAAAGCCAGCAAGACTTCACTTTCAAAGCTGTGAACTCTTACACGTATGCGGGCATACCTATTACGAAGAAGAACTGGGGCAACTCAGAGACAAAACCTAGCATGCCTTGCCAGCTTCATGTGCCTGGGGTTTTCTCCCCTGTGAAAAGGAGTCTGGTTATTCATTAGGTCATTTACTCATGTAAATTACTCTGTGCAATCATATGTAGAGTTCCCTCCTAAAAATGATACACGCAGGCAGTATTTTCTTTTTTGTATAGATAATGTGTGTAATAAAGCCTCATCATCAGCCAGATAGCAAGCAGAATATTGTTCTTGAAGTCTGATTTCCACTCTGAAAAAGGTACAGACACCTCCCAGTTGTACCGGCTCTTACCAGCATACCTGTCTCGGTGCTGTGTACAACCAAAAGCCACTGAAATCCCAACCTGAAATCTTCACCTGACAGACCTGAGGACGCTCTCTCAAGATAGGTGATCACTGGCTTGAAATCACATTCATATTAGAGACTCAACAATTGATTTTTCTACTTTCGTGTTAAATTGCTGCGTTACATAGTTATAACAATAAACCAGTCCCATTTCCCTTTATCAGCCATAGGTCTAAGTCACAGTAAGATTTTTGCTATTACAGAGTCTCCCTAGGTACACTGCTCTGTCACAGATCTTAACTCAAAATCATTTATTTAACATCTGTTCCACAATAATTTCTTAAAGATTTACTTCCTTTAAACACAACTGGGACACTTGATCCTCCCTTGTTTCAATCTGCTATATCCTTAAAAATAACAGTAAAAGATGTTATGAATACAAAACCAAAGCTGACACCAATAAATTTCAGTGACTCATTTCTCTCGCATTATTCCTGCTTGGCTGCTTTCTAGGAGGAGATGAACTATAGAGACACTCAGAGGCAATTTAGTGGTATTACAGAAAGACCCATTCATTCTGGGTGGAAAAGATTCTCTCAAAATTGCAGGAAAACTTTTTCCTTTTTTTTTTTTCGTGGGGGAGAAGGAAGAGAAAGAGATATTTTTTTCTCTAGTAAGAAGCCCCAAATCACTGCTGGAGTTAAATTTAGAGTGAAACCCTGAGAGCAGGTAATGCACAAATATAATGGGTCTACATGGTCACGGCAGATTAAAAGTTGATTTTCTTTCACACAGGAGGTTATCTTTGCAAAATTCACTGTGGGGCTTTTTGCCTCCATATAATTAATGATATATTAGAAGTATGAGCAGATTTACCAGGTGTTAGAAGATTTTATGTCAGGCTATTATGGTGTTGCCATGGACTTGTCCTCTTTTTTCCATGTGGAAATTTTGCCTGGGCTGAATTTAAAGGTTCTGGACATCGTTCCAGGATTTCTGGCAAGCAAGCCAGAGCAGTAACTCCTGCCAAGCTGATGGACACCCAGAAATGCCAAACTAATGGCTCCCAAGCAAGTACAGATCCACCGTACGGCACGAGCACCCATCGACTCCACAGGAAACATGCTGTAGGTCTCATGTACCATAGGTTTGCTACAAATGCATAGACCATCTGCGCTACACATGAGCATATATTTCAGTCCAGGAAATCCTTGACAGAACTATGACTACCTGAGCTTGCTGCTGCCCTCCCCCTTCATCAGCATGCATGCTCCAGGTTACAGCTGCCTTTCCATCCATATCCTGAATTTATTGGGTCTCCCTGAGCCATGGTGGGCTGCTTTGCCATTGTCTCCAGCAAAGCTCAGGAGCCAGAGCACGTACTCTGTTCTGAACAGCCAAGCCAGGTTACATTTTCAAAGAAAGAGATTAAGCAATATTGGAAATCTTACCATTTTATTGAGGGTCTCGCCACGTGTGTTGTTCCTGTAGTTGAGGTTCCGGAGTCACAGGATTGTGTGAGAATTGTAACTTTTCATTTAAGAAAAAAAGTTTTCAGACTAGAGCTCTGAAGCCAGGAAAATGGGAATTATCTGATGACCTGACTATTGCTTCTCCTAACATGTAGAATAAAAAGTTTGCAAATGTGACCTTAAAGCATGGGTATATATAAAAAGATTCCATAATATTTTGATTCTTGTTAATAATTCATAAGCCACTCCCAACTGAAAACTATCAATAGCTTTATCTTGATGATAAATTGGGCAATTTTGTGCCTGAAAAGCTGGATTTAAAAATTGGATTTTTTGGGGGGGTTTTGGGTGTTCTGAAGTGTTAATAATAATTGCTATGCCAAAGATTTTCCTAGATGGAGGCTGTTGGAAATTATCACAAGTGTTTCTGCTGGAGATACTTGTTGCAGCGAGTCCTGAGGTCCACTCCCAAAGGGATGGAGGGTCTGTTCCAACCAGCTCTTGGGTCATCACTGTGCCAGCCTACTACAGTGTTTGAAATGGTTGGTGCTTTGGAATGAATCAGCATGGTCAGAGATCATGGACCACGATAATTTGTGTCAAGTATCAAAGAGAGAGAGGAGAAAAAAAACCAAAAAGGAAAATCTGACATATGAAAATTGTAACTTATTCAGAAAAAAATAATAGAACTTTTCTCAGTCCTATAGTTTCATGCAAAGCTTTTTAAGAGGTCACAACTGTATTTTCAGTTTGATTCTTTACAGCAGTGCTTGTGAAATTTTTTTTTTAAGTGAAATTACCAGAAGTCTAAAAATCTTACAGATTCTAATTTTGGTCTCTCTGAAAATCCACGAACACAAATTTTCTGAATATATATAAATATAATCTTTATAGATAAGATGTTCCCTAAAATTATTCCAGATGTATCAGTTTATAGATTTGTTTCTCTTTTTCCAACAGTACAAATCAGAAGAAACTCGCTGGAATCACTGGTGACATGTCAGTATAAGAATGGTATGAGTAGGTGGAAAATCCATCACGACGGGTAAGGAATTAAGCCAGGTCCTGCCTCAAGCACAGAACAGTTATACAGCTCCAGACAAGTTAAAGTACTTAAGAAGGGAAACGAAAACTCGCTGTATAATGACAGAAGTCCTGTGGGATGTTGTATATCTTGCCGAAATACTATTTCACTAATGGCAGTTAGTGTGGATACTGCAGGAGGCCTCTGCTTTGCCCAGCAACTCTGCCCTAATGCCTAGCCCAAGCCATACTGCTGCATCCTACTATGGAGTCATTTCATTAAGGAAAAGCAGTTCCACATCGCCCATATACTGCACTCAGTGCTTGTACACAAGAACTTGTACCAAAAGCTTTTCAAGCGTCTCATAAGCCATCAGGACTTTATGAAGCCTGTTTCCAGGGGGACTCACAGCTTCCTGAGATGTCTACCCTTGAAGAGCCGGGCAGGCTCAGTGACCCTGTGCTGCCTCCCTCTCCGCACCACAAATCCCTGGCGTTACTGTGCCATGCTCCTTCACACAACAAACTTGACAAAAAACATTGTGTGTTCACCCAAGTAGCGAGCAGCCAGCCTGCAGTCCTGCTCCCACTGTGAACCCGACAGACGGAGCCGTGATCAGCTGCATGAGGAAGGGCTGCAGCGCCGGATCCCGTGGCTGGACTTGGGATAAACTACAAATAGCCAGGAGTTTTTTAATTGCTTCAGGACCCAAAGTGTCATCCCTTTTCTATAGGATCAGCTTCTTAAACCTCCAGAGCCAGAACTGAACGTGGCAGAGAAGCTGGAGGCAGCATCTGTGTGTGGCTTTCTCCCTGCCATGGGTTTGCCAGCTGTCCTGCCGCAGCGCCCTGTCACTGCCGATGCCGTACGTTTGTCATCAGAGCCTGGCATGCAAACCCTCCACCCCAAATAGGCCTCACTAACCATGTAGGGCTAGGCATGAAGAATTCCTCACCCACACAGTACCCATGTCGCCTTCAGAGCAACGAAAGAGCAGAGGTCTCCACCCAATTCCTTCTCAAAGCTGTTCTTTGCCATTGCACCCACACAGAATGTGAGAGCTCCTGGGTGGCTTAGCTTGGTGAAACCTCTGCTTGACGCTCTGTCCCTCAGCATTGCCTGCACCTTTCTGCATTCTCAGCTCACAGGACCAACCTGTGCTAGATAGCACCAAGCACAGCAATGTTGTGTCCAGAGAAGCGTTTTAGCCCAGAACCACAGCTCTTCAACACTAGACTACTGGAAAGAAGACATCACAATTTGCCCTAATCCCTTTTGCCAGAGGGTCACTAAATATCATTGCTTTATGATAAGGAAAGTGGTCTTCATTCGAGGATATTCTTCTCCTGTGTCTGAGTATCCAAATTTGGAATATTTCTCAAAACACGAAGTATGGCACCAGATTCCCACACAAACACTCATGCACGTTCATTTTGACTTAACACAGCCAACCTGTCTTGCTGGCAATGAACTGTCTTAAATATCTGTCAGAGCTGGCAAGTACCCCCAGCTGTATTTTGCCCTACCTGTCCCTCGTGAGCGGGTCTCTCCAACCTCTCATTCCAACGGCACTCTACAGAGCACAAGACTCCTAACGTGCCACCCGCTGTCATCTTCTTGCTCATATTCTACTTGGACTGTTACACCATGCTTTGTGAACTTTCTGAGAGTGATGCTGCATATTGCTGCAACTTTTCATAGCAGCCTGGGTCCTTCACGTCTGAAGGCAGTGTTTGGAGCAGGATAGAGAGCTGAGAGTCAGAAATACTTCAGAGTATTTAATCTGAATGCATCCAGGATGCTGCTTGTATTTCAGACCTGAAAAATGGGCTTCTGTGCCCAAACACTTATCTGTTTCTCCACAATTATGTCTAATGTAATGTCTGTAATGCCCATAATGAAT
Source organism: Porphyrio hochstetteri (assembly GCA_020800305.1). Lineage (NCBI taxonomy): Eukaryota > Metazoa > Chordata > Aves > Gruiformes > Rallidae > Porphyrio > Porphyrio hochstetteri. The sequence goes on along the minus strand of CM036918.1, from coordinate 20,547,017 downwards.
AGGAGATACTAAATCTTCTTTGATATCTTGCCTCACTAGTATTCTAAGGCTATCACTACTACAACAACACTACTAATATGAGCACTTTACAATCATTAATGGATTAATCTTCACAGCACCACTGTAGAGATAGAAGACAAAAGCGCAGAGATAAAGCAAATAGCTATTTAAGTGGGAGACACAGCAAAAAAAGGAAAAAACCACCCCAGAATTTCCAGTTCCTCTATGGTCTTAGGTCTGCATTGCAGCTCGGCCTTTTTGTTTGGATTTCTGTTTTAAAGTTCCTCATTGCTCTTTTTTTAATATATGAGAAATGAAACTTCTCAGTGTTATAAACAACTTTTTATTTTCCATTGCGCAGAATACAAAACTTCCACAGAAAATCCTATTAGAATCCAAAAGAAACCACTTCGATCATCAGCGTTTTCCATATACCGATTCCGGCCAGTCTGGGGTTTGACAACACGGCTACCAAAGCAAAATACCATTTCACTGGAGATCTTATTGTAAAAAAATAACAGCTGCTTTGGTAAAGCCAACATTGCAGCAAGTCTAGTTACTTACAGGCCAGAAATTATTTCTTATTTTACTGGCATAAAGACACTAAATCACCTGCGAGATTAGAATCAGATGGGAATCTGGGGCATGGTCACTGAATTTCCACAAGCTCCCCAGCTTTCCGTAAGTGTGAGCTTTGGTGGGGTTGTTTTTATTTGTCAACGGGGAAGAGCGTCTGGATTTTCAGAATAACTGATTTTCACTGGTTAATGGGCTAAACTGATCAACACATACATGCTTGAGTACCAGTGAGAAATAAGTCCAAACACAGATGCTTGTGGGAACACAACAAAGTAAACGCTATCTGTCTGTTGGGTTTGGGTTTTTTTTGTTCCTACTGAAGCCTATGAAAAAATGGAATTTATTTATCTTAAAGCTATTGAAAAAAACCCTCCTCTGCTGGGTCTGCTCTAGATTTACAATTCCTTCACTTTTCTGTATCAGCTATCCTGTACAGATGCTTCATTCTTCAATGAGAAAGCCAGAAAATTAAAATCAATAACTTCATTATGTTTACGGTGTTCTTTCTCTTTTCACCTGAGTTTCCCCAGTCTTAATGTCTTACCATAACTTAAAAATCACTGCCTGGTTTTACTGAAATATTCCATCTTTATCCCTTTCATATAAAGGTTAGGCATTTTGGTAAGATATGCCTTAGTTTTTTATAATATATATTCTGAAAGGACTAAAGTATAAACCACAGTCTGCTTTCACAAAATGTCCAACTGGGCATAGTGTAAACAAATATTTTTATAGTATCTTCTACCATACTGCAGAAATAATTATTGTTATTTAAAAATGGAGCAATTACCAGGAATCTTATAAATTCCTATTCTCATTTACTGGCAGGAAGAATTCTTCCTGTGCAGTCCTGCTTGGATTTTTTGCATATACAAAAAATAAATAATTGACATTTTGTACTATATGAATTTCATGTATTTTTAATTTGATGGAAATGAACACATGATGGAGCACCTTCTTTATCTTTGTGATTGTTTTCACAGATATGTCAGTAACACTGATACTGAATTGTATGATGCGTCCTAGGGACTGCAACGTTTCAACAAAATATATCCAGAAATATATGTGCACCCACAATGTCATCTAACAAACTCACCTTTCATTACAGTCATCTACAGGAAATCTGAGCTTGCATTTGCAAGGCAAATCTAACAAGCCATGAAATGAACACCGAAGGTAAAAAAAAATGATGAATATAGCGATAGAGCCTTAGAGATGACTTTTCCTATAATTCTAATGAGACTATAAAAATAAAAATCCACAGATTCAGACTTGATGGCAAGACAGAACTTCCTCACAGGAATATTTGGGGGTCTTCATTAAATGACATACTATGTGCTATTTCTATCTCATCTAAAATTCTGGCATCTCCTGACAAGGTATTCTCCCAGTGATACGCACATGTGTAATCATTCATTTACATTAATGGGATTATGGGTGTTTTGTATCTAGGAGAGAATACCTTTTTTTCTCTTTCTTATTTTTTTTCTCCTAAGAGTGGTTGCTCACTACACGCTTGGCAACTGAGATGTATTATGGTTTTTCCCTAAACAGGAATTAAGTCTCTCCTGTACAGCATGTCATACTTGCCTGAAAGCAAAAACGCTGCCTACTAAGCAATAGACACCCTAATTAAAGTTGCCCAGCATAATATCAGCCCATTAGTATAAACTAAAGACCAAAGAGAATAATGGACGTGGTATTAGGATACCACAAAACATAACCTAAGGTCAAAGAAAGATTACTTTGCTTTGGGTAATTTTTCTTTTTTTTTTTTTTTTAATTTATACATTTTCCACAGAATTTCAAAAGCTTTCTGAAGCCAAATATAGATAGAAAAATGCATGTCAGTTTTAAAGCCCCTGCCAAAGCAAAAATGTTAACAAATAAACAGCAATAAAATAATTGTAAATCAGATGCTTTTGCACCAACATTTTGCAATAATGAGATGTAATAAATATTCATCAGCACATAATCCATAAAGGCACATAGAGGCAGATTCTATGCCTGGGCGTAACACATTATGCTGGACAGTTACAGCTGATCTCAGAATAGCAGCAGTCTCACAATGCTTCTTTGCACATTTACAATTTATTTACCCCTTACATATAGTCTAGACAATCCAAACCCTTATAAATTGTGGGGAAAGGAGGGGCTAAAAATTGTGCCCTTTTCATCCCAGTCCCTTTAGCAAGGCGTTCTTTAAAGGGGACGGGCAAAGCCCCAGAAAACAAGCAACCCTGGAGTCCCCATTTTCAAACTTCATGTTTCATCCGTAATCACATCTTTAGTGGTGTAATTTCAAATGTCCTCGGATTAACTGTTTCCAATTGAGTCACTTAAAAAAACCTGACAAACAGAAAAATATTTGTTCAGTAATACTGCTGAATAATAACAACAATTCAGTAGCACTCCTGAAGGATCACGTGTTAAAACAATTAAAAAACAATAAAAAAATAGATCCCAATGCTGACAATTAACAAAATAAATAAAAAAAAAAAATCCAGGTTTGTTAAGAAGTGCTTTTATGGCACCTGAACAAACAGGAATGTGTTTCAAAACATAGAAATAATCCTCCTGGAAGAGCTGATGAGGAAACAGCTTGCAAAGAACCTGCTTTTGTTACATGACATTATAAGCAGTGCTTAACTTGTTTCTGCTGCATGTCTCTCCTACAGATTTTTGAGGTATTTATCCATGGATTCAGGAAAATAAGCATGATGTGAAGTCTCCTCCAATTAAGACAAAGGGGCAAATCCTGCCCACATCCCTACCTGCATGCCACCCTGGAGCTGGGGTTTTGCAATAGACACCTCTCTGAGGTCGGTCCTGGCTGCGTACTCTACGAACCCATATACCCAGCTCAAAATACATGACCGAGCATTCCTTCTCTCTCCATCCTTGCCCAAGAATACAGGGATTGTGGGCAATGTAGGGACAAGGGGTACCCACAGCTCCAGGTTTCTCCCTGTTCCCTCTGTAGCCCTTATAGGGCACTGTAGAATACACCGGATATATCACAGCCTACATCTCCAGGAAAAGGTGATCTAGGGAGCTAGGCTCCCCCCTCGTTGGTTTAGAGGGCCACATGAGGCTGTCGGGTAATGGGACAATTGGTCAGTTCCCCTCCTCACTTCTCAGAATAACCTGAGCACTCTGGGTTGTAACTTAGATGTGACTGCAGGAATTCATTAAAATGGCGTATATTGTGCCAAGGGTTTCATCTCTGCTGCATCAAATTAATTAATATGTATAATAATATTTAGCCGTTCTCTTTGTAAACAGCTAACCAAAACGCTTCTGCACCCAGCACTTTCACAGGCTTTTCTCTTTCAAAAGTTAGAGTGTGCAATTGGGTATGTTCCTGTTACAGGCTCACAGTCTGGATTTATTCTGAATTTCTTCTATGAGGATCACTCAGAAAGACCAGACGTAAGGATATAGCCAGAACCTGCCTGCTCGCACCTGGGAAGCGGAGCTCTGATACAGCACTCGCTTTGTAAGAGCACCTGGAATTTAGACATGACATGTCTGTCTGTTAGCCAGTGGTCTGCAAGTATTTGATAGCTACAGAATTGTCACCGGTAGGTTGTTTGGCTAGAAAATAAGAATAGCTGCAAGAAACACTTGAAATCTTTCACATGAGTGTCTGCTTTAGTGAAGGCCTGAGTTACTCTCATTAAAAGTCAGCAGAGAGGATCCTACTGCTTTCACTGCCACAAGCTCAAATCCTGCAAGCATCATTGTGCAACTGAAAGTAGGTCTGTGTAGGAACAATTACCAAGCACAGATCCCAGATACTTGAGCTCTCTTCGGCTGTGCAAGACTCCTGTTATCACATTTGGCAGTGGGACTCAAAATAAGGCTTTCACAGGTTTAAAATGGAGATGACAGAGTGCCTTGTAACGGGACCCTTTGAGTGAATGAAGTCCTTTGCTCCTCCAGCACAGGCCTGGCTGGAAGGTGCGCAAAGAACGACTTAGCTGTGCCACAGGCGGGAACTGGCTTTTGGAAAAGATGGGCTAGGACTCTTACTGAGGGCTAGGATCCTCCTGACCTTACACAATTACACAGCAAGGTGGGAAGGAGCCCCTAAAATAACCGGCTATCAGACAACAACTGCAACGCTCGCATTTTTCTCTAAGGAGAAATTAGAAAACTCAGGTATGACTAAAAACCCCAAAGGTGCAAGTAAAGTACAAAGAGAAGCCTTCTGGAGCCGTCCTTGGTATCATTTCTAGCCAGGACTCTTCCAGTGGCACTGCAGGGCTGTGAAGCCAGACTGCTGCCGGGCGCTGTGGCCAGTGTCCAGGGAACACTTCCCTCTGAGAGGAAGCTGTACAACCAACCAAGGTGTCACCAGCACATCTGAGCCACAGCCACCTTCGAGCTCTCCTTAGTCCTGAGGGTTTCTTGCAGCAGGCTGGGTTTTCGCACTGGGCCAGATCTACAGTCTGTTGGGTTTGATCATCTCTACATTTCATCAAGGTAGCCCTGGGCCACAGACCAGTAATTGCCAGGGTTTTCCAAATGCCACGATGAAAACAAATTCCCATCAAAACTGAGTGGCTCTGCCAAGTTCAAAAGGTGAAATAAATGAATCTTTACACATTATAAGAACAAAATCAACATTCTTCTGTGGCATAAAGTGCCTGAAAAACTAGCAAGTAAAAGCAGGTGTGATGTGCTCCCTGTCAGCTAACGACACTGATAAGCTTGCCATGCCTGGTTCTGCTTCATTTCAAACAGACTGCTGGAAAAAAGGGGGAAAAGCCAGAGCAGAAATAATTGCTGGAGCTTCGAGTTAGCTGAGAGAGCCTGCAGGCTAAGATCAACGCAACTGATTTCATCCTCTTCCTTTTATTTCTATAACCTTAAACGTTCTGCTATTATAAAAGTCATCATGTCAGCTTTCCCCCAAGCCTTCGTAGCGGCCTATTTTAAAATTGTATCAATTGGTAAAGCTCTTGGCTGGAGTATTTTCATCTTGATTTATGGTTTTTGAGCTTTAAAGATGAAGAAAACTCCACTGACCTGACCCAAGCATGCGTGTGCATTGTCCCACGCATATGTTTATAATCAGACCCTACAGAAACAACGCACGTTGGGGAAGCTTTGCAATTACAGGGACAGCAGCAAATTGCAAGTGAACACCTCTTATCCCGTATCTGTCTCCAACAATAAAAAACCAAAACAACTATTTTGATTCTAAATGTTTTCTTTCTCTGCTTAATATCAGGGATTTAGGACTTCCTGAGGCCATTGATAAGGTAAGGGGTTTAGAATTAAGAAACTCGTAAATCAGTGTAACAAATGTGGACATATAATACTGTGGCCTTGTCCTTGCTTCTAGATCAATGTAACTGATAAAAGAACTCGAGGATGGTGAGGAAGGGGGCAAGGGGACTTTTGCTTTTTCTTTTTTAAAGCAGGGACTGATCAAAAGCAACCCCACAACTTAGACTATTTCAGCAAAGCAGCAGCCATCCAGCGCTAGCGCATATTGCTTCCTTTTAAACACTTGCAGCACAGACCCCAGAGAATGCATTATTAAAATGTTCAAGAGGATCATATTAGGGCTTCAGAATAAATACTAACTTCCCGCAATAATCTTCACACATTTGTCCACAGGGAATGATGGAATAATGACCCTTTGAATTTGTAATACAAAGGAGAGGCTTTTCTTCTCCCACTCTCCTTGCCAGCAGTGTGGTGGCACCACACACCAAAGAGCCTGCCGTCAGTGCAGAGGTTAAACTGCTGGATGAGGGAGGCAGAGAAAAGAAACTGAATCTAAGAAGATGGAGACTAAAGCCGGCGCAGGGAGGCAAGGCTTCCCCAGTGAGCAGGGAAGTGCCTGCCGCCAATAAGGCACACTTCTAGAGCCCCGCGGTGACAAGAAGGGGGCTGAGCAGCGCCCTGGTCCTGACTACAGGGAGATGCCCAGGAGTTACCCGGGGTGTTGTTCTCGTCGGCCCGTCCACGTGGAAAACGCTTTTGCCTGCACCAAGAAGGTCTGAGGGTAAGCGATATTTGTGAGGTCCTCTCTGTGTGGGCAATGTCACTTTTTGGTATGAGAGCTAGCCCAAGTAATACCTTAAATGACCTCAGCAAAGCTTCCCATCAAAAGTGCTACTTCTTACAATGTGGGCAGAACAAAAGCTCAACCCAAATTGGAGAAAATTCTCCTTGGATTAAGTGGAATTTTGAGGGTCCCCTAAAAATGATCTATACCTCCTCCTCGGGCAGGCAGCAGGTCAGAGAATGCTGCTGTTCTTTCGAGGCGAGCTGGTAGCTGTGTTTCTGAAACAATTCCTTTCCCCTGTCTTTCCTCTCCTCTTTCGAGAAATGGCTCGATGGAGCTCACCTTACCCAGGGAGACGCTTGATAGATCGCACGTGAAAAAAACCTGATCCAGCCCTTTTCCCAGGACAGAATTGTTCCCTACAACATACTTCGTATCTGTTGTCAAACGAATTCAAACATGCAAATAGGAGGAAAGACTGCTAAGTTATCCTGTTGGTTTGAAAGAAGCTCTAGCCACAATTTATAGTGAGTAGGAGCCTTTTAAAAACACCCAGCCACTGCTTTAGCTGAGCTGGGGAGAAGAGAGGTTGTGCATGCAGTCAAAGTCGTAAATGCAAGCCTTAGTCTGAAAAAAGGTAATTGTGCTGCGAACGCTGACAGGTTTGACAGAAAGTGTCTTCACTGAGAAATCGTATTTTGAAGTTCTTCCCGTTCCTTCAGAAATAAATGGACTAAAGCAACAGGGCTGGCTCTGACAGGAAGCGGGGATTCAGGACTTCAAATACAAACATTATGAAAAACAAGCAACATCTGCAAACAGTAAGTACTTATTTATATTTTATGGAGTGTGTGCTTGGGATTTTGACAGGTTTTTAAACAGAGCCTATATTAGGCCCGTACAAAGGCGAGAATGTCCCTTTTTAAAAATACATTATGCTGCTGAAAAGCGGTCTAAATCTGCAGCCCAAGCCTCAGGTGAGCTCTGACCCCTCCTAACCTGGTCTAACAAAACACACATGTGGTGTTTGCAATAGAACAGTTTACTGCTACTTTCTCAAGGTCAGGACAAGACAGACACTTGAGGGTTAGTATTCAGCAAGCTTTTCCCTCAGCTGCCAGAGTGGCTTTGAACTTTTCCCTTTTGAACAAATAGGAAGCGAAACTGTGAGGAAACAAGTGCTTGGAATCATAGAGAGGAACACATACCAAAAAGAGAGGGGGGGTGGAAAAAACCCCCAAACCCAAACTATAAACAGACCTTTTTCAAGCAAATAAAAAAAAAAATCCAAAGCCCAAGACCAGCCTGACATCTAATTTAAGGGTTTAAAATTATTCTGTGTGTAGTTTTGAAATTTTAACACGCGCTCCTTTTCACATGCTACCCCCTTATTTTTTTATATAGCAAATAATAACCAGTTGGCAGGTATGGTGCACCGAGCACTATAAAATATTTAGTAAGGCAATAACGACTCCCTGGGTAGCATAAGAAAACCACGATTATATTCAGAGAGAAAGCCACGAACAAACAGAAGGGGGAAAAAAAAATACAAAGAAAGATAAAGGAAGGCCTTTCATCAGGTCTTCCTGTCCAATAACACACTCAGGCTTGATCCATATGTTTTGAGAAAAATCAAAGTGTCACGACTACCAAAAATGTCAATAGCTCCGGTAAGGAATATTGTCTAACACTTTCTATTACACTGTTGAAGAATTTGCCTCCCAGCGCAATTTGGAAGAAAAGTCTTTTATTTCTAAAACACTAAAAAAAATGAACAAGGCACGCTTCTGTGCAATGTGTAATACAATAATGCTGTGGGCTTCCAAACTATCCTGGAAACTGATACTTTGATGAAAGTGAGTCCTTCTCCACACCTCTCATATTTTCTGTCCTTGGCGCATAGACAGGGCTGCGAGGCACATCCTGGGCAGTTGGATCTAATAGCGCAGCGCACCGCTCGCTTGGAAATTGGAGAAGGCAAACTTTCATCAGCCTTAATATTTTTATAATCCTGCATAATGACCCCCAGGATTGGCTAACCCTCCTCTCCGTGCCCCCAAAGAGGGGAGGGCTGTCCAGCGAGGGGGCATTAATTGCACTTAGCTTAAAGATGCGCATCTGTGCGTGTGCTGTTTGCATCCCTACACATAGCTTGCTTTTAAAGACCTCCCGTTTCTTCTGTCCCCTGTAAACAAGCAACTTATTGCTGTTTTGGCAAAATGTAAACAAAACTTAACACCTTGCCCTGGGGAGAGCTGCAGCTAACATATGGTTTGTCTGTACCCTGGTGCACAATTTCTTTTGTATTTGTCTTTTCCAGCACCCTTCAAGTTCCAGAGGGAAAAACACATCAGTGCTGCTGTGTCTTTATCCTGTGGAATCTAAACTAGAATTGAGTGTGTTGCGGGCGATCAATATTACTGTGCAAATTAGCCTTTATGACTGAACTACTGTTTGCTCACAGGAAAAAAAAAACCATCCCCAAACCCAGCCAGTGCGCATACAGCACACCTCACAAATTGCTGCCGTGAGCGCACTGCAGCTTAACTCCTGACCTGGAGCTCTTTTCCCAAGGGTTGAGCACCTACCCAAGGGAGTAGTGCCACTGCAGCCAGGATGCTACTCACCACTACGAAGGATCAGCATTAACTTCTTAGGTTTTTTACACCAGACCCCACTCCTACTCTCTCCTTGCGACTGGAGAATCTTGCTCACAGCCAGGAAAGTGGATGGGCAGGGGTGCTGCCACCATTAGGAAGGCTCAGTGGGTGCTTTTGGTGCTTGATGCATCCCCAAAGATGGTCCTCACTTCTGCCCCTTCAGAGTGCCCGAGCCCTGGCAGACTAGAGAGGAGGTCCAGCAAGAGGGTTGGGGATGGAGTGCCTGCCCTGTAGGGGCTCATCCAGCTGGGAGAAGGTTTTGGGTGACCTGACAGCAGCCCCAGAACCTGTGAGGTGGCCAGTGAGGAGATGGAGTCAGGCTCCTCACAATGGTACATGGCAGGACGATGAGGCTCAGTGGGCAAGAGGTGACACAAGGGAGGTATGGGTTTGAGATGAGAAGAAACATCTCCCCGAGGCAAGTCAAGCTGGGGCAGAGGTTGCCCAGAGAGGTTTTGCAGCCTCTCTCCTTGGAGGTTTTCAAAACCTGACAAGAAAGAGCCCCGAATAACCACTTCAAAGCCCACAGCTGACTCTGCTTTCCACAGGAGGTTGGACAAGCGACCTCCTGAGAGTCCTTCCAGCCCAAACTGTGAAACCTTGCCGAGTTACAGGAAAGCCTTTTCCTTCAGTAAGACAGCTTTTCGGAATAAGATGCGTGGCAAAGCATTTCAGAATCTGGCCTTTGGCATACTGTTTGTCATCACCTTTTGTTCTCCCTAGACATATCCCACTACAGTATTTATGCTTTCTTCCATGAGCACACCTACTTACATATTTCTGCATGCAGAAGGTCCAAGAAGGCTGCCTTGTCAATATTTGGCTTTATCACTGGGTGTAAAGCAGTATGTTTCCCACCTGTATGGTCCTAAAGGGGAGAGCTAACTCAGTAATGGATATTACTGGTCAATAAGCCAAGTGTTGATACTCATCATGTTAATAAGCGGCTGTTCAAAAGTGAAAATAAATACTGCCTGCCTAAACAAACCATGCGGTAAGAGGAAGAAAGGTTACAAGAATTTATGTCATAGAGGATAAACAATAGAAAATGACCATTACTGAGACGTGTGCAATGAACAAGTTACTCAACAAATCTAATTCCTTGCTCTTGTTTGCAAATTAACTGCAAATAGAGAGCGAGCTTGTCTACCTATCTGCTATTTAGAGTTACTCAGCAAATGGGTCATGTTAGCAAACTGCTGCCAGGGCTTTACTGGCAGGTTTTTTTACCACAACTATTACTTCAAATCTATGTTCTTCCGGCAGTCGACGATTTGTGCTCAGCACTTCCCCTCACCTAAGCCATGTGGCATTCTCCCTTTCTCCCCACCGTATCAGGTTAGCCGATTCCCATGGCCACAAAGAACGCACAAGATGACCATCTCCTTCCAGCACCGGTAATGTATAGACACACGAGTTCCTTTGGCAAATGCTTTCATGAACTGAAAAGAGCTCGTAACGTTCCCAGGAAGCGAACAAAGATAGAGCAAAGACTGTCAAAGCCACTCACAGCTTTCATTTGAAATAACACTCACAAATACTTCTTTCAAGTATTCACACACCACTAAAAATAACCCCCCTTAACGTCCTGCTGCAACGCCAGGCGATATTCTAAATAATCAATTCTGAAAGGACCACAGAGTCCACGAGGGCTTCTGTCCATTACGCATTGGATTTAGGGTTTTTTTAGCTATCACACAACCCAGGTGTTGCTTATAAGACTAGGATACGTAGGAGAAATAGCCAGAAAGGATAAGATTGGATTGGCAGTCCTAGCTTCATATTCATCCATCCCCCTTCTACATATATGCCGGGATGTGACCCCACTCCTCCCAAGGCTGGCTGCGTTACTGTGGGCACACTAAGGCATTCTTATTTTGTCGACAGCGATTTCATTTGTGGTCGCCCACCGTCCTCACTGATGTTCCTGCAGGTCCCTAAACCGCTCGTGTTTCTGGTGTACATCAGCCCAAGCTGGAACACACACAGACAAAGCCACATGATAAGTGATACAACCATTTTCCCTGCCCAAGTTGTTTTGTGAAAAGAAGTCCAGCAAGAGCTACTCTGGCTAAGATCTCAAGCATAATATTACCAGAGATATGACACCGTCTTATTCCTTCGGAGGAAAAATGGTCCCCAGATGACTGAAATTTCCCTCTAGTCAGTGTCAGTAAACAGCAACAGAAATCAAAAGTCACAAGGGTACAGTTGTCATTAGCATGTAAATTTTAAAAGCTCAGTCAAAAATATCAATACTTTCCACTTAATTTACTACTATATAAAGATGGATGATAGTAAAGTGAAACATTGATTTTCAATGCCCTTTAAAAAATGGTGACGAAGAAAATACTCAAGGACAACTACTTCAAAATACACAGACTCAAAATTAATTATTGTATTTTTTTTTACAACTGCTTGTTCAGTTCAATCCTATTTGATTGCTTTTTTTAATGAAGAAAAGGGATAGACCATTTATGTAAAGAGCCATTTCAAAATTGATTAGATGTAAAGACAGGTTAGCATTTTTACAGTATTGACAGAAAACCATTAACCAAGCAGCCTATAGACACGGTCACTGAAAGTTAATCGAAGGGAATAGTAATTTGGAGGAGCTTTGCGTGACAGTCATACAAGCTCACTGCTTCTATTCACAGATTTTGGTTGTAACCGATCTCTGAGACGCATTGAACCATCTCTTTTGAATGCAGTGTATAATTACTTTTTGATTATAATCATTGAATTTAAACATTTTTGATAGTGTGCAACAATTGTCACATGCTTGTTTCTAAAATTAACTACAGCTTCTTTAACATTGCACAGAGACTTGGATTTAAAAGCACTGTAAGCAGTCTTTGGGTAATAACTTTTCTTTGATTATTTACCTTTCAGATTACTTGAGTCTACATTCTAAGATAAGGCGAGAGCTAAGAAATTGTTTTAAAGGAAACAATACTTGTGGGCATTTTAGGTCGATGGTTCTGCAACAAATTCCGTACCCACCTGACAAATATCACATGCTTGCAGCAAACATGTTCCTAATAGTGATAAGCCACAGCCAACCGCTTTTTCAAGTGGTTCTGGCATATGAAACAACCAGCAGAAGTGAAACACACAGGGCCAACTAGATAGAGGGCTGATTAAGGGGATCCCCAATTTAATAACCTAGATAGCAAATAGGCACATTTCCTTACACGCCTGTAACTATGCTGACTAAAATCAGGGACATTTACACCCTCCCCCCCAATTTTATACTCCACCTCACACAATTAATTCACTGTTGCCTTTGTTCACTCTCACATCCTTAGTGCATTATTTGAAGTAAATGCACTGCCGGTACTATTTTATTTTCTTTTTATTAAAAATCTAGGCAGCAGCTTCCATCTGAGTATGGCGTAGCTCAGTCCCATGTTGCAGGGAGAAGAAATTTGGAGCATTAAGCTTCTTCCCAGATTTAAAATATTTAATCACCTAGCTTCCTTTGTGTTGTTTCCCTGTGAAATGTTAATTCTAGATAATTAGGCTTTTGATAGCTGAAGTTTTGTTTGTTGGTATCTGTGATGTCATGACCTTAATACAGAAAAGATGAAACCAGGGTTGAACTTCATTTGCAGCTTCTACACCCCAGCTTGTGTGCCCACTCGTGAGGAGTCATCACTGACACCACAGAGAACCAAGTCCTTGTTAAAACTAATCTATTTCATCATCCAATTCCAGCATAAGAACAACAAAACCCAAAAGGATGGAGCATTTTGAGGCAGCTTGCAAGTGACCATGAGGGAAAACCTTGCTTTCCACCAAGTCCTTTGGCAGAAAGTCCCTGTGCCTGTGCTGGACCGGGCAGGGACCGAGCACAGCGAGGCCACCCAGAACGACCGGTGTGAAGTGTTTATTTCAATGCATTTTCTCTGGAGGTAGTTTACAACACAGCAGGAGGTGGTCGATAGCTCCTGTCCCTTACTAACCTCACGTTACCCAACTGATGTGGATCCACAAAGCCACCCCACAAAGGACCCTTGCAGCAGTGACTGAGAAGCCGCTGCACTAATCCTCCAAAGAAAAAGGTGAAGGCCATTCTCCTTCACCACTGCAAACCACTCCAAAATATGAAAAGGATTTTCTTTTTTTGGTGAAGGTAAAAATCTGGCCCTTGGGCAGTATGGTAGCACAATCTTACCATACAGCCCTTGGGCAGAATGACGTTAATAGGGAATTTATAACCATGTCCAGAGAGAGAGACAAACTAGTAATTAGGACAATCTTTAAACAAGCAATTATCCAGCAGCTCTGGGAGACAGAGCTGTCTCTGTCTCTTTAGTGACCAGCAATAGGACTCGAGGGAACGGCATGAAGCTGTGACAGGGGAGGTCTAGGTTGGATGTTAGGAAGAGGTTCTTTACTGAGAGGGTGGTCAAGAACTGGAACAGGATCATCAGGGAAGTGGTCACAGCCCTGAGCTTGGATGAGGTCAAGAAGCGTCTGGACGATGTGCTCAGTCCCATGCTCTGACTTGGCTGGCCATGTGTGGAGCCAGGACTTGGACTGAGTGCGATCCTTGTCACACAGAGGAGCGGTTCACCCTGCGGTTTGAATGTTCTGGACCTTACAAAAAGGCTCGGTGTGAAAAAACAGAAATTGTTTTCTCATTTGTCTTGAAAGGAAAACAGGAGAAAAATACAAAATGCCATAAGCTGGAAGCATTTAAAGTCAGCAATACTATTTTAACCTGTAACTGTTGCATAAAATACACTCAAAGCCTTCCCCAAGTAAAGATCTTCCTTGTCTGACTTTTTACTAGCAAATGCTATGAACCCTGATCCAGCTCAGAAACATTTAATATTTTCCCCCTAAATACTTTAAAAAACATTTCCAAGGTGCCTGGTGGAGTCAGGAAGTCTGTCAGGAGGTAATTTGACATCTGAATTACGTCAAGGCCAATATGGGAAGTGATTCAAAGGCTCATTTGGAGATACATCAGTCAAGAGACCACTTCTACCACAGCAATGGTGTTGGAAACTGAGATAGGTTTTAGAAAGCTCTGGAGATCGAGCCAGGGAACTATGGGGAATGTCACATCTCAATCTAAGATGTCTATGATTATGAAAATTATCTTGGTAATCGGCCTATTTCCACACCTGTAAAAGCATTTAAAATTTATTAAAAATGATAAGCGTAAACAACGAACATGGTGTAAAAGCTTCCCTCTGCTAATTTGGTTGCACTGATTAAGATTTTATGTGATGCTTCTGAATTGCAATGTCAGCCCCACGCTTCCTGGTGAGGCTTCGCAGCCCGGGGTCCGCTGTACTCAGGTCGAACAAGGGGCTGTTCAGGACTCTGATGTTTGAGGGGTGGGCAGTAGTAAATGTCCTTCCTTTCATTTTAGATAAGGTGTGGATATTATTCTTTATCGTCCATGTAATGTGGCCTAAAATAAACCAGCCAAACTTCTGCTTTGCCTGCCCTTAAGTTTATTTGCCTGCATTTAAAAAAAAATTAAATTAATCTATCCATGTATTACTAAAGTTTAGAAAACAGCATCGTAGTTGTAATTATGCAAATGTGGAGCCATTTTGGTAAGAAATGCCCAGGTTGCTTCTGAAACGTAATCAGTGGCAGAAAAGGAAAAATAAATTCATTAATGTTCATTTCTGCAAACTGTTAGTAGCAGCACGTGGCTAACGGCGACTTGAGCGGGAGAAAGGACGCACACAGGGATCCTGGGAGTGGCGGTCTGAGATTTCCCTCTGCCAGTAACTCTGAACAATCACTTGGCCTGTCAATTTGTTTTTGCACGAGCCCTGTCCCGGCACCGCACCGACCGCTCAGCAGCAGTGTTGGTGACGGGGTTTGTTGTTCCAGGACGTGGTGCTGGGCAGGAAGCACGGTCGGTTGTAACTGTTCAGGGATCAGCTCTGGCATGAGGCAGTTGGAAGCAGTTTGCTGTCATGGCTCGTTGCCATACATTACAATTAAAACTATTTTTGCATTGTGCAGAGACATGTGTGACACTGGGCCGCGCAGGCAGAGCAGCACCTCTGGCCGCACAAGGCAGGCTACAGGTTTCTGAGCGCAAAGCACCACGCACACTTACACTTTTCTCCTTAAATGCCCAAGAAGCGTGTACATATTTAAAATGTCATTTCTCATCTATTGATAGAGCTGCATTTGTGGCATTCGTCACCTAATATCAATGAGAAAATGAGACATAATTTAGTCTAAGGCCCCGGGCAGGCGGTCCCTCCCTCAGGAAAGGCACGGTGCCTGGATGAGATCTCCAGGTTTTAACTCAGCTTTGTGGCTATAATTCTTTACTTCACAATGTGAATTTCACAGAAAAGTCTTTTTTTTTTTTTTTTTTTTTTTTTCTTCTGGATTTGCACACACAAACATGCTACTTACTGACTGGTTTCTTAAAAAGATAAACCTCACTTCTGCCACTGGCATTTTCTTAGTACAAGCAGGTCTTCTTACCTTCTGCAGAATTTTCTAGTTTATGGCTCCCAGGCTCAGATTCCACAATAGAAGAACTTGAAGCAACATCAGAAACATCACCTTGTCCCAGCACAAACATGCACGTGAAGGATAAGCGCCAGCCATGTGCTGGCTGATGGCGCAGTGACACACCTCTGCACCTTGCCGCTCACTGGCACAACTGGCAAGGAATCCACGGAGATATAACCGAGTTATGGCACCACTGCCTGCCTCCTCCTGAGGACAGAAAGACCGGCATTACAAAGAAATCTGCACTGTAGAAACTGATGGGCTCCCTGCTGCAGCACCGCTTATCAGAGGGGTGAAAGAGCTCCTGCTGGCTGTGCCCTCTGCTCTCCAGTGCAGCCTTCTCTCTGGCGCTGTGCTTCTCTCCCCTGCCCTGCCACCAGGCACCTCTGAGCACAGGAGAACAGGCAGTCCAAAGTCCTTCCCGGGAGGCCAGCTTCCCTCTCACCTTCCATCAGTTGCTCTAGCTCAGCCCCACCGTTATGCTTCACAAGATTTTATCCACCAGCAAATCTCTTGCTAAAGGCTTGCTAATGCAGCGCTGATTGGAGAGATAGCTAATGCCTTGCTGCCAAGTGATTTCTAACTTTAATTGCATTTTAAGTCTCTTTTAATTGGTCCTCTAAAAGTCTCACATACTGTAAGTGGAATAAAGTTATACAGTGTGTCTTATTAGCTCTCTTGCCAAGTAAGTCCCGGGGAGGATTTTGTTGTGGTGTTCTGGCCTTTTCGAGAAGATCAGCCAATGATTTGGGTATTACTGTCTGAATAGTGGCTCTGGAATTACAAATCTTTTCCTTCCATTAGAATTTTTTAAAATTCCGCATAGGAAATACCACGGATGACACCATCCTAATGCTCACTAATAGCTTCTGACCTTTAGCTGCAGGCATATATTTTCCTGGGTTTTCAGGAACGAACCCCAGCATCATGCTTCATAGCAAGCTCTTTCATCTCCCTGCACACTCCTAAGTTTAAACTTTCTGCTTTGTCTCGTTGATATTCACAAAGCCCATATATATTAAGGCCATACTTCCATTGACTTTGCTTTCAATATTAAACAGGCAGTACATGATACCCTCAGTATTGACTCTACTAAGTCCATTAATGACCCTTTTGTGGCTTCACTTTAATTTACGCTTTGAAGGAAAACTGCTGTATTATGAGTCAGGGGTGAGAGAGAATATTGCTTATATTAAAGATCTGTATAAAAAGAATATCATCTCTGACCTACTAAGGCAAAGTTGAACACTCAAAATAATTCCTACTGTAAGGCACATGAAAAATATTATCATGCAATGCCCAGGCTTTCATCTGACAAGGAAGATTTAAGGATTTCATTGTTTATGTACATAAGAGGAAAAGGCCTTTAGATTTTGTTGCAGCCGAGATGCAGTAAAGCTGGAGTTGTCCAAAGTCAGAACGCATATATCTATCTTGAAATCCATGTAATTATACAGATCTGAAGTGCTGCACTGAGTGTATTAAAAACATCAACCCTTGAGAGATGTCTCGAGTACTTAAATGTTACAGGTCGCATTAAAGACAATTGTTTCAAAACTTCCCTAGTCTCTCTGGTTTAAGTGAAAGCCTTAACAAGTCAGTACAGCTCTGTGTGTGTGTACCAGACCCTTCGGTAGAGCTGAGTGTTGTAATGAGATAGGAGCAGATCTGCATGAGAGTGAAGGATGACATGGGCTAATGGCTTTGGCTACAGCATGAAGTGTGAGATTTAAATTGACTGAAGTGAAACGCAAGGGTGAGATCTGCTTGAACGTGGTCATCTGAGGCATATTCCTCCAGATTGCCCTGGGGAAGGAACAGTTTAGAAAGGACATTCTAGAGTCTGTCAAGGAGACCGTGAGCCCCCCAGTCTGCTCTGAAAGGGTGGCTGCTGGGACGAACAGGAAAGTCCTGCCTGCATGGCTGGGGGCTCACCACGCTTCACTATTACTAGCTTACAGACAAGCATCTGAAGGAAGAAGTTTGGAAAGGTGCTTGAGACACTGAGCAGCTGCAATAAAGAAGGTAAAAGACTCCTGGGTCACTGATGCATCGAGAAATGCGAAAAGCATTTAGAGGCAGGGGACGTATTCAGAAAGTGGTTCAAATGGATAAATGTCTAAGTGTGCAGGCATGGAAGATGCCCAGCAAAAAGCCGATGAGCTCTACAGCTACTACATAAGCATTTCTAATGCAGGTTTTGCAATAATAAAGGCTTGTTACTTGGGAAGTGGCAGTAAACTACAAGAGCATTGCAAAAGGCTAAGGAACACTTAGAAAGTCTCATTTTCAAAAACTTCCTCAAACAGCAGTTGGGAAGCAACTAAACACTAATAGTTGCTGGTCCAGTGAAACTGAATTGCACTGGATGATAGCTATAGCGAGTGCAATTATTGCACTTTTCCTGTGAGCCTGAACAATTTTCTGTACCATCTCTGCCAGCCTAACTTCAGTTATTGACCACATCTTTGAATTGGAAAAAGGTGAGCAAACTCATCTGAAAATGAATCTCCTGGAAGGACAATATTTTTCTATAAAGATCAAAGGCAGAGAAACACAAACATACATGTGTGTGTAAAAATTGCATCTGGTGCGCTGTTTCTCTTCATCTGGCCAACACTCAGTAATGCTATTATATTTAGATAAAAATGTGAAACATCCCTTAGCATTTTCCAACAGAGAGTTCATGCTGTAAATTCTCCAGCAGCAAACCCAGCCACTCACCCTCGATCTCAGACCAGCTGTTAATTTCCATTAATTAAGTCCTACTTCAGTCAGGAAACCAAAGGCAGGCCTTTTTTTGGGGTTGTTTTTTTTTTGAAGGTGAGTGAAGCCTGGAGTCTCTCAGTCCAACAACAAGAACTAAGAAGTCTGTTATAGTTATACTGACCCTTTTCCAGCCAGCAGCTTCCATAGCCAAAATAAAGCCTGGCAAGACGCAGCTGGGCAAATGCTCACATAATAAGGTAATTTTTTTTTTTCACATTTGTGAATGCCTTGTAAAAATCTTCAGTTAAAAACCAGATGTGGAAGAAATGTCTCTGCAGCCTGGAAGGAACAAGACTACTTGTCATTAAGGGGGCAACACGAGTTTTTTCAGTCTTCCCTGTAATTGCACTACTGACTTGGACTGGTTTAGAGGAGAACCAGACTGGGATCAACCTGAATAGCAAACAACTTGCCTTCCTAAGCCTGAGTTCATAGGTCAGTGCTTCTCACAGTGAACAGTGCCAAGGAATTGCAACAGGCTGGTGCTTTGCCCTATAAATGCTTTAACAGAGGGTTGCATCCTTCTAACACTTCACAGCCGAAACTGGTCACTGAATCCCTGCCTGTTTATCTGCAGTCTGTAGTCATGTCCCTGTGTGGGAACCTCAGCACTGAGAAAGAACAAAGCTGCTGAGCCAAGCTCATGCCTAAACCTAATGTAGGGCTTCATGTCTCCCAGGTAAACATCATTCCTGTCCTTGCACAGCTAGTTCTGCTTGTCTCTCCTGTGCATGGGGAGACAACTACAGAGCTACTACAACATCCCATCCAAAGGGCTCTACTGGTCTCATATCCATGTAGGATGTGGACATCACATCTCAACAGATTCCCCCAGAGAGGTAAACCAGCAGAGCCTGAGATGCTGTTACCTTCGCTGTGCTCACGGTAGGTGATACCGTGCCCCTGGGAGCAGTGCTGCAGGGCAGCCATGCTACCTGGTGTCAGTGGGATTAGTTCTAAAATGAGAGAGACTTCCCTGAAACACCCAGTGTGGGCTTTGGGGCTTTGCAGAGCTGCTCCGGGGGGGGGTGCTGCATGACTTCGACATACAGGCGTAGCCTTATGGACCTGGGGACATCAGGAGACCAAATCTACACGGCAGGAGAGGGGCAAGGCAATGTCACTGCAGGGGATTGGGGTGAGGTCCTGATGTCATACACAGATAACACCAAGCGATGCTTGAAGCTAAATGGTCCGGCATCCCCATCTTCTCACTGTGTAACCAGAGCCCACGCAAACACCCCCAGTATCTGGGCTGTTTTCTGGGTAGATGCCACTGTTTAAAAGAAGGGGACCAAGTTCTGCAGCTCTTCCATAATAAATACACAACTGCAGTAGGAATTTTTGCTGAATGAAAGACTGCAGACTTTAGCCCATTAATTTTACAAATGTCTTGTCTTCAAATGCTACAGTAATTAGCTTAACTCCTTCACACTTTAAGATGCTTTAAAGTGTGCTGCAGGAATGTCTTAGATTTTAGGGCAAAGCTAATTTAAACTTCACTAGCAGTATGTTCTCTTGGGATACTGCAGGCAATATTGATTTTTATCTGCAAACTCTCTTCTCTTAACTGTTGCCAAGGTTTTAGATTTTATCATAATGTATTCACAAATATTTATGGAAACTATAACTCAAATATGCATTGGTTAAAATTAAACATATTTTACACAAGGTAGCATCAGAGCCAGCTTATATAAATAAAAGTTCCCAGCCGGTTCAGCAGGTTTGTTTGTCACATTTAGGACAAACACCTTTAAATCCTGACAAAGCTGTCTCATAAAAGAAAGCTAAATCTGTGGCTAGGGCTCACCTGCCAACACACCTTTTTAGCACTCAGTAGCTATTGCTGAAGTCACCGTGATGCTCAGAGTAGGGCATCTGCCTGGCTTGGGCTGTGAAGTTAGCATTAAGGTGGACGGGCTGCTCCGTAGGGAAGGCAAAGGTCCATTTGCGGTACAGAGCACAGGAGAGCAGCACGGAGCAGGGCTGATATCACACAGATTTAGGGAACCCAGTATCCCTGGATCCGGTATGTTTCTGGGGAATGAAATTTTTCCCATGATTGATCTGCCTATGGGAATATTCTGGACACCAAAACAACACAGGTAAAATAATACTTATTGAAACTTTTCAGAGAAAATAAGGAAATGCAATATGAGAACTCATCAACTTCTGGATGTTACAGATACGGAACTTGTTCAGTGTAATAAAAGAATCATGGGAAAAGCAGAGGCAGAGGAAACAAAGCAAAGAAGGTACTCAACATTTCCATGGCATATAAGCCTAAATTCAATATTCTAAGTGTGAAGATTTACTATTAGCCTTGCAACCCCAAAAATGCCTACAGCATATGCATGTCATTCATGATTTTCTACAGTACTAATTCAGCATGCTGCTCAAGTTGAGAGAAAATTTGTGAGGAGAAAGTGCAACACTGAACAATGGCAAAATTAACCTTGCAGTATCCACGGCTGGAATCTGTCTTGGCTTCTGATCAACACAGATAAATGGATTTATATGTTCTTTGCACCACAGTTTGTGTTTGACCCAAATTACGCCAGTTAAGGGTTTACCCCTGCAAGGACAGTCACGATGCAGAAATCTTTAATCTCATGCTGCTTCTGTTTTAGCTTGGCCTAATTAATTGTAACTGGCAAACCTTCTCGTTAACCCTGTAACACCATCACTCCTATGTCAATGACTGCTTTTCTGCCCACTTTACAGTTCCTGACAGGGTAAATTAGCCTATACAGAGGTCTGCATTGGTACAACTTGGCTTTAAGAGAATGGCATCACTGAAGGGACTTCTGGAGGTCATCGGCCCAGTCCACTCTCTCAAGTAGGGTCACCGGGAGTGGGTTACCCAGGTCTGTACCCAGGTGCATGTACTGGACCTTTAACAGCTATCCAGCCAAGGGGAGCACGAACTCATCAGAG
Source organism: Porphyrio hochstetteri (assembly GCA_020800305.1). NCBI lineage: Eukaryota > Metazoa > Chordata > Aves > Gruiformes > Rallidae > Porphyrio > Porphyrio hochstetteri. Next base: position 20,525,543 of record CM036918.1, on the reverse strand, counting down.
CCTGTTAGAATGGCTAGCGGGTGGAGCAGCTATGCAAAGTACATGGGCTAGGAAAAGAGCACATCTCATGTACACTTACAGAGAGCCTTTCCTCACCCACACGATGCAGTGACTACAGTGTGTCCACCTTACAGTGAGGTCACTTGCATGCACGGACCCAACACAAGCCTTTAGTGATCAACAAAGCCTGTTAAGGTGCAGGAACAACACTTCGGACTTGTACCTGTAGACATCTGTGCATGCTGAAAACCATTTTTACAGTTTTTTCCAACTGCTTTGGACTAGGTTAATGCTCAGCAGAAGTCTTGTGCCATCACAAATATTAGATAGGTATGTCTATCACCTTTAAATACCTCAACTACATTTTTAAACTGCTTGTTCTTTGGTTATCTTCTTTGCTGTTTTTGTTTTAAAGCTCCTCTGACTCCAAAAGAAATGTACAACTGTATGAGCTAAGCTATTATCTTAGATTTCCCTCCCTCTCCTTCCCCCCATATACAGTGTATGACTAAGCTAACAGCCCTGCCTCAATCTGTTATGCAGGTCAAATGAAAAACACGTAAGGAAAGCCCCTGATCATTATTTGAGACTCATTCCTTTCATATGTTGTTTCCAGTTACATACTGTGTTGCACAACCCTCTGTTTTCTAGGCCTTCTTGGATTTTTCTTCTATTTCCACCCGGTATGTGATATGCCCGCTGCTGGAATTATGCTGCAGCCCACCAGGAGTGAGAGCTGGGTACTTCTCATAATGGGAGGTCAAACTAAATGAAAGTCAGAGCCCCACCAGTTCTCACAGCTGAATTCCAACACTGGATATGACATGGCCAAGGGGAAAATATTGGATTTATTTTTATGAGTTAGTCATAACCCTAATGCCCTTAAGAGGTACTGAGAGAAGTGAATCCATTCATAAGGCCAACAAGGTCACTTTTAACTTGTAAAAATAAATCCAATATTTTTCACTATGTCTTATTAGGTTTGTACAATGCAGCAACCACAGTGGTTTGTTTTAAAAACGTCACTTCCCACAACTGCTTATATTGCTTTTTTAGCATGATCCTCCTCTCCCCTGTTCCTCTGCTCCTCAGTTCCCAAGGTCTGTATTGTCTCTTCCAGCTCTCTTTGTTCATGCTTTGAGACACGCGGATGAAACACAACCTTCTACAGCAAGCACTCCTGAGTTTTACGCATTGCTTTAGCACAACTTTGTTGTCACAATCTGCCTCACACGTTTAACACATCCTTGGCACTCCTTTGGGCTGTTTCCCACAGCCTCAGCCTTCCCCACCTGCCTCAGTGCCTGTTGCTAACTGGACTGCAACAGACAGGCACTCTAAGCAGCATATATGATTTCTCATTTAGCCTGGCCTAATAATTCACCTAAATCTGGTAACTTCTTGAGCTTTTTCTTCCCATCTCAAGCCTTTAGTAGTTCTATACTCAGAGGAAAGGGAAGAGCTGGAAAGAGATCCACAATACTTGTCCCAGCCCATGAAACCTGCCATTTCAGGCTATGGGAAGTCCCGCAGCCCTCAAAATTTGTATTTGAAGAGCAAGACACCAGTACATGTTTCCTTTTTCTCTCCTGTGGCCCATGCAGTAATTTGCAAATAAGCAGGAAATGCAGTGGGTGCAGAAAGGCACAGCCTATTGCAGGCTGGAACGGGTCTGCCGTGGCCTCACCACTGAGGAAAGGAGGTTTCAAGTGACCACCAACACACACGGGAGTGGGAAGATTTAGGATGGCATAGTGACACCTTCCTGCTTGTGAGAGCAGGCAGTGCTTGGTGCCCTGCGGAGTGAGCCTCAGAAGAGATGGAGGGGTAAGACAGGAAGCGCTTCAGAAGAAATGAAAGGCAGAATGAGAAACTCGTCCCTTCAACTCACAGTAGGAAGAACATGATTTCAGTGGTGACACTAATGCTCCCCACCAAGAATCCGAAGGAAAGCAGTGGATCAAAGAATGTGGATGGAGCAGGACAGTTTGCTCCCAGTATCCTGCTAATTTATTGGCCAGTTCATACTTCTGGGCAGAAGATTTAGGAGCATTAACAACAATCTAATTAGAAAATAATGTCTCTTTCATGAATTATTAGCTCTCCTCATATCTTCTTGTAATACACTAAAGTCACAAAACCTGCAAAATACATTGGATCAGTTAAATAAAGGAGATGTTTATGTCAATCACATTCTATTGCTTCCTCTTAAAACAATTAAATAGAAAAGCTGGTATATGCCAAGACGCCTCTCTAGAGGCTTTTTCCCTAAAGGAGTGTTCAAAAGTTTCTGAAAGCCATAAAAGAAACTTGTATTTTCTCTCCCCTTTAAGACTAAGCAAAACACAAATGAAGCTGTGACCAGCTCTAGGAATTAAAAGTCCTGCCTCTCCTTGGTTTTCTCCACATGCCTGCATGGATATTCCCATTCACTTAAACACGATGATCCTGCATTTTCACCTGCAAAGGCAGAGCAGAATTTGGCTTTGATCCATAAACCAGACTTTTATACAACTACAATTTGTTCACCCTTTAACAGAATTCTGAACCACGTTCCTTCCCAGCAATGATTTGCACTCACTTTGTACTAATGTGGATGACTGGATAAAGGTGGAAAGGAGAAGCTCTTCAGTTGTGTGTCTCGGTGAGCAAAGGCTCTGCATGAGCCAAGCAGCTCTAACTGTTCACACACAGCTCTCCTAAAAACAGCATGGCCACGTCTTCGCAATTTCAAAGCTCTGGCTCCCTGTTTGAGTAGCAGCTCCAGACCATATAGTGCAATTTGAAATCTTGGCACTTGGCTTTCAATAATTCCCTGTTAGATTACTGTCTGTGGAAGAGCATATAACACAACTGCTACAAATGCTGGGAGCAAAATCTTCAATAACAACTTAGCGCATATGATAACTTTCCCAATTTCCTGCATCTACACCACCTATCTCTTTACTCTGGTCTGTAGCAGCTTGTTTCTTTATTGAACATCTGCCTTGGGATCCCCTGTCATAAAAAGTAATAAACACATCAATCCAAAAGAAAGAGTATTGCATGGCCCAAAACTACTTAACCAATCAAATTGGCAGCTGGTAGCACGAAACTAAAGGGATAAAACTCAGAGGTGCTTTTTATACCGGGTATTTCTAATGATATTACACACCTGCTGCCATTTCGCACACCTAGCTGCCTGAGTGCCTCTAATAAGTTAATTATAGTTTCTAACACCAATTATAGATTTCAACCTTTGTGGAAATCCCAAGCAATGGGATTAATTTGTAAATCTGCTATCTCACTGATATTTGACAGCTATTGCTTTGATTCTCCTTCCTACAAAATACAGATGGATTGTCTTGGGAAAAAAAGCATTCTTTAACTAAATAATAATAAAAAAGCACAATAAAAATGCCTTGTAGCTTATTATCTACAGACCCCACAACATGTAACTGTGACTGTAATTATAGTTGTTCTAGTTTCCCCTGCAGGTTTTGCTAAACAAACAAATGAAAAAGATACCCAAAAGGAAAAACAAAAGCAATTTATGCTCTCCAGTTATCATAATATAAATATCCATAGATTACTTGCATAGAGAGAAGATCAGATCTAATCTTTCACTAGAGTTTCTTGTAAATTAGAAATTACGTTTACTCCAGGTGTATGTTGTTTGCCCAGTTCATATCTAGCTGTAAATTAGAGCAGTTAAGCCTTTTGGGAGAAACCTCCACTCCCCTGCTTTTGAAATGTGTCTTATTGACTGTGTATAAATTACCAGCAGCTGATCTGTGCAATAGATTTGAAGGTGGAACTGCCTATAGGCAACTTACTTTATTGATTGTAGATTGATATTCAGCTGATTTTAAAGAAAAGCAAAACAAAGTAAAGCTGCAATGTAATTGCCAACTCTTTGTAGGAATAACAGAAACATTATCTCACATAATACTGTGACTTGACAAGCTATTTGCTCTTCATCCTAGGACTGGGATTAGTATGCCTGGACACCTTTCTTTTCAATGTTCCTCTTTTTTCAGAAGGTGAGGAGAGATCCTGTGGCCAGCTGGCAGCTGAATATCCACACAGCCACAGACATCGCTTGCTCTGCTTCTGGATCACATGGAGGTCTGTGCCAACGTGTGTGTGCCCCTCAGCAAGAACAAGATTCCCACTTTGGGTTAAATTATGAGGAGTTGTTTTGAATGTGGCACATTTACAGCTTTAGCACAGCAGACAGCACAGGATGCTCCTTGAGCCCTGTGACCCATAAGTCCCACTCGCTATGGTGCTCTGCCTAATAATTTCACACCCATTTAGGTTAGCTGGTTTCTAGTAAGACTGAGTGCTCAAAACAGCCTTCTCCTTACTGGTATTAATAATGCCTTTATACTGTTTTCATGAAATCTGCAGAGACCTACCCTCTCCTTCAGTTAAATTTGGTTTAAATAAGTCCTTGGATGATCAGGGTACAGAAGTAACAGATGTATGTGTCTGAGCATATAGCACAACTGCAACATCACCCTTTTTTAGGAAATGATGTTAAATAATTTATTCTTCTGAAATAACCTCTGCTCAAAAAAGACTGGGGTGCAAAGCACCAGCCTGGATCCAGCACCAGCCTGGATCCAGCAAAGCACTTACAGGGTTCCTTAGCTGAGACTCACGCAACGCAAATCTAAACATATGCCCACGTGCTTTGCTGGTTTGGGACAGAGAAGTTCAGTACCTAGCACACTCAAAGTGTCACACTGACAATTACAAATAAACATGGGGTAAGAATGTGTATCCATTGTGGATAATTCTTGGAACCTTGGAAACTGTTAGCTTTTATATAGCCAAAGTGCTTTAAATAACATTACCCTTGATTTATAAGTGTAAAACAGAGAAAACCCTGGCTTTCCCAGGGTTACCAGAAGGAAGTTGCTTTGTGAGCAGCAGAACTAATAAAGCCTAATTTCCCATGGATTCAAATTCTTTGTCACCAACACCCTGCCCCTACCCCCTCACCACAATATTCCCACTCTCTCTGTGTTGTTTAGTGTTTTCTCTATCCCAGACACAGACCTCGCAGTGACTGACTGACCAGCTGGCTGCTGCACAGGGAGAATGGTGGGCATGTTCTGCTGGGTCCTCCTCAGAAGGGACACTGCTATACATCTGTGCATCTGCCTTCTTTTGCCATCTTCCAAACCTCACAAGAATTGCTGAACTTTCATCTCCAAGGCTTCTTTTCTTTCTTTTTTTTTTTTTTTTTAAATTGATTAAGGTTGGATATAAATTCAAAAGTCTTTAGGACAACACAGAGAGGAACACATGATGAAAAGGCATTCATAGAGGCTTCCTGAGCAACAGAACCTGGCTTACCAAGCCAGGCCTGGGCCACAGGGGCACCAAAGCCTTGTTCCTACACATGGAACACTCACACTGAAAAACTTCCACTCCTGAATCCGATTCCTCTGTTAATCACAGAAAGTGTTCACTTACTTACCAAAAGCAGTACTTTCTGCAGAACACGGTAGTGAACTCAGAACTGCGGAGGAACGCTCCCACCTACCTTTCTGCCTTCAAGCACGCCTACCAGCTTCCAGTCCCTCCGAGTTCCTGCCCATCACGTTTCTAGCTCGCTCTGCTGCCACAGACTCAACACTTCCTCCTGGGCAGCTGGAAAAGTAAATGGAGCATGTGCACATTTGCTTCCATCTCCTGTCACCTCAGACTTACTATAGCTGCAGATAACCACGTCCCTCATGTTTCAGGCCCAGAGTGGGGCTGCATCTTGTAGATCAATGAATTGCAATTTTCCACTGCCAAAGGATGCCACTCCCGTGTGTCTGATGCCATTATTTTGATGCCTATATAAGCCCATGCTTAGATGGTAACCACCTTCATGGCTTACATGAGGCAAACTGAGGACACAAGGTGCCCACTAAAGCAAAAAACTATTTCCACTAAAACCACCCAAAATACTTTTACTGCAGATGGCATTAAAAGGATAGTCTGTGGACTATCTACAGAAGAAGCTATCAAAGCATGCTCACCAATGCATTACATTTATAGGGTACGTAACATGATGAACAACTCCTTCCTAGCTGGCACTTCTCAGTTTTCCTGTAAGAGAAATATTGGAATTACAGTACTTTAGAGGAAAAACTGCTGGTAACAGCAAAAGGTCATACACCCATATGTCATTTTTGAGATAGACCGACGTCTTCTTTCACTGCTCATCGATGGAGTTCTATCCCAGATTCTTCATTTTCACCTTTAAAAAAGTCCTTCCTGCTCCTTAATCCCAACACTTTTTATACAGTTGCACCGCTCCCCCCCATCCCAAATACAATGGATAGATTTATTATTTTATATCAAATACCTAATGAAAATCAGCAGGTGGATAACTGATAATTACACACTGCTGCTTCTATTATTTGGGGCAGTTAATTTTCATTATGTGGTTCTCTCATCAATGTCCAAGGGGTCATCTTCTCTCTGGCTACATTCCTCTCTAAAACCACTGGCAAGGCTACTGACTTGAGCAGAGGACAACTGCAGTGCAGCACTTCATTTCAGAGTACGTTATTCAGTGATGGACAGGCAAAATTACTTCACTGGGTGTTTATCTGCCCTCCTAATGGATATAAGGTCCAAAAAACCTTTCCCTGTGTGACTTTCCTATGCTTAAGTACATGAGTTCCCTGAGCTATCGAGTTTGCCTGCTTTTTACCATGGGGCATGGCATGAAGATTTACATCGCTCTGTGTGACCATACCAATCATCCATCACTATTAGTTACAATAAAATCTTTTTCCTTGTTTTTAAAGGCCCTTTGAATTAGATTCCATCCTTAGTTAACATATCGCGGATGGTAAAGTGCTTGTGAACACAGCAAGAGCAAACATCCTTCAAAACCACCTTTGTCATCTATCTAGGCTTCCACGTCTGGGAGAAAGTCAAGGGACTTGGATGAGTAAAGATGACTTTCCTCAACCAAATTTAGCTACCTGAAAGTCAGACAAGCAAGTTACCTTAGCTCTGCCTGGAGTCAATGGGAAGAGACAGGCTTCTTCAGGGACAAGCTGCTTCTCCTCCTAACCTAAAATAAATATAACAGGTAGAACGCTTTATGCTCTGGACCTGCTTCCTGCTTTTTGTTTGTTAGGGAAACCACCCTAGAATATGGACCTTGTTGTCAAAAGGTCTTTGCTTAGACAGAGCGAATGTACAGTGGTAACCTTGTATGTAAAAAGAAAACCAAACCAACCAGATATAAATAACTGAGGGTAGTTAATAAATATCTGAACACTACTGTAAAAACAAATGTATCATAGTCTTCTACTGAAGATGAAGAAATTACACTGAGTGACTATGACAAATAGTTTTGTCTCTCAAAGGAAACAGCACAGGCTACCTCTCTTCTTCATTGGCAGAATTTCCTTTAAAGTAGTTACACCTAGGTGAGAAGACCATACTTAATTTCTATGCAGAATAAGAAGCACAGAAGTGTATTTAAACTGCCAAATCCTTGTTCACACTGCCACAGTAATGCTACATGCACACTCGGTGCTACCACCATGAAATGCCATTAATGGGGAAGGCTGTAACAGTGGAGGTTGCAGTTTTGTTACCAATACACCTTCACAACTGGGATCTCTGGATTTGCCACCTAGTGTTTGAGTTTGCGGAGTTCACTGCTATTCCCTTCATGGGAAGGCCTCCATACTTGGTTCTTACATGAAGGCTCAACCAGCGTTCTGACAGCACCGCTAACTTCCCAGAGTCGAGGTTTTAGGGAAAGCACCAAACATTGCACGCCTTTCAAATGACAAGAGGACTCTAATATGGTTTGGTCACAGTGTTACTGCATATCAAACCCCTGTCTTTTGATACTCTCCTTATTCTTGGGTTGAGAAAATCTACACAGAATGGTCTCAGTCCAGACTTCACGTGTCACAGATCTAATAGGGCCTTAGTCCCCGCCTGGACCACTGTGGGCAACTGAAGTGCACATTGCAGATTAAATATAGCCTGTCATCTGTAAGAGCAGACCTGTACCTTCTCCCCCTGCCCTTAAAGCAGTTTCAGGAGTCTGTAGATGAGTAAGGACAGCAAGGGGTGTGGACAGCCGTAACGGCTGTAGAGGGGTGGGCTCGGGAGTGGGGTGGCTTGTGGGTGCACAGGGTGCAGCAGCATGGCAGCCCTGGGGAACAGGTGTGGCAGAGTCCTTGCTGGCAGGTATTCGCAGGAGCAGGAGGCATGCAGTCAACCCCCACCATTTCTTAGGCAACAGAAACACTCCAAAACCAGAGTCTAAAGGGATTTGTGCTTCCTTTTAAAAGAATTGGCCTACTCCCACTTCCTCTAGAAGATGGGCGCTACTGGCTGCATGCGGGGTGCGAGCAGCAGCACTGAGCACGAACACACGTACCGGGACAGGCTCGCCTGCAGGGCCTGTGGAGTGTCGCATCTTTCTGCGTTTACTCATTTTACACTTGTACTCTGAAGAAGACTGCTTCCTACTCCCATGAAAACACAGATGAAAAAAACCCACAGTGTGGAAAAAACCCCTCCATTGACTTCAGCAGGGGCACAACCATGGTGCATCACAGTTTAATGCTGCTAGCTTGATCTGGTTTTAATTGTAAAAAACATCCACTGCAACCCTCTATTAATTGATTTTCAAACCAAACACATTAGGTGGACCATTGTTTCATTATCTGCTCTTAGTGCCCCATCCCAGGAAGCCCCACTGCAGCACAGGGTGGGCATTTAACTTACTCATCTCATGTGTCAACAGCAGCCCTCCGAATGGCTCTTGCTACCTATCTGACTGCGAAGGAGTTAAAACCCTAACTTTTCTATTGCATGGCACTTTAAAGATAAAGCCCTTTTATTTCAGTGTGGCTCAAACCCCCGGCTTCCACCAGCGTTGCTCAGCAGAGCATTTGGGTTTCTCTTTACATCATATTTTAGTGAATGTTGTGTTTTATAAGATAAAATGATAAATGGCCTGACTTAAATGACCGGAGGGTATCTACTTTCCTGCTACTCTATTTAAAAGGTTTCTGTGAACATTTTACACACCTTATTGTGTGACTGTGGCTATCTAATAGCAAAGGAAACAATAGCCTCTGATGTCCACAAAGGCAGGGCATACCACACAGGTGCCATGTTTTACAACACCACTATATCTTGTCATTCAGAAGTGCTCCCTGAACAAATTGCCTGTCATATTTAAAGATAAAATCTGACAGTGCCAGAGCTGACAAGTAGTCCTCAACCCTGACATAGAACACGGAGCTGAATTTTGCTAGATTCACTGTAGATGGATTTGTCTTTAGAGATTCACAGCAAAGTCAACTGCTGGCAGAGCAGCAAAAATTATTTCAAAACATTGCTAAGTGTCAGACTTTATTAAATGGTTGCTTTTAAAAGGAAAGGAAAAGGAAAGCCTCTGTGTTAGCTTTAGGAATGAACTGTACAGAAATGTTTTTACGTATTTTACTTCCCCATAAAACAACAATGTACAGTGTTTCTAAATAATAGAAAATACCACAGCATGTTTCAGGAAATCTATTTTCATTGCTCCTTAACACTTGGATATATTTACACTACAGGAGCTTGTGTTCTTTTATCTTCTACCCCAGGAAGCTCTGAAAGGTTTGCGCAGCAAACACAAATTCGGAAGGAAAGGGCAGAGCCATTTCTATCATTGCCACACACGGCTGAGGTGGTGGCTGGCAGAGCTGGGGGGTTTGCCCTGGGTAAGTAGCGCTGTTACTTGGTGCTACTTACCTCAGCAATGCGGAAGGGAACTGAGGCTGCACCTTGCAGACGGACTGAATGCAAGGGGAGCGGCATTGGCGGTCTGGCAGGGGCTGAGGGGCTGCTCTCAAACCAACCCCTTCTTGGGGTCCTGAGGGGGAGAAGAGCCACGTACATACTCACCTGCTTATGGGGGACTTTGCAACCACTTTACGCCCGCATTAGATCACTGTGCATCAAACAGAACGCAAACTTTCACACATGCTTCTTCAGCCATTAATAAGAAGCTTCACATTTGCTCTCAAAGAGGAAAAAAGTGCCCCAAAATATTACCTACAGATCAGCACATCTCACCATGTCAAACCATTCTGCAGAGACAGCCCTGACAGTGAGATGTCATTTCATACCTATTTCCAGTATAAGGAGAACGTGCCAGCCCTGAGCGCCACTGCCCGGCTGCACCCCCATCCCCAGCTCCACTTCTGAGATCTAACACACAGCCAGGGGGACACCAGTCAGTATTACACAGTATTACACCATCAGTGTTACACAGAGCGCGTTTAGGGGCAGGCCGGGCTGCGAGACGCAAGTGGAGGAGCGAGGGGAGCCTAACCAGCACTCTCAAAAGGCAGCTGCCACGGTACGCACACTGAGCACACAGCTCAGCTGTTTCTTCAAGCAAAGGGACCCTCATGGTGTAGCAGAGGCCAGCAGCCGGTGCAGGCACATATAGAAAGTGGGGAGAGAGGCAAAGCGGGTAACAGGAAGGACTGTGCTGCCTCCCACCCTGGCAGGCACTGACCTGCCATGGAAATCAGGCTTTGAATTCAAGCATCATGGGTAAAGATTCCAGGATGCCTTGGACTATCTGGGAACCAGTAGCCTCAGAGGACGAGCAAACCATCCTGCCTTTGTTGAGATAAACATGAGCTCAGTGGTGGCTCTAATGCTCTCTAGCTAGTGGGATCTTCCATCCCTGCCACCGAGGGCTCCTGCCCAGGAATGGTGCTGGTGATTCATGAGGCAAGTTTGCTGCTGCTGAGTGCACAGTCAGTGCACAGCACGGGGGGAACAGTACCTGTGAAAAGACAGTCACCAAGTTCAGGTGGCGATGGAAGCCCCGGTCTCCCCTGTAACCGCCTGAGCCCAGCAGTACCCGGCCCCCCAGCTGAGACTTATGCCACAGGACATACCAAGCCCTAGCAAAGGACTGCTCAGGTGTGAATTCTGGATGCAGTCCAACTTGATTTCAGCAGCCCCTTCCGAATGCCTCTCTCACAGTGCATCTCAGCTGCCTCCCTGGACTTCAAGCCCAGGGGTGGCTCTTGTGTTTTTCTCCTGCTGGATCTAAGTATCTGCTGCCATCACCAGCTGCACTTGGCACAAGTAGAAAATAACCCAGGCTTTACCAAGGTGACCCACACAGGGACACTTCTTACTGTCTCCAACAGAAAAGGCACTTATGTGTGTTTCATCTATCTTGCAAAACTTTTCTGTAGCATGGACCTAGCTACTACTAGTCACTATACTAAAAAAGCTCCCAGAGTACTTCATCATCCCGTTGCCTCCAAAGCATGACTTCGCTTTAGGAGCAGCGTTAGTAAAAGCAGTAATTGTCATTCTCCTGGGCTGCATCAAATCTTATTTAAGGACAGATCTCCTCTCAATTTCTCTTAGAGGCACTTTACCCGAGAGAGAATCAATCGATTATTGGAAGAAGATGTTCTGACCCCATTAGCTGGGCAGATGTGTGTTTGAACTACAGACCTCTGAGCATCCTCAATCCAAGATGAGCGTGCTCAGGCTACTGTGTCTAGCAGGGATGTGCCCTCAGGGATCCCTCTGCATGCCACTCTGTACCGCACAGGCAAGTGCCAAACACACGTGGCAGCAGGCAGCTGCCCGATCAGTGTGCCCAAAGGGGGACTGAAGTGAGCAAACGTCAGTGTACATAGGTAAATGAAAAATCCCCAGGAACGTTACTCTGGGGGAACGCTTTGTTTCAAAGTCAGCATTGGAAAGAAATTCTGTGTGATTTATGTTTCTCATATTGGCATGTACTAAAAATTAGTGTGCAATACAGGAGTTTTAAAAAAAGATTGCTCTGTTCCCAGCTGGCTTCGTGCGCGTTTGGTTCTGGCCCTCTGAGAATACCGGGACCTGTATAATACAAGCGTCTGTAACTTTAAAAGTGGAAATGTCATAACTTAGTCTTAGTTAGTTAATTGTGGCCCTGACTCTAATGAAAGTGCTGTTGTTCAACAAGCTTTGCACTACATTGATTTTTCTTCTATCAGCTAGGAGTTCTGCTAAAAGAACAATAGATTTAATAATATCAGCAAAGCAAAGAAAGTAAGGAACAGTGAGCTCTTCAAAATAAGTAGGTCAGGCCCCAATCAATTTCCAGATTTGAAATTATGTTTTTAAACTGTATGTTTAATACAAGACCTTGTTCTATGTCTATCAAGTCAAAGCTTGCATGGTTTAAAGTTCCTCAACGACTGCTTTATCAGGTGGTCCAGAGTTAGGCCCCAGAGATTAAGCAATAAAGGAGAAACAAAAATAACTTAAACAGTTTCTGCAGCTAGTTGAACCCAGCAATGGCTCCTTCAACAGCTTTTACATTCCTATGGTTTGAAATGCCATAAAGCCACAAGATGTATTGAAAAGCTATGAATTTGCTAAGTAGGGTTTCACTTCCCCTTGGTATTAGAGGTCATTAAATTTATAAGATGTTAGGAAAATTCTTGTAAACAGAAAATACGAAGGCTTATAAAAGTGTGCTCTTTATTTTCACTGTAGTAATTAAGATGCAACTAGGAATAGGATAACAGAAGATTTATGAAGTGCAGTTAGTTCAAAAATCTTAGCAATAGTTACACAACAAGTTTCATACAAACCTGTGGAAATATACTTGTGCAAAGAGGATATTGTTTAGATCAGATGAAAACTTGGTATTCTATCTTCGGTATGAAAGAGGATGATTCAGATACAAACTCTAAAATCATACTCCATTCACTGTAAAAGCAAGTATCCAGAATGATGCCAACTTCCACTTCTTTTTACCTCTTCGTGCACTCAATGAGGTTCCCCATTTTTGAGATGATGGTTCTTTAATTTGAATGATGTTGGAATAAAAAACCTCACCCTTTAGCGAATGTTTAGTAAAACCACTTCTAATTATGACTGTGTCCTGCAAGATAAAGACACTAGCTGACAGATAAATTGCGTACCTGCAACTTCAGCAATACAACTTCAGATGTTTTAGTTCAGAAACAAAGCCTTACCACTGCAGGGAAAGGAGAACATCTTTCAGCTACAGCAGGGCACATAACCTTTGTGAAACTCTTATTTGTGGAGTGATAACCGTTATGTAACAGAGTACCAGAGTCTTTATGAGGAAAAGACAACTACAAGTCTCTCTCCTCAAGGAGAATTTAGGTTCTTGTAGCAGATTTTCTATAGAAAAGGGTAATTAAAAGTTCAGCAAGCAATGCACGCAGATTAGTCTTGGCCTCATTTAAGACAGGCTGCTCTTGCGTGCAGAGACAAAAAGAATGCCTTATCCCCCCCAAAAGGTGCCTACTCTTGAGTGACGACTCCTTGTGCCTGTATCCCTCCAGAAAAGGCTCCCTGATGGTTGCATCTTTTTTTTTTTTCTTTTTTTTTTTGAGAGGTCACTACTGCCATGTGTTTTATCCCTTTTTACAGAAAAGTTAAGGAACAGGAAAATCTAGGGAATCTCTGGCTCCAACAGAACCAGAAAAAAGCTTAATGTATTCTAGATCCCAGGGATGCACACTTTGGCCTTTCTGGATACATGTAATATATGTTACAATGAACTGTAAGAAATGTTTCAGAATAATACTGGTTGTACAAACAGGCCTCCATCCAGTTGCCAGTATAATGACTTTTGGTTAAGTCAAACTTTTTCAAAAGCTAAGGAAAGAATATTCTAGGCTAAGAAATCAGATTTCTTACATCTTAGTTACCTTACTGTCTCTAAGATGGAGTATCGGTGAATAATGTTCTCTGTCAACTCTCTCTGGCTTGGAGACTCCATTCCACCCTGGTAGGGAATGTCCTGGCCCCTGTTCATGCTTCTGTCACCTCTTGGCTGGGATGTAGTAATGCAGGATAGCTTGGGCACGCAGCCTTTGGCACCAAGGAAACTCTGAGTATTACAGAACACAGCAGTTCATCTCAGCAACATGGGCACGTGCACATCAAACCACCCTGCCATACTCTACAGCGGCACTCTTCAGACTATCAAAGGAAGCTTGCAGTATTGGTCCTTGCCTTGCTCTGTGACCTGAATCTGGGGTAGTTTGGACTTCAGGCTATCCACAGCCCTGAGACGCAGACAACTGATGATAACTATTCTTTGACACAGTAGAGCCCTCCGCAAAATCTGTGAGGGGGAGATAAAACTGTGAAATGAAATTCCCTAGAAACCACAGACATCACAAACCTTTTACTCGACATGCAAGACATTTCCCTGATGTTGCCGCATTTAACAGACTCTGTCTGTTTTAAATTGCAAACTTTACTGCAAGTCACAGAACAGGCTGACACAGTGCTCGTGAGCACTGAGTTCCTACTACTCACATAATACAAGAGTTTGTGTCCAGTATGGAGAGCATGGGGCTGCACAGCCAGAAGAGTATCTTCTAAACCTAATAGTACGGACATAATTTTTTTCTGAAGGAAACATAATTACAGGGGTAGAATTCACTCATGTCTGTTTACAGTATGAGTCTTCCCAAGGTAACAGAAATTAATCTCCTTCTTTACTAGAAGATTTGCAATTTAATCAAAATAAAAGTCCATTAATTTCAAGAAAAACTCCAAATTCCCTGTTATCTCTTTTATCTGTTTACCATTATTAAATTGTCAGCATAAGCAGATGAGGATGACTGTGCAGCCTAACTTGGACTTGCAATACAGTTCAGGGAGAGGGAGATGTCCCACGCAGAGAAGATTCAGAGCACCTCTGAGTTTGCTCCTTTGAAGAAGCTTACCTCTTGCTACACAGCATACAGGAAACTTACAGTAACTAATTATCTTACGCAGGCATCTTAAGTTAGATGGTGTGAAAAATACACTCCTCTTCTTCTATGCAATGTAACCACCAGGTACTGAAGAATAAGACCTAACATGTTCTGGAGAACAAATGGCAGACAAACAGATTCTTTAAGTGGTTTATTTTATAAATGTCAGTAAATTAGCAAATACATTAAAAAAATTAAATACCACCATTTATCTCACAGTGATAGAGAGTCCTTAACAAAATTACATGTAGCAGTACCAAATAAGCAAGGAACAAAATATCCTAATGGATTGGTTTGGAAATAAATGTACTTGAGAGAACGTTATCTGATCCATAGCTTTTAAGTTTTCTCACTTTAAAGTCACGTCAGCCCAACAAAGAACACAACTTGTTAATAACATTACTGTTACTACTGAGACAAAAGGGGAAGAAAAGGATAGAAGGGGAAGAAAGTAGATAGAAGGCAAATAACATCAATGAAAGAACTGTGGAATGCTTTGATAATGTTTGGGTGATAAATTATTAGGATATTCATCTAAATGACTAGCAAAGTAGTGCTCACAGTAAAGTACTACCAGACTACCAAATAGGTACCAGACAAAAGTGCTAACAGGTGCACAAGCAGCACTTCACTTTTCTTCCAGCAATACATCTTCACCTTGACAAACAGCACCCAAATACCCAAAGGGTATTTTCTTAAGAGTTTCTTTGCACAGCAGTTATACCAACCCATGGGGCTGTCCAGGGAACATATTTGAAATACAGCTATAAAAGTGTGGACTGCATTGTATTATATATTTTTTATATATATATATATATATACACACACTGCATAGCTGCATCTTCTCCATGGAATAACTGCATAGTTCCAATAAAATTTACTTTTCTCATGGAGAGCTTGGGGGCTTGGAACACAACCCAGAGATTCACTGGAGATTTTCATCAAACATTATGGGGCCTGAAAGATCTCTATTACATAAGATGCATTACCATTTGTTATGCAGCTAAATATGTTAAATATGACATGAGGAGGACAGATTCAAGCTCCACGTTCAGATTTACCTCTGGAGTACAAAATTCTATGAAAGCCTCTTTAACCCATAAACTGAGCTGATTAATGGGAAGCAACTGAGACATGCCAGCAACGGAGGGTTACGTATGCTCGGTTCCAGCCTTCACAGTCAGTACACAACTGCACTTTTGACCTCTACCTCAGTTTCTCTGGGTAAAGTATCCTGAAATCTTAAGATAAAAAAACACTTTAAAATATTACTACAATTAGATGTTCAGTTTTTCAGTGAAGCTTTTGAGCAAAGGACCTTGGAACATTTCTTCCCATTCCATATACCTTGATGGATACAGCAAAATAGAAAAAAATGGATGAAAAGCTTCTGAGGATGAACAGGTGATTTCACTGCACTCCTTCTTTTCCCTTTTTTTCCTTTTTCACATAGACATTCACCTCCCACAAGAACCCAAGCTTCACAGGACATGCTGGACAGCAAAAGGCCCTAGTCATATATGCTTAGTTTCAAAGTTATGTTACTACTCAGAGAGAGAAATAAATATATACTATATTAAAAACAATCATCACAGCCCTTTAAATGATTGGATAGTTTAGCTTTGAATGCAATTCAACCTAATAGAGGCTCTAATGGCTTTTGACAGATTGTTCCACTGATCAAGGGGTGTGTATGAAAATAACTGCCTACCAAGCCCTGATTTGATTTTAAGAAAAGAAAACTGAAGGTTAATGGTAAACAGAAGTTGATTGTTCATGTTTTCACTGAAATAACTCTATCTGACCTGTTCTTAGAAGCAGTGAAATAAAGGATAATGGGAATCCTATACACCTGACTTTTTACTTTAGCCTCTAATCAAGGGGACTAATCAGACCAAGATGTGTTGGCATGAAAGCAAGTATTTGACGACACAGAGGGGGAGGAGAACAACTTTTGTGACCAAATTCTGTTTCATTGTGGATAAGCACTGTAAAACCAGTGGAGTATTAGAGGACATAAACCATAGCATAGCACATCCTTTTCTATCATGTGATTTATGAATGCTATGTCCAAAGCAACAAGAAGATAAACCATAGTTTTAATGTCATGTGTAAAGTGCTCACACCCAAACATCAGCATTTTGACGTGATAATTTTATCAGTTATTTGTTGGCTTTATTTGCCATGTTATTCAGCCAATTCTGCAGCCTTGCTGTGCTTGGTCTTTTTGCAATTGTATAAATTATCTGCTCTTCTTCAGCGAATGCCCCCCAGGCTAAGGTGAAGAGGACAGAGGAATGTAAATGAAAATGCAAGCCCAGTCATGTTGAAGGTGATGTGTCTCAGTTTGGACTAGAAAGAGAACAGAGGTTCCATTTAGGACTGCCTCTGCCCTTGCAGGTGGGGTGAGGGGAGAGGCAGAGTTGGGAAGCTTGGGAGTCCTCAGAAACATTGAACGTTGGTGTTTTTGCCAGTCTTTCATCACTACACAACAACTCCCACACTCTAATGCTTGATTAGGGCAGGGCTAAGCTCTTCACTCTGCCGTGAGGAGCGCAGTGATTGCCTTTCTTCAGACAAGGAACCTCATTGCCAACAGCACTCTAACCCTTCCCTGTAGCAGCTCACTGTCCCAGTGGGGTAGGTCAGAAAATGAGCTACAGCAACTTGAATGTCAAACAGGCAACAGATGTTGAGTGGAAGTACTCAGTCCACAGAGGCGTAGTCGACAGAGGTGGAGGTTGAAGTGGTGGATACAGGTTTCTCACACGTGAACAACCAACTCTTCCCACCTCTGTAGCCTTGGTGCAAGATGACAGTGGTCAGCTCCCAGCAAAAAGCTGAGGACCAGCTGTCGGGGGCATGAGGGGGGTTAAGGAGGAGTTAACGTTAACTTTGCACCAGGTGGTAACAATCAAGGGAGATATCTTGACCTGCACTGTACAAGTTACTGCTCAATGACTCCCATATGAGTTAGTTAATGAAGTTGTGGCCTTGAGAAAGCACATCCCTTGCATCTCATGGGCATATCATCTCTCTTGCCCTCCTCTCATCCCAGCTTAGAGATCAGCTCCTGGGGTGGTTTGATCTCTGTTGCATTAGCCCAAGGTCCCTGTCATGACACAGGACTAAGGGAACTATACTACAATAAGGGAGAGCAATGCCTGCCCTTACTACAATATTTTAGCCATCTTTCATGATGGATTTTGGTATTCCTTCAATGTCTTTTTTTCCTGTTGTTATGGCACTTGATTCCCTGAATCTGCCCCAGCAGGATTTTAAAGTGAATCTTGCATCATTACCTATGAAACTGAAACTATACCTGGATGATAATAAGGTGACTGATTTGGATATTTATCATGTCACGTGTTACCCATCCTGGACAGTTTCCAGTCAGTGATTACTCACAACATTCTTATTTATACTTTAGATAATCAGAATCTGCTGGAAAGCTCAGAGCATAAGCGTGATGCCTTTAAAATCTGCTGTATTTGGATTATTATTTTTTATTGACATAACCTTTTAACAAGAAGAAAGGACCTACAGGATAAAGTGTTTTTACATATGGAGATATGAATAAAGCAGTCTAAAAACATTTCCAATTACACAGCATAACACAGCAGTTTTCTATCAAGTACTTAAAAACGGCCTTTACCTTTCATCCCCCAAATTACAGAAACAATAAAACTTTTTCATATTCTGCCAACATTTTCTTTCTATCAGTGTAAAACCAACTCCGTATCAGATATTTTAAAGAAAGCCCTTGCCTCCAGCATTTCATTTGTATTGGTTCCATGTTTAGTCAGTAGCTTTTGTAAAATTGATGAATATTGTCTAAAGGCAAGTGCAGACAGGCAAACAGATCTGTATCTTCTGTAATCCATTTAGCCTGACACACACGTGCGAGTGAACTATTTTACCTTAATTCTTTCATGGCTTGATGAAAAGTAAATGTAAGCAAAGTCGTGAACTTCACCATTTAAAAAGAATCACTGAATCTAATGTTAGAAGCTGATTTATGCTCTTGTCTCTTCCCTGAGAAAACTTGACCTTGGTCCCAGTGCCTGCAGTGCATCCAGTCTTGGCAAACAGTTGCTATACAAAGAACATCCATTAGAGACTGTGGTTTTCAGCTCACCCAGAATGGTAACGGCTTATCTCATGCTCCAATATAAACGGACTCTGAAGCATCATTGCAACATGAGCTAAATTATAACTTCTTGAATAAAATGAAGAAAGCTTTGACGTTATTTTTCCCCTTCTAGAACGCAATCTAAACACAGTGATAATTTACACTTGGTCTCGCAGTTTTTTAATAGCCATTTACCTTTAAGCATGTTATCCTCTTGGGATAGTCTTTGGCATTACTACTTCAAACAGTTCCATCAACCTTACTCATGGTCTTTGCTACCAACTCCTGCAAGCCTTGGAGATGCGCAACCTTCTTATACTTCTGTATATCAACTGAACTCAATCAAGTGATTGATTTAGATGATGTGAAACTGGAATGAAACACAGAGCATTAATCCTCTTTTTAACCACTTGATTATTGGCATTTTGCCAGCGAATCTTAGGTCTTATCCATTACAAAAGTGTTAATGTGTCTGTGTCATTCCATTGCCACCCATGGCTTAAATGAGTGCTAGCTGACCACACTGAGGCTAGCACGAATTCAGGCAATGCATCAGCTTAAATCTTCAGCATAGACAAAACCTGGAATCATGTATTTTTAAAATTTCTATTATTGCTGCCAGCAGTCTCCTAACAGATGAAAACCCCACTGTTCTTTCACTACTGCTGGAAATAATTATTTGCCAATCATTTTTTAATAGCTACGCCTCCACTTCAGCTACAAACTATGACACTGACATGCCTTCTCTACATTTTATGGCTGTCAGATTTATTTTAATACTGTGATCCCTGTGGTCTCTAGCAGTGCTTAATTAAACACAAAATAATCATAAAGCAACAGCATAAACAAACAAACCAGCCTTCCCCTCAAATGCTGCGTTAATAGTGTCACATCATTAGCTTGTTTGAATTCATCTTGCTTGTTTCCAAAGTAGTATCAGTTTCTGCGAGAACTGCCTTTTCAAAAGCAGAATTCCCACATCTTCAGCTAGCTTTTCTCTAAGTGATCTCCAAAGCAAACAGTATTTAGTGCAGCACTAATCCAAATACACGCTATTTGCCCACTGGTAAAGCCAGCTTTAGCTCATGAAGGAAAGAAAAAACTATGCCCATAACGCAGTCCTGCAAGTTGTTAAGAATATCTGTGGCACAGGAGACAACAGACAGATGTGTGGGTCAAGGTTACAATATAATCAAACCTGCTTTAAATAATAATTTACTCTTCAGAGTCTTTATGTTCTACAGGGCGGCTAATGGTCTTAGCAGAAGTCCAGGAGTACAGTGAAAACACTTGATGCAGGTCTTTATACTTCTGCTGGCATAGCTATGTCAAAGGTGTTAAGAGGTACAATCTCTGCTCGATATAATTGTCCTGGCAGAAGCTGGTAGGTGTGGACACAGTTTTAAACCACTAAAACTGAATTTTTGCTAGCAGAGCTTCTTTAGCTCCAGGGAGGTCTGGCATATGTTATACTGTCAAAAGTACAATTTTCGGCAGCACAAGCCTCACCTGCACACAGCGCGCTTTGCCAAGACCGTGTGCTGGTATGCTCTGGGTAAGCCTGGCCTCAGCACTGCTTTTAAAGAGAAGATTAGCACGGGAGGCATATTCATTTCTTGGTGGCAACGTCAAGCTCTGAGCCTTACTGGTTTCTTTTGTAGTGGTAATACAGACTGAGTGCTGTTTCACCATAATACGATTTTCTTCTGCTTTTTATGGCAAAGGAAAAGGCATGCACCAGCTCGAGTTAAAATAGCAATTTACCAAATGAAAAATCTCTCCTTCCTTCAGGAGTGCTCTGCATCGTCCAATGGAGAATTGTTCTTTTAATAGCAGGTTATTACAAACCAGATCACAAACAGCTCTGTTTCTCACAGCCTGTTGGTTTTGCTGTCATAGATCTCACTAAATCAACACAGATGCTGCAATGCCCAGTATGACAGAACCTAAATTTAATCCATCAGGGGACCTGACACCCAAATTAAAACCTTTACTTAGGTCTACCAGCTCTTTAGAGAATGCATTGGGAAACCTGGCCTCACTGTAGGATTCAACATGCAGAAAAAACAATCATTAGGGACCAAATCCTGACTTCCAGGGAACCCAGGAGGTATAGATTCACTCTGGGAATCTCTCCCAGCACTACTCAATTTCCATGACGAAAACCAGCAAGAAAGTATGGGTGTAAAGGTGTCCCTGCATACTGCAGAGGAGCTGTACTAGATGACCTTTAAAGGACCCAACACATTCTATGATTCTATGTTCTATGTCAAGATACTTCTCCAGAGTTCCTCATCTGAAAAAAACACTCCAAGAAGGAGCCTTTGCTAAAGGATCTTCTCCACCATCTCCTCTACCTCTGTCTATTTTAGCTGATGACGATGTCACCGTACTGCATGCACAGGTCTACCTTGGTTGCATCCAGCCAGCTCACCCCAAGATGGCCTCTCACCAGGATTCCTAGATTGTGGTTTCTGCTGTGTCACAGGTGCAAGCTACGCCTTGTGCTGCTCAAACTCACCAAGCCAGAGGCAGCTCTAGGTGCTTGTGGAAGCTGAAATTTAGATGTCAGGGGAACCTGTGGAAACACAGATATCTACAGGCTATAGTGTTGGTGGGAATCAGAGCAGAGGTGGAAAGAACTGGGGTTGGTGTTCTGGGCTTCAGGTCTTAAAAGCCATCTGTTTCTGTAGATTTGGGGCCTGAGCTTATTTATCGTAAGCCAGTAACCCAGGTACTGTGTGAAGATGTGTCTTACCTCCATTGACACATAACACATGACCAAGAAATCATAAACCTGAGAAGATTTATTTTAAACTAAAAGGCTTCTCTCCAAAAGATGAGCATCAGTAATTCTAGGCTGGAAGGTCACCTGTTACTCTACCTACTGAACAAGACTTTGTAGATAAGCAATTATTTCTTCAAGATCGTATGGCAGAGGCATATTACAATCATCATTTGTCCAGAAGGGATGGCATTCTGGTTTCTGGTCTTCTGGCAAGTTCTCTGCTGCTTCCGACTGGCATCTGAAAAGAAGGGGAAACAGATGAACTACTTAAGTAAAACTGTATCAAGAAACTGAATACTCAGTGAGGATACGTTTGTGCATTAATTTAAAGAGAAAGATGATAATAAAAAAGAAATACCACATCTTCTGACCAAATGGATTGTTCATTTACAGTGAAGTTGATTTCTGTTGCAGGCTTTGTACCTTCTATAGGGATTTCTCAAAAAGCCAATCACAGAGAAAACTCAGTTAGCGTACCTTTATATGGTGAATTATTTTTTCATTATCTCAGCTGTTATTTAAAGTATGTGATTAAACCATTATCAGATTTAAATGTTTGCCAGTTTCCAATGTATTACTAGATTATTGCAAAAGATTAAACTGAATTTACTGCATTAAGGTCAGGGGGGATAGATTAAACAATATTAAAGAAGCTGGACTAGCTTTGTAGATCCGGGAGATTTACAAGTGTATCAACCTGCTTAGCTCTGAAAAAGGCAATATAAAAAGAGAAAAATTCTATAAAGATAAATGGAAATAGAGGTTAATAACAACTTCCAATGATGAATAGGTGGGCAAAACTTCAATAAAATTAAATTAAGAGGTTAGTGTATGTTAGTCCCCAGAGAAAATGTTTAAATTACAATGTTTTTTATTAAATGGATTATTCATCAATACTTGTGAAGTCTAATTATAATATTCAACTGAAGTGCAGCCTGCAGATGAAAGTTTTATAAGTGGCAACCATCACATCCCTTAAGATTAGGCTGTAATACAACATGCTGCATAAAAAAACTGTCAGAGTTCAAGGAGGATTTTTCACTACTCTTTTCCCCTCCCTCAAACAGTTTCAGGTTGTTAATTAATTTAAGTTTGCAACAGGACAAGACAAAGAAAAATGCTAAACATTACTGTAATTTTGATATATATAAATTTGATATATATATATTCTATGATATACTACAGGTCTACATAGTTCTTCGAAGACAGAAAAAGCAAATTGAAGAAATACACTTTTTTCCCTTGTAAGACATAAATAAAATTATTTTCTATAAAGCATGCAATTGTGGTAAGAATTTTAGAGTTGTTTTAAACCTGTATGTGTCTCTCATCTCTGCAAAATAAACTCTAAAAAAAAAAATACGGACACACAAAACTTCCTTGTCTACACCATCGGCCTTCTGGAAGAGACTGCTTCCAAGTGAAAGATGTCGCCTTCTCTTGGGAATTATTAATGGCAGCGTAATCCCCATGAGAAAACATACTTCAGCTTTACACCCATGTTGGTGCGTGGTTAATTGCCGCACCAGCATCCTGGGCACTCAATCCATCGTACATTACACTACAAGGACAGTATTAACACATAACATTCCAATATATCTTCAGCTCTCCACATCAGCCCCTGATAATAGCATCTGTTAACATGCACTAAGTACTATTATGTAGCACATCACTTCATAAATAATAAGATTAGCCGACCTCAGGGCCCTGGAAGAGTAATGTGTTTAAATGTTCTCATTATTTATTTAAAACAAGAATTAAAGGAACAGAAGCTACTTGTGACAATCCTCTTAGCATAAATATTAAACTGTTTGCATTGATAAGCTGCGCTGTACAGAATAACAGAGGATTTGTTTTGCTGGCTGCTTTATAATAGTTGTTAGAGCAAATGCAGTTTAGTGTATGAGTTCTGAGAGGTACTTAACTGATTGTGCCATCATGTTCTGAAGACATTTTCCAAATTATATAAAGGAACAGGAGAAAATTAATATGCAGGGGAAGCTGAAACTAATTACAGCATAACTCTATAAGGCTTTTAAAATCTTGCTTTATTTTCTGTCTTGGCACAAAATAACACGCTCAATTTGCCGGGTAGCATAAGATATTCCAGTATAAGCATTTCAATCTAAAAGTGGATAAACTAACCATATAGAGATTATTGCAGATGACAAATCGAGAAGCTCTGCTGGTAAATACTGCAGGCATATTACATGGTCTGCAAAGTTCAACTTCTAATAAACATCCTTGCTCTCTCATACACTTACTATTAGCAACAGAATTTTCATTGAGAGGAAAGGCTTTTTGCTGCTTCATTATTTCTAGCCCTTTCCCTGCCTGAAATATCATTTCCCTTGAGCTCACACACAACTGGACTGACCAGCTTTTCCCTCACGTCTGGGGTCTGGGTATTCATGTTGCTGTAGATACATCAGAAGTCACAGTGATGCAGTGACTGATGCCCCCCTGCCCCGAGTGACTATTCTAGCTGCTCCTTTCCCTTCCCTGGATTTCCTAGCCAGCAGAGCCATCTCTGAAGGTCACCTCACAACTAAGCATGTGTCTTAACTTCCAGGCAGTCGCTCCCTGGGAAGTTTTAGCCACACCATATTCCATGTGAGGGATTAGAGGATTGGAAGTTTGCCAGGTCCTTGGACATCCTGTGCAACTCTGACAACAGAAAACCATCAGTGTACTGCAAAAGTACAAGAAAGGTGAAAGGAGCTGCTCGATACTCCAAAATCTGCAATCCCATAGCTCCTTTGTCCTCCTGTCCAAGATTTCTATTGCTCTGCTTTACATCACCAGCAAGAACAGTAGCGAGCCTTCTGGTTTTATATTTTGTGAGTCACGTACTTTGACCAAAATTACAATCCCCATGCTGGATCCGCTGACACCAAAGTCAAGTCAAATCACTCATTTTTAAAGATACAGGGCTGGGTTCTGAGCAGCTGTTGCTGCACCTGGCAGTTCACTAAGCAATTTGTCTGAATTGCATCCACAAACCTCGCCCAAATATGTGCTCTCTGACTCAGTGTGTGTGAACAGTCCTTTCCAGGTGAGTATATTGCTATTGATTTTAATAAATTTCTCTGGGAGAAATTACTCCTACAATGCTTGAATTTGTAGCAGAGCAACAGACTTGAAGATCCTGCAAAAGGACAGCAACTTTTTTCACCGAAGCAGAATCATCATAGAATCACAGAATGTACTGGGTTGGAAGGGACTTTTAAAGGCCATTTTGTCCAACCCCCCTGCAGTGAGCAGGGACATCTCCACTAGATCAGGTTGCTCAGAGCCCCATCAAGCCTGACCAGGGGATGGGGCCTCCACTACGTCTCTGAGCAACTTGTTTCAGTGATCTACCACCCTCATACTGAAGAATTTTTTCCTAATACCCAACCTAAATCTCCCCTTTTCTAGTTTAAAACCATTACCCCTTGTCCTATTGCTCCATGTTCTTGGGAACAGTTCCTCCCCAGCTTTCCTATAGGCACCTTTCAGGTACTGGAAGGCCACTGTAAAGCCCCCCCTCCCTGAGCCTTCTCTTCTCCAAGCTGAACAAGCCCACCTCTCTCAGCCTGTCTTCATAGAAGAGCTGCTCCCGCCCTTTGATCATTTTTGTGGCCCTCCTCTGGACACGCTCCAACAGGTCCATGTCCTTGTGTGGAGGGCTCCAAAGCTGGATGCAGTATTCCAGGTGAGGTCTCACCAGAGCAGAGCAGAGCAGAGGGACAGAATCACCTCTCTTGATCTGCTGGCCACAGTTCTTTTGATGCAGCCCAGGATGCAGTTGGCCTTCTGGGCTGCAGATGCACATTGATGGCTCATGACCAGCTTCTCACCCACCAAGTCCTATTCCTCGGGGCTGCTTTCCAGCACGTCATCTCCTAAACTGTATGGATAACGGGGATTGTCCCAACCCAGGTGCAGGACCCTCAATAATCAAAGGCACTTAAATAATGGCATAGAATTACTTCCAATTCCTTTGTATCTGGGAAAAGTTAGCTAACAGAAGTTAGCAATGATAATTCAGAATAAACAGCAATCTTTTCCCAGAGACAAAAAAACTTATGAGGCTCCATGTGGGAAACACCACACACGTAAGTATGGTGGGTAGGTAGGAAAGTACTGAGACTTCTAATACTTTTTATGTTAATTAAAATATTACAGATTAATTAAAAACTGTTATTTGAGTCGTTAAAGTCAAATCTCCAGGAGAAAATAGATTTAATCTGTGTATATTGTACATGCAAAATGCTTGAAGAGTGGAAATGACACATGCTGTGAGATACAAACCAGGTGCCAAATCAAGAGGCATCTTTCATAACTTACTTACAGCAGGAGAACAGAAAACCTGCCATGATATACTTCAGAGCAATTTAGCTCCAGCACCTTGATAATACACACATATAAAAGAAAGGGTGAGCTGTCCAAAGGTGTGCAGAACGCACACAGCTCTGCGGTCCCTACCTTCTTGCTAAAACAATCAAGACCCGTGCCAGTTTCAATCAAGAGAGCCTGTTTTTAAGGAGCAGGTAGTTCCTGTTGCAGTGCACATTCTCAGTCCTTCTCCCCTGTAAACTTCATTTGAAATAAATGGTATTTTTGAACCCCTTTAAGCTCGCTTCTGCCAAATGGACCTTGCTCATTAATATTTGCCCGTAGCTGAACAGCGATAGAAGTTCAGCTTACGTTATATAGCTGAACATCAATACAAGTCCAACTTAATTCCCAACGAGCACTGGGATAACTGTGTGACCATGTGGGGCCCTACCAGAAGGCGGCTCGTTTCACCCTGCATGGGTGGATGCTTGGCGGGATGGACAGCTGCCTGGCCGTGGGCCTGGGGCTGCACTGACATTTTGATGATCAGGGTGTCAGTTACATTAGAGGACACCGATCACGCTGCTAAAATTAACCAAGCTAGCTAAAGTATGTGTTAATTATGAGTATGCTAGCAGTCAATAAAAGGTTAATGCAAAAGTCAAAGGATAAATTTATTTCAGCATTGCATCACTCTACTGACTAAATGACTAGCATTATGCTTTGTTTTTAATCGATATATTTTACAGTAATGCGTGAGCCATTGATTTGAAAAACAGCCCTCTTTTTAGCAGTTAAGTTTTGCAACTATTTAGTATCAAGTATCAATATACTTGAAACACTCTTTTTTTTGGAGTGGACACCTTTTTGTTCCATGGTCAAGAACAGGAATGCACACCAGCCAGGAGGCGGCCTCAGGTTCTGCTGACGAACGCAATTAATACAAATAAATAAGGCACCGTGAACTGGGGTCCCTGGCTGTACTGCCCTGTTTGTCTGTTCCCCAGAAGTGCAGTCAAATCAGATCAACAGGGCTGGTTTGGGTCTCAAGAGTACACAGGCGTGTTAAGAGTGAGGAGATGACATTTCCTAGATGGTACTGATTCAGCTGCCTACACCCAGGAGAACAAAGACCAATGGAGATCACATAGAGCCTCATAAGCAGGTCAAGGACCATGGGCCCAACCGTCTTCCCCATGTACAGACACAGTCAGAAAGGGAGGGTGGATATTTGCTCTCCATGTACAAAAGTACACAATCACCCCCACAGGCTTACTCCAGCATTCGTCACATTATTATGGTTTGTATGGGAGTTACTTCCTCCCTGAATTCATGCCAAAGGTGTTACTGAGTTGTTACTCAGAACTGCGGAGTATCCTTTAAAACAATGTCCTAGGTAAAAACAGGGCTTGGATCTCTCTACTAAAACAAATTCACCAATCCCGTACTGACATTGGCTAAAGTGGTACAATGCTGCTAACACAGATACTGTTCGGAGTAAGAGCAATAGTAGCAGCTTCTTTAGGCAGCATCTTCCTTTCTTAAGGTTCACAATGACTTTGCAAATGCGGATCTGATCAAATATGGCTTTTCACTGTCCTAGCACAGAGCCCTGCCTCGTGAACACAAATCCTAGCAGCACAGGTTTTCATACTTGTCCCTCAAACCTTTCTTCTGCCTGGGAATTGTTACACAGACTGTGCATAGTTACTCTAATCTCAGGGTTCGGATTATCCAGTGTCACTTCAAGACGCATTCCTAGTTGCCAATGCATATACAAGAGAGCACAGTGCACTCTCAGGTATCTGAACTGTTACACAAAGCACAGAGACAGTAAGAGTTCCCATACATGAGAGCAATTAGTCAAAGTAGTTAACCTTGATTTTTTTTTCTTTTTTCTATTAAATAGTGTCTCTCACTGACAGGTATGACAAATCTACCACTGCTGCTGCATCACAATTAAAACCTGATACCATTTAATCCAAAGTTGAAATCACTTCCAGTGATTTCAGCAAGGCCAAGATTTCAATCCAAATGCTTTTCCAGAAACCATTCACAATAGACATGAGCTAGCAAGCATAATAATAAAAAACATCCAAAGAAACTATGGAAGGAGTGCAATAAACTGGATATATTTTCTCAAAGAGAAATTTAGCAAGAGATATTAAATTAAAATTGTTTATCTGTTTACAATGGTGGATAAATTACTGGCATTGTAAGTCACCTAATACAATGCAGGTAACAAGGTGTGATGTTCTGTAACTTCAAAGTTGGCACAGAAAGAAAAAAATATCTGTTTCACCAAACTGAATTGCTCAGTAAAGCACGGGAAACTAAAGCAAAAACTCAAATTGATACTTTAATTACACATTCTCCTTCACCTTTGGACATGGATAGGTATCGGGATGAAGTCTCTAAAAAGAACTGAAGAAGTCCCGTCTGTTATTTGAAGAGCTGAACTTTCACTTATCTTCATGTAAAATTAAAAGGCAGATGAGAGAAATGTAATTCATGACAAAACGGAATGGGGGGGAGAAATCTGAAAAGCAGCAGCTTTCCAGTGTCCATTCTGGAATTAGCCATTTCATTTGTACCCTAAATAGCATTTACTGAAAAAACCCAAAGGAAGTAGAAAATATAAATAGATTGAAATACAACAATACAAAGAAGTTTTCTTCACATGGCTGTAAATGTTCTTTATCTATCACCAACAAAGTTCTACTTCTCCATGCCAAAACTGGAATTTGGAAGTTCCTGAGTTCAATCCAAACCTTAAAAAAAAACTTTCTTAGCTTTTTAAATTAGCCAATCAGAAAGTTGTCATCCTTAGCAGAGAGTATTCCTTTCAGTTGTTCCATGCTTGCCCCTACGGCGCCTCTGCACAACTAAAACCTCCCCAGGTTTACCCTGCCTTTTAAGAACAAAATAAATTCCATCAATATTTGACTTTGCAAACCAGATTTCAGAAGTACCGGTCCCAAATAGGCAGTGAAATGAAGTGGCCAGATGGAAAGAGAGCAGTGCATCGCTCTTTGAACATCTAATCCCCGGTGTATTCCCAAGGAGTCTGTCCCATTTACATTAAGTCACTGCTGATGTTCTTTCATCTGCTGTAACTAGAGTGTGGCCAGCCATAAGCAATGACTGAGCCCAGGACTGCATTTAAGGAAGGGACAAAATGAGTTTGTTTCCAGATAAGGGATTTGAAAAGCGAATGCCAGATTTAGGAAGGGACAGAGGCACCAGCAGTTAAATTTTAATTCAAGAAAAAAACTTAGTATCAGCTGCACAAATATGCAAGTACAAATACATGCAATGGCATGTTAGAAGGCCTTCCCACTGCATCTTTCAAAAGCTGGTAATGACTCATGTCACCGACACATCTGGCCCCAGAGCCAGAGTTTACAGTCACTGACCCAAGAGCTTTATGCCTCCAAAGGCACCAATTCTGTTGGAAATGAGGATGCTGCTAAAATATCCTGAGGCATCCCAGGTGACATAGCAGGATAGCTTGCAAGCAGCCAGTATTATCCTTGGGGGTACCTCTACAAAGCAAACCCACAGCGGAAGTCATCTGGCAACACTGGCCTGCAGAGTGCCTTTTGCTGTTCCACGGATGGGAGGTGAGAGATCAATGAACCTGACGCTGTGGGGGTTTAAGGGACAGTCACATGAACTTGAAAAGGCCAGAGTTTCCATTCTTTCCAAAATTGTACATCAAGTAAATATGAGAAAAATATAAATGGTTAATACCATGGCAAATGTTGAAATAACAGCAACCAAAGCAATGGTGGAGTTTCCAAGGTGTGCACCACTGTGTCATATGTGTATTTGTAGAAATATATGGAAAAACTTCAGCTACAATGCAAATCAAAATCCATAAAAACATATTTCAGCCTTTCTAAACTATTTAGCTGACAAGCTGTGGGAAAGGACAAAGATTTGCTGCACAGTATCTTCAGCTACAGAGTGGGGACTGTAGAACAAAGCCCCAAAACCTCAGGAACATTCCAGGTCTGGGTGGGAAGAATGGAAGAGGACACAAGGAGCTACTTTATCTAATATATTCCTCTCTACCATGGGTGAAGTAATGAACAGGAATCTATCCAAAAGATACTTCCAATGAGATTGTCAAAGACTTTCCTCACCATGCCCACCAACTCCACCCTACCCAAGGAGAACTCCTAGCAGATGGCACTGCAGCAGCTGCAAAGCCACTGAGAACAGCACCAGTGTTGAAGGCACGATGTGAACCTGACTTCCCCAGCCAGAGCATCTCCTCTCCTGTGTGGCCTCTGTCCAACAGACCTTGAAACTGTCCATGAGAAAATCAGCACAGGGCGTCTCCTATTCCCACAAGAGAAAGGCTGTGTGGGGCAGCCTCCGTTCCATGTTTGTTTAATTTTTTAATTAAGAAACATCACTAGTCTCTATAAAGTGTAGGGGGTAGGGAAAACCCCCAGAGAAACACTGAATAAATAACAAAGCATTTGCTGAAAGATGAAGTTAAATCCAATTTAACCTATAGGTCTACAAATTGTTTCCTTTCAGCCCCGTTTCTCAGATGCTTTTGCTTCCTGTTTTTTGGAATGATATGTACAAAAGCAATGTATCCTGACTGCATGAGAAGCACACTTATACATATTTATATCCACACCCCTTCATATCCACACTTGCAAAGAATCCCACCAGTGCAAGAGAGACAGCATTTAGGAGGAAATTTTCAGCACCACAGACATGGATTTAGTTATACACTTTTCATGATCGGCAATGGGATGTGAGTTATTCCCTCTGTGCTGAGAATACTTGACTTCAAACAACGTAGAAATATATCAACCTCAATATAATTTATATTCTCTCAAAAGGAACCTAAACTGCTCTAAGCCTTTGCTGAGGCATCTGATGTTCCAGTCCCCTCTGCTGCACCATACAATCAGCTGTTTTATTTCACTCGCGATCCTTGCTTTCCTATGATTTTTTCAGACAAAGAAACAAAATGTCTGCTATATGCTGAGTATAAACACAGCTGACTTGTTTTCCCCAAAGTATTGATTTTATGCACTTTTAAAATAACTATTTTCATTCTGTTTGCATAATCAGTTGGGGCATTGTTCCTCTACATTTGCAGAAACACAGATGGAATTGCTGATTTGGAGCCTTTAGAGAGGTTTTACAGTATTCTCCAGAATCTAAGCTTCTATTAAAATAAGGTTTCAAGCACTTCTGGTTGTGAAGATAGCCTGGACAATGTAAATTGATGCATGGTTATCTTGTTGAGCCCGCAACCAGACAGACAGACGCAATAGCATCAAGGGAGCTGTGAACTTCCCCCACTTATTTTATTGGGTGTTTACTTGGGGCCAGACGCTCCCCTCTGTTGTGCAGAATGGTGTTAAATGACTGAGAAAAAGAGAGGAAAAGGAAATGGAAATGAAAACCAACAAAGAGGAGAAAAGGAAATCTCCACAGCCTGCTTCCCAGGAGGCTGATGATGCCTTCCCTTGCCAGTGTTAGGTTGTGGGGAGATTTGGGGCTGAGCCATGCCTATGGCCCATTTCAAAAGGCACTGCATTTTCCAAAAGAATGTCACAAGAAAAGTGAACGATGCTACCAGCATCATGTACTATCCCACTTTATCTTTTGCTCTCCTTTTATGTGGAGGTCATGTAGCCAAGGAGAAAGGTGATTGTGTGACGGTTTTAGGTGGCACTGCAGGAGGATGGCCCTTTCTTTTAACGCTCCTCATTTCAAGTAAGCAATCCCATTTTCCAAAGGACTTCGGGGTTTGCAGGCTCCGTCTTCTGCTAAAGCACTTCCCTTGTTGAGGATGCGTTTTTCCCTAAGACAGCCTTTCACATTAATAGAAACCAACCACTGTATGACAAACCCCTATTTGTTATACATGGAAAATAAAATCAAAAGAAGCACAACTGAGTGCAAGTAACAGCAACTGTGTTACTTGATCCTCAAATCAGGCAGGACAGAAACGGGTTGTATCTTTCCAGCATCAGTAATCCCTTCAGCCCAAAGTGCTTCCCACGTCACTCCTGCAAGCTGTTAATACATCCTCAGAATCCCACAGCCTCCATCAGGACCAAAGCAAGGGGTGGCACAGGAGGGGCACTACCTGGGAGTAGCTAGTTGCAGTAATTACTGTCCCTCTGCAGCACCTGCTGTGTGTTTGCAGGAACTGCTGTGCAAGGAGGGCTCTGCATGTGATCTTACATGGAAAAATCCCTTTTTCAATGTAAGCTTATTAGGGAGGGTGACACCACATGGAGATGCTGCCCCAGGAGCCATGTTGCTGAGCTGCTCTCAGGCTCTTCCTAAAACGCTGCAGTCCATTTCAGTGAATTCCCAAAAGGGAACTAGGACAGACTGACACCAAGTGCCCCATGGGAACGCCAACCAACCACAAGGCTAACGCTCTATTTGCAGACTGAAACGACTATCTTCCTTATCGCTGTAACTTGTGCTATCAATAAGTATGTGTAGGTGTATAAATCTCTCTCTATACAGATACACGTATCCATAAGATAGATACATATTATACGCACACATATATAAGCAAAGCTTATACTGCATTATTTATCAAGAGATATGGCCCAGAACCCCTACGTGGCTTATGGAACGCAACAAAAAAGGTTTATCGTGCTGCAGAACTATGTTGTCACTCTCGTGTTGTGCACCTTGGCGGTGGCCTGCAACCAGGATGCTGATAACATATATTGGAGATAATGCCATAACAGCAATGCAATCCTATGGACTAAAACACAGTTTCCTTCAGGTCAACAGAAGCAGGAAGGAAGAAATCATAGGGAAATGAGAAAACAGATACAACAAAGGCAGAGAGGCTCAAAAAGTAGCTTAGGAGTAAAAAAAAGGAAAGCCTCATGTAGCTAATCACATTTCAATCACTGCACAATTTCTCCATGGCTGCTGCTTTATTCAGTGATATTTTATGGATAAAGTGCCATAAATAAATACCACCCCCACGCCCAAAAAATCCAATGCTGGCAGAGAAATAGGTTGGATGTCCCAGGGAATGCTACAGTACATCCAGGCACAAATAAAAATTGTATAGCAAATATATGCCCAATATGCTGCTTCTCAGCTTCTGTAAGTGGAGTTAATCTTTCTGATTGCCGAACAGGACCTCAGATTTTTTTCTGTTTACCCTTTGCATTTCAAATGCTGAAAATGTTAGACAGAGATGTTAAATATCCTTGTCTACTCTAACTTGTAAATAATTACTATCACCCAAATACACGTGGATAAACACGGTTCTTTATTTATTTCCAACTGCATTAATAGAAGAAATTCTGTGTGTGCACAATTTTGCAATTAATGTAATTCTGCAATATTTCTAATACCAACTAAAATTCCACTACAGACTGGAATTTAAAGTTATTAGACAGGAATACCCTTTCTTTCATGGAATATGACTGCATTCAACCAATTCAAGCACATGATAAACTACGTGCCTCTGATCCTGCCCTTATTTCCACAAGTGCTTAAAGAAGTGCCAGATCCCAGTCTACTACATTCTATCAGTGGACTTGGACGCTCTCAGCACCACTAAGACTTACTGACCCAAGCGAGTAAAAAACACTACTGGTAGGTAAAACCTAAAATGCCTATTGCAACAAATGCATAAAGCTCTTCATGTTATTTTCCACGGTGTAAAGAATCTTTCTGACTGCAATATCAATGACTTTAAACCACAGACTAAGACTTTAGACCTTTTGGTGGTGCCAACTCACTTGTTTTTTATGCTATGATATATAGTTCTGGCTTTGAGCTCGCTCTCACTACTGATGCTTTTGATGCTTTGTTCTCTTTTTACTTTAGGATGGAAAATAACAAATAATGCTGAGTTCTCTTCTTACTCTTGAATTCTTCTGATGTCTACCTTCAGAACTCTTCTAACACCCAATTTATGTCATTCTTTTTCTTTCTTATGCTGTGAATTTGAAACGAAAGAAGGTAACATAATATCATAAGATCTACGGACGATTGAAATGGCCTTCGGAATAAACTTCAGAGTTATTTGTAAAACTATCTTGCCTGAACAGAAACTAAAAAATTGCTTTTCAACAGATAATGCAAGTACTCTTGAAATTCTTCTTGGATGAAGTTACTGCCATAGGGAACACTCTAATGATAATAAAGTATACAGTGCCAGTGCCTTAAGAGCAGTTCAGATGGCTTATTTTGTCAGTATTTGCAAAGCACAATTCAAATAAGTTCTTAAACATTTATGTGCTTTCTCTGAACTAATTCTTTTATTATAAAATGGGTACAAAACCCGGTGCGTTAATGAGAGAAGCTGACATCTGCGGTGCTGACTGACCTGCAATGCTACTCTCACATTGTTCCGTGATCAGAACATTGTATCAGAATTCCAAAGACCTCTTACATGTAGTTAATTAAGGACCTGATTCAATCTTGTATCAGAGTTGAGAAAAGATGCAGAGTCACATACTGAAATCTCAGCTCAGTGGAACTTTCAAATATATTTCGAATTCAGCATAAGCTTAAAAGCTTCGCGGCGCAGG
This sequence comes from Porphyrio hochstetteri, assembly GCA_020800305.1. Taxonomy (NCBI): domain Eukaryota; kingdom Metazoa; phylum Chordata; class Aves; order Gruiformes; family Rallidae; genus Porphyrio; species Porphyrio hochstetteri. The sequence goes on along the minus strand of CM036918.1, from coordinate 20,490,953 downwards.
GTCCCCGGAGACATTCCGTACATCAGCGCCCGATGCACAGCCATACACACGCGCATGACTTTCCTACGAGCTTGAGGTAGCCCGACCCCCGAATTTAGCCTCTGGTCCCTGCACTGTGCAGACCTGTTCTCTCTAACGCATTAAGCCACGGGCGTGACTCTTCCGTGTGCTACCCAAAGTAATGCAGGACTAAAGAAGGCACGAGCAGCACTTCCCAGGGATGTCTGACCAGTAACCTACACAGTAGCCACGCTGGCGGGTTTAGGTTCTGTGGGATAAATGTGTAATATTTTGCAGCTGAGGAAACAGAAATCTTCTCTCGTTGGGGGCCACAAGCAGTCCATCCCTCCATATTTTGTGCAGATTCATGGGAAACCAAGATACACACAATGAGAAGTGTCCGTTTTGCTAGTCTCACAAGAGACCCACTGTTTCGTCTTCCTTTGATCTATGCCTGCTGAAGAACAGTAATTTAAACTTTATGAAAAGTGGATGGTCTTGGCCTTCCACGTGTTTTACCGTGTCTGTGAATTTTGTATTTCAGAGTCTGTTTTTCCCAGCTTATCGCTTGCCAGCTGAGCTACGTTAGCCATTCCTTTCAATGAACTGCTGAAGAAATTTCCTCTCTTCCTGCGTTACGAGAAATGATGCTTCCCAGAGCATGCAGCAGACCTAATGCTCCTCTGACTTACTTTGCTTTTTTCAAATAATATTGTGATTATATTAATCTAAAATGCAAAGTATGCGCTCACCTTTTTTATTTGCTGAAATGCTATTACTCCAACCTGTCTTAATGCCAAGGAATTAATATAAACTTTAAGGGTTTAGGCAATAGCTACATAATCCTCCTCTTTTTGGTGCAAACAGGAGGTGTCCTTTCTTCCTTCTGCCTTTCTTAAGTACTCCTGAGGAGTTATTAATTTGTAGTTCGGATTTCTCTGATATGTGCAGTTCTACAGGGAAATTTCACACGCTCTCCTGTTCATTGAAGTGCCAGTAAGAGCATCTAGGGAAGTTAATGACATTCCTCAGCAAGACAAAAATCCCATTTTCTTAGACCTTCTCCTACAGAGTTTGTCCTTTCCATTTTCACTTTACCCTTCTGAGCATTTCACCACTATTGAGTGTGCAGACACTGTTGCCTGCCCAAACAGTGACACGTCAGGGTTAGCTGCTTTCTCCGAAGAGGTATCAATTTGATTTCCCTTTGCCAAGTCTTAACGACTTCACCAGCCTCAGTTTACTTCATGTTGACTTGTCTGTCTGGCCAGAGTGAAACACTGGTGAAATCACAACTTAAAGCTGGTACAGGATTCATCTGAGAGCTAATATGAATATATAAAGCATGCCAATCAGTATGTTTTTTCTAGAAAACAAATCTTGTTGGCCAAACCCTTCAAGATGACAAGTTCAGTTACTAGAATAAACTATGGAGGAACAGGATGAATTGATTTACGCTGGCTGGTGAGTGTTTTTTTCTCCCCAAGTAGCACTGAATGTCAACCAAACATACACCACAAGCAATGGCTATCAAGTACCATAATGATAAACATCACTGGGGGATTGTTACTGAATGGTGCCTCCCATAAGGGATTCCTCCAGAGGCCGATACGGTGGCCACTATTAGTCACATTTTCATCACTATTCTGAAAGTAAACGGCAATGATCAGCACCTTGACAACTGAGATGGTTAACAAACATGGACAGGACTTAGCCCTGCCAGGTCACTTAATGACCAGGACCACATGTGTTACAGAGCTGTACACAATGACAGGGAAAATGGTGACTGGAAAATTGATGAATTTGTGCTCAAAACCGCCACGTCTGAAAACATCATGACATTATCCTGGACAACTCAAAATGAATCCCCAGTATACTACTTATCCCTTCTGCATTTCAGTAGGTAGACAAATATGAGAGTAACATGGAATAACCTTTTTTCCAGCTTTTTAGAAGTACATTGAGGAGAGAAGAGATTGTGGAGACAAGTGGGAAATACGTGATAATGATTAACCTAATTTGCTTCACTTATCGGATTCAAAACTGATAGATTGAAGGGAAATATCTTGTATGAAAGAGCTCTCTTGTCTAGAAGGGGAACCTGGAATTTAAAAAAGAATCCAGAGAAATTCAAATATGCCTGCTTTTTTACAATTAAGTCAATCGCACACTGGGACAAACTATTAGAGGAACAGAATATTCTTTGTTGCTGACATCTTCAAATCAAGAAGAGATTCTTGCCTGGAAACCATGCAGTTACACCACTAGAACAGGGATAAAAGGAGAAAATTTAGAAACTTCTGACAGAAGTCAAAACAGCTGACATAAAAATCCTAAATACAACAATGCTCAAACTATTACACAGCCATTCTTTAATGAGCTTACTTTGAGTGAGACTTTAAAAATTCCTTAGAATACATCTTGCTGTAAAATTACATGTTCTAATTGGAACAGATAGGTCACGAGAATGAAAGAAGAGGGAAGACTGTTACTATCGAAGTCTCAAAAGTATCAGCTTAGCCTTTGAGCCCAATACTACTATGGAGAGAAAACCCTGAATAAAACCCTTTAGAAGCATCCATATTCGGTTGCATTCGTTATAGACAGGTGTAAGTCTAACTTTTTAATATACATAGGTTTAACTGAAAAGAGAATTGACCAAAAGGGACATACACCCACATATGTAATTTGACAGACAATTTATGAAAAATATTCAAGATAAAAATACCTAAGTAAAAAGCACATTTACAATTTAATTTATTTCATTTCTTTAAAATCATCCTGGAACCACCAAAACATACAAGGTCACACTGAATCAAAGGACATCATCTGCTTGTTCAAAATGTCATTATGGAAGAATCATGACAAAGCAGCTGTATTACAAGTCACCTTCCCAGCCCTCACAAACAAACTATTAATGGGGAAAGTCAGTCCTTTACAGTGCATTACAGGACCAATGTCACCTGGGAGACTGTAAGGCCTCATGGCTACCCACAAGACCAACCTGATTAGTCCCAATAACCTCCTGCCCTTGCCAAGGGACTGAGGGAAAGTCAAGTTTCTCAGCAGGCTGCAAACCTGGCATTCATGCTTGTTAGATGAACAGTTACGCAAACCAAAGTGTCTGAGATTCATCTGAAGCACTTAGTTTCAATTGCTATAGTGTCCATGACTATTGACTGCTGTCTATTGGAATTACCACAAGCATTATAATTACACCGATAACCATGAGCTCTCTACATACAAAGATGGACTAAGCTCACAATTTCTGTCAAGAGTCACATCTGCAAAAGAAGAGTGTAACTTGGCTATAGAAACGATTAATTGCCTTGTTCCTTCAGGCTGCCGTAAGTCAGGTGATAGGAACGTATCACCAGGAAGCAAAATGTCTTGGAAATAACCTGTAACCACAAGCCAGGCACTTGTGAACATCCTCTTCAGAACAGAAATAGCTTTCAATATGCGCACGGACTCAGTGCTTTCTCTGTACAGAATCCTCCACCACCTTTTCATAAGAGCAAACAGTTTGGCCTATTAAGACACAACCAGCTTAGTACACAAAACAAGTTACAGAGGAAACATGTGAGACCCCAGTCATTTCTATCTTTCTTATGTTTGGGTAACCAGCTATGTTAGAACACTGGAGAACATTTCACTGCATCAACTACAGGTTATATGAAACTTGCAGACTGGGGTACCTCATAAAATAAGGTGATATGTAAAAGGGGGAGGGGGGACAATCACAGAATCACAAGGCTGGAAAAGACCTTTAAGATCATCAAGTAAACTGTTCCTGTCCTATGCTAAACCACATTCCCAAGTACCTCATCTACCCTTTTTTTAAACACATCCAGGGAAGGTGACTCAACCACCTCCCTAATCTTTAGATTGTAACAACTTCTTGTACACATAAATATTTGGCATCAGATTCTCTTTCTTACATCCCACCTCCTGGTGAATAAGCAGGACTAGGTTCTTTCTGTGTCTGCCAGAAACCTTTTGAAGATATTATGCTTGTTTGTTTTGAATCTATGAAAAGTCCCATGATTTTCCTCCTGTGTTGGTCACTGTTAAAATATGGCATTTTAACTGTCATTTTCTACCAATGAATTCTACTGATATGAACACTCAAAGAACACATTAGTGTCTTTAATGCTGTGATATTTTTTTTTCCCTAAAGCAAGAAAGCAGCAAATTCTGTATAATGGTGTCAGGTCACACATACACATCTTTTAATGGAGTCTTTGTGTAACTCCTGAATCTGTCCCCAAATTCAAGTATGACCCTCATCTAACATTATATTCCTGCAGTCTTCTGAGCTGTAACGAATAAACCATAGCTTCATACTGAAAACTGATGTTAGAGGATGTTAGTCGTGTTCAACTGTTTGGCTTTCTAGCGGTTTCCCCTTTAAAACGTTCAGCTGGACATACCTTGAAAGATAATTGGGAGAGACCTGAAAGCGCCATTTATAATATTTATGAAGTTTATAAACATTCTCTCTGTAATGCTTTAAGCTGACACCTAAAAGGAAATGCAGTTTTACAAATTCCTGTAAATGTGTTTTATTTAAAGCCCTACACAAATAATCATATACAAATAAGAGCACTTAATTTAGCATTATCCTAAAACAGGGGAGAATTTTAGCTTTCATTTTGGTAATTTAAAAATTATATTTCTGTGAATTAGTAATTATAATACCACTCTTCAAATGTGCATATATTTAATTTATTAGGAATAATTCCCCTTAATTTCACTATTATCATGGATATAGCGCTGAGGCTGGAACAACTGAATCACACAGATATTTGCTGTAGTTCTCTGCAAAGCTAAAATGAAGTAACACCTTCCTTCAATTCCCTGTGCCTTTTTAATAACTTGTTCCATTTCCAGGACAGCTTTTTGGAGTTTTCTCCACAGCATTGCATTTGGTTTCAGTTAGGAAATTCTTTAAAACCTCCACACCTAACCGTAACCAGACCGAATCTGAAACAAGGACTTCCCATTGCAATAAAAGCGTTACTGGCTGCCGCTGGGCAAGCGTCCTTCCCATCAGACAACTACTACTTGCTACTTCCCACCATTCATTCCATCATCTCCCTTAGTTTGGCAGTAACAGGCCACATACTTTCATGCCAGAACCCAACCCTACAAAAGATGCCACAGGAGAAGAAAAAGGCACACTGAAACACAAAAGGAAATACAGGTTAGAGGTGTGCAAGAGGTCCAGAAGTGGAATTCTGTGGTGAGATGAATGTAAAACACTCCTTTCCATGCTCAGAAACTGCTCTTCATCTACTCCTTCATAGATGAGAACTGGTTTGAGGAAAGAAACAAGCAGTTTTGAGCAGTAATCCTCGTCTGATCATGGCGATCTAGGAACCTGGCACAAACCACAGACCTCTCTCTACTTTTCCACAAAAATAAAGGTTAGGATTAATGTATCTTCAGGATGTTTTCTTCATTAATCTGCAGCAATATCTCACTACTTGGGAGCTGCTAGAAACCTCTGTTCTCTAGAGATTTAATGCTAGTGGGTGCTGAACATTCAGTTCTCGGTGATGAAAATGGGAGCTGATGGCTCTCAGTAGCTCATCGCATTAGACAGTGGGGATCGCTCACAAGAAGAGTGACAGCCATACCTGAAAAATGTTAAGCAAGGTCCTAACGGTCCAGTTACTGGCTGGCATGCACCCAGAAGTGGGCAACAAAAGTGATGAAGACAAAGTAAGCATTGCATTTCATGCTTACTTAAAACCTATTGCATTTAAAAGGAGGAAACAACAACAACAAAGCTATGTATTTTATGCTTACTTAAAAAGCATTGCATTTTAAAGCTATGCTTATTTTAAATCATTTATTTTGTTTCCATTCATCCACTATCTAGTCTGAGAGAACAAGCACAGTGATACTAAATTGTCTATTAAAGCTACTCACAAGCACAGTTTCTGTTCATAGCATGATGCAAAGCATGCTTACAGCAATCACCTTGTCATCTTAAATCCACAATATGCCAGTCTAAAGTACTTCTGATAACTCCTCATATTATAATATTTTAAGTGTATGAATTTCTGTTTGGTATTTGCCACTATGCCTCATATTTGCATTAAAAGTATCTTATTTCCAACCTGTGATTCTGTGATTTCCTCATTAAAACCCCCCCACAATAACCACTAGGAAGCGTGGTCATTCCAGAACTGGTATATATATAACTATATTTAGCTTTAAACTTCTTGGATAGAAAAAGATGCATAGTCCAAGTCTCATACCAGCTCTACACTGTTTTAATCAAAGTTATTTATCTTTGACCTTTCATATGGGTTGTACGCTCACATAACTGAATTGGGTTCAACGGTTATTCTTACTTACACCTAAATAAGGGATCAAGCCCACAGCATCTCTTTTCATGACTCAAATACATCATTCCAGGATCCAGCAGAACTACACGCTTTTGGTTCCATGTGTGTTTTTATGGAGATATGTCTCTCTCTCACACACACACACTTTAAACAGTTGTGCAAGTGACAAGGAATGATGCAATTTAACCTGGGTTGGGTTTTTCCCCCCGAAAGGCAAGGACATAGGGGCTGCTTAATGCAGTCAGAGCAGAGTACAGCATGATCTCTACTTGTAAGAAATTTCAATTAGTTATTCTTTGCTTTCAGGTACAGTAGCCATTAAAGCAATTTAACCTTAATTCCATCTGACTTCAATTGTGTTCAAATTACAATAAAAAGGAAGAAGACAACAAGCTGTAAATATGAAAAGAGACAGAAAATCATTGAGAATCATGCCTTTATGAATATTTGATGAAGAAAGGTTAGATCTACTGCTGGTAAATTACAAGAAATTATGTCCATCATGTGACTCTGTCAGCAAAGGTTAATACAAATAGGTTTGGATTTAGTTGAGATGACAATGAGGATTAAAAAAGATTTGTTCTGTCCTCACTGCAATTAGTTTTTCTCCTATTATTACTGTAACAGAGTTTATCGTTAGGATTATGGTAACAGAACTACTGCTTAATGAAATAATTTTGTTTTCCATAATACTGTGGCAGTTTTGCAATAAATTTTTCATCTCTACTAATCTGGCGCTTTATTGTGCATTTGCTGAAGCAGAGATCCAACCATTAACCATTTCTTGCTGCAGTACATCTCATTCTGACTGACAGGAATTTGGGGCACTGTCTCATAAGGCTTACAGGCTGCCCTACCACCGTCCCCTGTTATGGCAGCCAGGGACGAGCTGTTGGTTCGGTGGGGCGTCAGACAAGGCCCTTTGGACAAAACTTGTGATTACATCTGAGCTGTTCTGTCCCCGTGGTGATGGAAAATGGGACATGGGGAGTTGATGCTGTACATGTGTGCACGCCAAGGAAAAGGTCCTGAAAAACCATACCCTCCCTCTTCAAAGCATGAGCTAAAGTAGATTCAAAACTCGATAGTATTTACCACAGTATGAATTTGTTCATCAAACACCTATCAGTGTTTCTCTGAAAGAAATCAGAAGTTTACATGAAGTTAGGGGTTTTTTCCCAAGATGTGTCTCAAATCGTAACTTCTAAGTTCAAATGTTACATTTGCTTCTGTTCTGACAAATTGCTTTAAATACAGAATTTTGCCATCCTGCAGCCTGTATTTTCTTTGCCCACTTTTGAGTTTGAACATACACTTTCAAGAATTCACGTGATGAGTGCAGCAGAAAATTAATTCTTTTTTTTTTTTAACGTCTGATGAAAATAGAACTTTATGTGTAATCTCTTGCAATCAAAACAAACTAAAACTCTACAAGTACACTGTATATTAGTAGGTGTACATGGTAGTGCTAGAACGTGTTTAAAAGTGACTGGCAACTGACTAATTGGAGTTGGCATGCACAGCACAGTTGATGGCAAGCAGTCATACTTCGGTGGTGTCCACTGAGAATTACCTCTGAGGTTACATATACTTCTTCCACATTTAGGGCCACGTGAAAGAAGGAAATTTAACACATCAGGAAGCTCGCTAGATTATCAGACCATCTAATCAATACCATTGACAAGACTTGTGTCTAAAAAACATTAGGGCAACCCTAAGTAAGATATGGAGACAGACATTCGGAACCTTTTCCAATATACTACCTTTGACCCAGTGCCCAAGAGGCAATGTGGTTTCCTTTGCTGAGCTCTTCCACCTAACCGCTTTCCACCCTTCACAGTAGCTTTGGCCCAGCTAAACCCAAAACAAATAAAAAACCCAAACCCCACTAGTGCCACAGCCTCTGAGGCATGAGAAATAGTGATTCAGGTCATACCTGCTGCAGCCATCTTATCAGTTGCATAGATCAGACTTGTGTAAATCTCAGCAATGTGCTCAACGTTACGGGACTCAGTGGGATACAAATGGCTTCTTCATGTACTAGGCTTGCTCACAGAGATTTGAGTTACCTGTGGAGCAGCTCTCCCACTATCTGACATACACCTGGTGGTCCTGAAAGACACCAGGACAAATTTCCACTCGCCAGATTTAATGCTCTAAAAAGCACCCAGATTTTATTGCTCAAGTTGAAGTTAACTCCGAAAGACAGAAGACAGGGTTGCATATGTCTCGAAATACCTCAGGTAGCATTAGGGAAATGAAGTGCAGTGGAAAAAAACATTAAACTCATAGTATATGCAACATATCAAGTCTGACTGTTCTTCCCATGTAATGGTAATGGCCATCTACCTCACACAGAAAGAAAGAAAAAAAAAAAGAATAAAAGGAAAAAGCATTCTGCAAAGAAACATCTCAAAGCACAAATGGACTACGCAGGAGCCCCAGATCAGTATATAAACTTTTAAATGCATGGCCACTATAAAAAAAAATCAGAAAGCAGTACAAGGAGAGTCGTAGTGATTAGTTATATGCACATAACCCCCAGAAAAAGAACTGCATGTCACAGGGTAGGAAAAACGATCCTGTCATGTTACCACTGACTTGATTGTGTGTTTAGCCCTGAGAACAGGAAGCTCGTGAGAATAATTCTTCCATGTACCATTGCAAGGCAATCCATGGAGCACAGGTTATTTTAAGGACACAATCCACATTCCACAGCTTCATTAGTCACTGAATTTTGTAACTTTTATATAAAAATGTGAATATTGCTTTATGATTACCCAAACTGTCACTTTTTCAAAGACTGCCAAATGAGTTCCCTGAGAGACAGTCCTTTAACTTAAGAATATCTTTTTACAGTGATATCAAAGCAAAAAAAAACCCAAAACCACCACCTGAGGCCTTCAGCTTTAAAGACAACATAATGAGATCAGAGATTCTGCCTACAAAGAAATTAACTTATGGCTGATTAATGAAAGTAACCTTAAATAGTAGGCACATTGCCAACACCAGGATACTACAACATCTGGGTAGGAAATAACAGGCAGCTTTCAAGGGGCTAGAAGTGAAATTTTAGCAGAATACCACTTTCAGATTTGATCCCAGATTCTTGGGATGACCAAGTTGGTCATATCTACTATAAAGTCCTGTATAAATTCCCCCTGTCTATGTACTCTATAATGAATTGAATTAATTGTTGGTGAAACAGTTACTATATATGGTCCATTATAAAAATTTTGCTTGTTGTTATAGGAATTACCAGAAAAAACCAAAAAGGTAATATGCTAGGTCCTATGAACCCTAAAGGTCCTGAGTTGCACTCATAATTTGCCCCACTTTATGTCAGCAGTGCCTTTTCTCTATGGCTGTATTTCATACTAAGCATCTTAGGACTCATTAAATTACCACTCCTCCCTCTTCCATTTGGTTGGCATAAGATCAAGCTGCCAAAAAAATGAGCTTCCAAAAGATGCTTAGCTGATCTCTTTGACCTTTTAGCTACCTCTTCTGGCCTTGAACATGTTTTGTTTCATGTTCATACACTTGCTTCTTTACCAACCTACCACGGATCCTTATTACATTTTAGTATATCAATTGTTCTATGGTCCAACCAAAAAATGTGCCTTAATATTTCATTCCACAGGATTGCTCCATTTCCTTTATCATAACAGCTGAGGCCTCAAACAGATGTAAAGCAACTGTTTGTGGGTTGAGAACTGGCTGTTGGACCGGGCTCAGAGGGTATTGATCCATGGAAAAAAATCTGACTGGAGACCTGTGACTAGCGGTGTTCCCCAGGGCTCGGTGTTGGGTCCAGTCCTGTTTAATATCTTCATTGACGACCTTGATGAGGGAATAGCATCCACCCTCAGCAAGTGCCCATGATACAAAGCTGGGAGGGGTGGCTGACACGCAGGACACTGCGCTGCCATCCAGCGAGACCTGGACAGGCTGGAGAGCTGGGCAGGGAGAAACCAGATGAGGTTTAATAAAAGCAAGTGTAAAGTCTTGCACCTGGGGAGGAATAACCGTCTGTATCAGTACAGGCTGGGGGATGACCTGCTGGAGAAGAGCTCTGTGGAGAAGGACCTGGGGGTCCTGGTGGATGACAGGTTGGCTATGAGCCAGCAGTGTGCCCTGGTGGCTAAGAGGGCCAATGGGATCCTGGGATGCATCAGGAAGAGTGTGGCCAGCAGGTCTAAGGAGGTGATCCTCCCCCTCTGCTCTGCCCTGGTCAGGCCCCACCTGGAGTATTGTGTCCAGTTCTGGGCTCCCTGGTATAAAAAAGACAGGGATCTCCTGGAGAGAGTCCAGAGAAGGGCTACAAAGATGATGAAGGGCCTGGAACATCTCCCCTATGAGGAAAGGCTGAGTGAGCTGGGGCTGTTCAGCCTGGAGAAAAGAAGACTAAGGGGGGACCTAATTAATGTTTATAAATATCTTCAGTATGGGATGCAGGGGGAATTGGCCAACCCCTTTTCAGTGTCTGGGGACAGGACAAGGGGCAATGGCTGTAAATTGGAGCACAGGAAGTTCCGCACCAACATGCAGAAGAACTTTTCCCCAGTGAGGGTGACAGAGCCCTGGGACAGGCTGCCCAGGGAGGTGGTGGAGTCTCCTTCTCTGGAGATATTCAAGACTCGTCTGGACGCCTATCTGTGCAATATGAGCTGGGGAGCTGCTTTGGCAGGGGGGTTGGACCCGATGATCTCTTGAGGTCCCTTCCAACCCCTACGATTCTGTGATTCTGTTTTCTTTTAATTAGCTTTGCATATCTTCAACTTCTTTTACTTTGGTAGTTGAAACTAAAAATTCTCAACAGGTAAAAGTGAGTTGTTGCTTGGATCATGCTTTATTTTCTTTTCCTTAAATTGTTATTAGTAATTAATGCTTTTAGGTACACAAGCTATATATCTGACATCGACAAGTCAGATTAAATGATAAATTTATGATTAATCAAATTGACATGAACCCCCTTCTGCACATACGTAATGCCTTTTGACTGTTAATGTAAATATGTAACACTCTTCACAAGCATACCTTATATTTGATGATTTTTTTTTTAAAGACTATAGTAATACTGATTACAGCAAAAACCTAGCAGATTAACTGCTGGCGTTTCAGATTGCTGCATCTTCCGGGAAGATGACAACACGAAGATATCTCACAACAAACACCTGAACAGACAAGCTATCTTCACCATTTATACCTATACATTAAGGTACTTGGTCATGCTGTCTTTTAAAAGCTTTGCCCCTTCAAAAAATAGTGAAAAAACAATTACAGAAAGATTTTGATGGAAAATTCAGGATTAAAATAAAGACATTTTTACTGACTCTGACCCTCAATAAAGTGTTAACTCAATCCCATTAAATTTTGTATACTGTAGTTCAGACCCAACAAAGCCATCCAACGTGCACTCACCTTCAGACATGGATCTCAACAGAATGACTGATTCTCTTACACAAAGATCCCTACAGCCTGCATAAGTACCCCTGGAATATTTAGCTATCTGTGGAATGAAACACATACGTAATGTTGACGTGAATGTATACATAGAACAAATCATGACTTCTGTAGGATGCAGCTAGACTCTCCAGTTGCTGCTTGAAATGAGTAAAATCATCTATCGCAACAGGAGCTGCCAAAAATCTGTGGGCTGTTAGAAATGGTTGTTCCAGAAATAAACCAAAATCATTTCAATATGACCAGGTGAGGACAGTAATTTCAATTGTCTCCAGGAACGGACAATGTGCTATTCTACAAGTCAGCTGGCTTTATCAGCAGCTGTCAGGAGAACTCAAGAGTTTGGTATTATCAGGGGTGTTATATTCATCTCTCAAAACTGCTCATGTGTGGCTTTGTATTTGATAGTTCAAGAAAAAACCAGGCAACCATACATTGGTTTTCATGCGCTTCCTCTAAGCTGGACACATGAATCTGATAGAGCTTGTAATGCTGTGACATGCTTTTCCTCATCAATCTATAAACTTCAGTGCTTAATTTCCTGTGTAAACGTATACTGCACAGTTCTGTAAGCGCATATACTACATGCTGCTTCCCATGATAATTCGCAAAGTTAACATGAAATAAGTGATCGAGATGAGCAATGTTATATTGTGCCTCTTCTCTGTATTTGTCTGTTTTAAGGGAAAAAAAAAAAAAAAATTAATCCCTCATATTAAACAAACCCGCTCGGAACTGAACCTAACAAAACTCCTACTCCAGGTCTGTGAAGTATCTAGACTGATGTAAAATACACATTGGGAGCTCTTAGTGACAGCTCTTGATAGTGACTTCATGCTGCAAACTATACAGAAGCAATGCAGAAGTGCTATTATTTTAGTCTTTCAAATATGAAAACTTTTAAAGTACTTGTTAAACCTTGGTGTGCATATGGCTATAAATCCCTTTCCATGCTCTTCTAAGACTAATGATTCAATTGCATTTCACCTACATAGAACCTAATTAAGACACTGAACAACAAAATGTTCTGTGCATGTGACCAAATGCAGAATTTCTCTGATATTCTACAACCTACAACCAACCATTGCAGGGAAGAAAGTTATCCCAGGTTGAATGGACACCTGGAATGGTAGAAAAAAGAATAGCTTAGATGACTGGGGTCTCAGATCATAGTGGTTAATGGTTTGCACTCCATCTGGCTGTCAGTAAGCAAGCGAAGTACCAGAGAGGTTTGTAGCAGGACCTCTCGTTTAATGGCTTCATCAATGATCTGGAGCAGGGAAAGGACTGCATGCTTTTCAAGTTGGTAGATGATATCAAATGGAACGGAGGGGAAAGGGGGCAGACACATGACTACTAGTCAATATGCTCACAGGAAGGGCTCCTGTACAGAAGGGAAGAACGAGTCAACAGGACCCTTATGAAATTCAACACAAAAAATGCAAAGCCCTGCACGTGGGAAGGAATAATGATATATGACTGGCAGGGGCATAACTGCTGAAAAGGACCTGGAGGTCTTGGCAAATAGCAAGCTGCACACGAGCCAGTGAATGAAAGCATGGCCAGCAGATCAAGGGAAGCAATCTTCCCCCTTTACTCAACAATTTTATATCACATCTAGATACTGTGCCCAGTTTGAGATCTTCCAGTACAAACCAGACGTTGACCAAGTGAAGCAAGTTCAGCAGGGGCTGCTAAGATGGTTGGAAAGCTGGAGCACCTGCCTTGTGAGAAGAGGCTGAGGGCATGGGGCTTGTTCAGCCTCAAGTAACAGCTTTAAGGGAACTTGACACCAGCTTCCTAATATCTGTGAGGAGGCTAGCAAGAAAATGTCAGTGTCAGGCTCTTCAGAGCGCTGCACAGAGGATGACAAGAGAGAACAGATATAACCTGAAACAAGAGACATGCTGACTAGATAGAAAAAAACCCTTTCTTTCCATGAGGACAGCCAAATAATGGAACAGGTTGCCCAAAGAAGTTGTGCAGTCTCCATGTGTATGGGTTTTCAAGCTCTGACTGGTTAAAGCCCTGAGCAATTTGACCTCACCTCACCGACTATAATGCTTCAAAGCAGGAGGTTGGCCTAGAGAACTCCTGAAACCCCTTCCAGCCTTACTTACCCTATAAATCTGTGACGTTTTTGACTTCGTTTCATTAAAAATATTTTAAATGCAGATTGTCTGTGTCTCTTCAGAGATGTAATCTAGCATCTGCTTCCATAATAATAGACAACTAAATCCTTCTTATGTTGCAGCTAAAAATGCTGTCTTACTTTCAACATCCCAAAGCAGGATGGGCAAGAAAGAAAGAAGAAAACCCAAACCTTTATTGACATAAACCAAGATAGCGTGGCTTAAGTTTTCCCAAGTATTAACATTATAATTAGGAAACAAGAGGTTTTGTTCCAACTCTGGGTTTCTCACAACATCCTGCCTTAACAGGATCCCTTGGAATTTGTGACTGCTTTAAGCACAAATTGTTCTTCCAAAGAGATGTTGACTTTTGTGGTCTATTAAGCAAGCAATACAAAATTGTACAGTGACGCAAGTGCTTTAGGCTAAGCTGTACATAAATCAGCTCCTCTTCCCCAGGGATTTTTGTATAAGTATAGACAAGATTAGAAATAAACTTCAACATTTTAGCAATAACTTGTCAGGAAACAGAAACAATTCATGAAAGTTTGCTCACTGATGTATTTCCAGGTGAAAAGATCTCTTTCTATGTACAGAGAGATGGGGTATTAGCAAGAGGAAAAATACAGATAGTCCAATCTTTTGGGGTAAGTGAAAAATCAATGTGCATTTCCATATTTTTGGATCCTTCTTTGGAGTAAGTATCTCCCATTTACAAAAGGCTACTGGGGTAGCCCTAGCCAAAGACTCAGAAAAATCTACACTTCTATCTGGAGGACAATATGTACAGCACCAACATGTGCGTCCCAGCAATCACGGCAGGGACTGTTTTAGCATCCTACAGCCTCTAAGAAGTCCTAAAGGGCAAATATATCTATCTGGTCATAGAGGGAGGGCAAATAAAGCAAAAGTTAAAAAGAAATCTTTGCAAGACAATGTTTTATGGAGCAGAAATTTCACAGAGCTTTTCATTTATTTACTTTTAGACTCTGATACTGTGCACTTTTTTCCTCACTGGTGTGGAATGACCTACCAAACTCTCTTCTACAAGAAGACCAAGCTCACCAATAATATCAGCAAGTGCAACCAAATAAAAAAACCCTACTCACATCAGTGAAAATTCTTATTTGCAGAGAAGTTTTCCACATAATTTTTAGCTAACATGATAGATACAAGGATGGCAATAGTATGCACTTGAACTGTACAGGTTATATAGGAGTTCAAGGAAAGGGTGGATGTGAAGTATTTTAGGTCAGTTCTATTCTACAGTATTCCACATGAAAATTAACCTGGAAATTGCTGATATATTGACAGCAGACAAGGGCTCTGATTAGGATTACTTCCCAAGTACTTAGGTTCTTAGACACATTTTGCCTAATTACATTTACTCCTGGTGGTTGCCATCTATCGAGGAAGCTGTCTCTCACATGTGTTCCCACTAGAAAACAAAGTTTCAAGAAGATTTAGCTTACTTTTTCCAGGCTTATTTCATTCAGTTTGCAATGCCTCACATCGACACATACAGTCTTATTCTGCTGTTCTTACTCAGGCATGACTCCCATTCACTTCGATACACTGTTCAGTATTATACAGGAAGCATGTTCAGAATTAATCTATCTCAGAGGGCAAAGAACAATTTTTTTGAGAAATTATATTAGTATGCCAGCAAGAGTAACTCTATACTTTTTTCCCCAAAATACTGAATTACTACTGCTTTTAAATACAGACCTTACTTAAAAGCGTTCTTTTCTTTTCTTTCTACTCAGATTTCTAAGTAACTCCAGACACTTGTGCCAGTTTCAGCAATCACAAGTGTTATTTTCTTCTAAAATAACCTATATTAATTGATGATACATAATGCCACATGAGTTCTGATATCTCTTATACAAATGTAGTAAGTTCACCATCCATAAAAGACCAAGAGATCATGCTTTGTGAAATACTTTTCTATGCTCCAGTCGGCAAAGCTGAATACTGGTAAAGACATTAGGTACCAAAATCTCAGATTTAAAAGTAAGTCCTTTCCAGTGGAAGCTCATGCTCGACAATTCATGACATTTTATTTGGCGATTCTAATTGTTCAGCTGATCTCTACCTAAATCTCAGTAATCAAAACAGTAGAGTTAAGCTCTTGACAACTGCAATAAGATGCCAGTAATGAGTGTTGAAGTTAACTCTCATAGGATTCAAAAGGGAAAGAAAGAGACTTTCTTTTTAGAGTCTTCGACAATTAAAAGTTTTTCTACAGAACAAAAATAACTCTGCTTATAATGTAACTTCCATGTTCCAGCTTCTATTTCTCCCAGCTCAAAGCACTTTATGACATTGGTCCAAATAGTTCATGCTTTATGCTTGGAAGCACTTTCATTAACTATTTATGTAGGTACAGAAAGCAAGATTTGGTCCATGATAAATAATAAATCTTCAATAGATTTAACTGGGTTCTTTTCAATGAAACATGTTTTCCTCAGAAAAACCTAATTTCTCGAAACCTTAAAAGTTGGTGGAAAGGGTCAGTTTCCGTTTATTAAACATGTCAAAGATATTTTTGAAAGACATTTTCAAACCGTAAAAATAAATAAATAAATAAAACAGATTGAAAACAAGTAACTTGCACATGGAAATTTCAGCTAGATATATCCAAAAGACCTCTCAAAACTCATACATGTTTTGGGAACATAAAACACTTGCACTAGCCTGTGCTAAAATGTCTTACAGTAAATTTTTAAGAATTTGACTTTGTCTTTATACACAGTATCTAAAACATTGACATTTTTCTTGAGACCCACATCTACTACCCTTTATATCAATATTGATTATCAATATATTTTCCTGCAGACATATAGGTGAACTACTTAAAATTACAAAGTAATTGGAATTTAGAACAGTGAGAAACAAAACCAAAATGTTCTCCAGTAACATGCCCAAACTGTATTGTTCTTTACTTCTGTGAATATAAGCTAATAAAGCCTAAATCACAATCTAAAGGTGTGATCCAGTTCCTCCAAGGATCCCTGAGCTAATGAGGATACACTTAACTGTTTAGGTAACAGTGAGCAGTACATAGTATGTCTGTCATCTTACAAAGCAAACTGGGACCTCAACAAAGTGAAGCTATGCTTCAACAGCACCCAATTGCACTTAATTTAAAGCCATCTACAGTATGATTATCTAAAGTGAATTTACAGTGCTGCACTGTAATTTGCTACCAGTGGGTGCAATTAACCCATCTGTAGATGAAATAAGAAAGGACATGTGGAGCTTTTCTCCCATCATTTCAATTACTGGCAAAGAATTGGACCAAACCCATCCTGGCTGAGTATGCGCTCTGTTCTCTAATCACAGTAAGTGCTCAGAACCTAAGAAAAGGAGCAGACCAAAGCTAAGCAAAAAATGCAAGCCAGACATAGAACAGAAAGAATATCACATAGATGCCAAGACTGTGTAATTGAGAAAGCCCTATCTAACTAAAGAACAAGTCCTGTCCTGTCCCACCCCACAGTCTGCTGCTAACACTTACAGCAGTCTTCTGCTCTGGTCTTGCAGTCTTCTGCTCTAGTCGTTCAGTCTTCCATGGACTTGTCAGGCAAGGATTCATGTTTTTCCTCTGATTCCCCACCGAATGAATGCAAAAACTAGCTCTAAGTCTGGTCTGAGACAAACTCTTCTAGAATATTACAAACCACCTTGGGATTCCCAGGACCTCCCACAAGACCAACCACGAAGTGATGAAGTCATTGGGGTAAATAAACAGAAGAGATTCAGAAGGGAAACAAAGGAGATTCCTCCAACAAGATAGCCCTTTCCACCCTGTCTGGCACGATCCCAGAATTTGGGCAGAAAATTCCCATGTAGGATACATATCACATATTTGTATCATAAATATTACAATTACTCACAATAGCAAAGAGAAGAACCTACTATTTGCATGTAAACAGATTCTGGAAAAAAACCCCAAAACTGGATGGTATGTTCAGAGATGGCTTAACAAGAACTTAAATGACTTTTTCTTTCTGATTTAATTTTAGCATTTGTGCAGTTACAAAGGCATTCAAAATTGCCAAGCTAAGGTATCATAAAGGCTGAGTCAGGACTTACTGCTGCCATCAAAGACCCTGAAAAGCAATCAGAAGAGAGTCATTTGTCCTTTGGATGTTGTTTTGGTACTAGCTCATTTAACAGGGTGCTGAGAACCCAATAAAATCAGTGTCGCTGCCAAGGTAAAGCTGAGGGTTTGGCTTAAATTAACAAAGCATGCCAGCAGATATATAAACTTAACTAAATACAAAAACCTCAGTTGAACTAGAATTTTAAAACAGCTCAAGTGGAGAAGTTTTCCTTTTATATAAAAATAAGGGAGGAAAAAAGGTAGTGATTTTGTCACGGGGGCAGTTTCTGAGCCCTCCCTTCATGACGGCAACGAAGAACCCGCGGGCATTCACTGGGAGACCACCCACAGTACATGCAGTATATATTGGAGATGTCAAGAGAGAGCTGCATGTGAAAATAAAGAATATATGCCTTATTTCCTATGAAACGCTTCAATATGGCATGCATAATGTTTTAAAATTTTCCACTGGAATATTGGCAGTTACTCTGGACCAATCTGGATTGTCACTCAAGTGTCAGGACAGAAGGAGAAAATGCTGGGCTAGGTTTCTTTCCCCCTTTGCTTTAAACTTACCCATAATTTTACTGTCAGTCACCACCTCTTTCTTGCTACTAATGGCAGCCCCTAAAAATTGGGAGAGGTGGCACGAGCATTTCTAAAACCAGCCCTCAGTCTACCCAGGGCTGGGCAAGCAGACGGGTGCATTACACTCGTGTGAACTCGTGGCAGCTGGTCCCCACAGGTCTGGGTTCTCAGATTCCCACTTCCAACACAGAAATTCATTTCTGGAATTGTAAAATAAAGGTACTACATGCCACATTGCTATCGTGCAATGGAAGGCACGTAAGGAAGGGACTTTTCTCTACAAGAGAGATGACAAAGAGCTGACAATCAAGGGTACATGCAGCTGCACAAACGTAGCCAGACAGTCCGATTCTGCAGCAGTCAGAATGTTGTTTCTGAATTATTTTCCCCAAGAAGTCTTCAGAGAGGCAGTGGTGGGATGCTTTTATCAGATACACACATATATTAATACTAGGTCATGCAGCAAACTCCACAAGGTGAAGCTGCAAGGTACAAATAGGACATCAGATCATCAAAAAATCCTGGGTTACATTATTTTCCAGTGTGGAAAAAACCAAGCATGGAAACGAAATATGCAGGTCATCTGTGTTAATTTGCTGCTCTGACTCAAACCCCTAGACTTGAACATAGAAATGCAAAGCACAACTTTCTAACATTCCCTGGTAAGCAGCTGCTTTATGAATAACTGGAAGAAAACCTTTATGCTTGGTCACACCACCAGCAGGAGACAACTGGCTTTTCTCATGTAATACAGGGAATTGCAGCCAGTACTTCATTAAAACACAAGACACTTTGGCAGACATGGATGCTGAACATTGCTTACTGTTCACATCTGTCGGTAAATGACAGCAGGCTGAAACTGTTGCCTTCCACTAAAGATCAAGTACATGATCCAGTGCAGTTAATCAATAAGATAATGGAATGAATCAATAGCAAAGATTTTTAGGAGGTCTTAATTAAACAAACACTTGCAGATACAAATGATGTCTTCAATCTATTGATGGTACCAGGGTGAGGGGTTAAACACGAACAAAACCATCAACTTTATGATACGCCAGTGTATATTTCTCTAAAGTACCATACAGCTTCATGGCCACTGCACTGGCCCATCACTGCATCCCTATTCACTTTTACCATCATGTTACACAGGAAAGTTAGCCCATAATAAAGGGAAAAAAAAAAAAATCAAACAATTCAAGATTTGATGACAAAGGAGATAAAAGTCACTATTATCCACTGCCATTTCTTCTCTGGGAAAGGTGTGATGACCTACCCAGAAGTCCTAAAAAAGCCAGTTTCCAGCTGCAAGGTGAGCAATTAGAATAATTAAAGAACACCTAAATTGATGGACCCATTAATGCAGGAGATCTCCAGTGGACCTTCTGCACAAACATGGTGAGTCAATATTTTTGATTCCCCCAATGGTTGTGTGCTAGGCACTGTTTTAAAGAGACATCAATCTATGATGTCAGCATTTATCTAATGAACCTTCAAAAATCAATGTCAAGATGGCCTGCTACATGCATGCGCCCAATTTGCCTGTTCTCCAAGGGATACTAGATAAAACAAAAACATTATAAGAGCTGTGAAAACTGACTGTGACCACTCTACCTGACCTTGAAGATGTTAACGGAAGGAGCAAAATTTGACCTGGCTGTAGGCATAACCAACACGTTTCCAAAGACAATAGGTATTCCAGAACCTACTATTTAATATGTATGGATAAACAATAGGCATTCTGAAGAAAAAAGAAAACGAGGCGGCTTAAATTGAGGCCCTCTGAAAGTGCCTCAATGTCAGCCTTACAGTACAATGACAGGTGGTTGTTTTTTAAATGACTATAATCAGGATTCATAAGGATAACAAGATTACCTCAGCTATTAATATCATTCTCATCCCTGTTGCCAGTCGTACTTTCCCAGGCAGAATTCTCGCCTACACCTGACAGCCAGCGTGTTCAATCCCTTTCACAGCTATTAGCCCAGATAACCATTTAACTTTGCTCGAGCCGCAGACTCTTTTAGCTGTTTTCTCGTTAGTGTTTAGACTCAGCTTATCCTCACTGTTCTGTCCACAAGATTCCCTGAAACTGATGTTTTGACACGGTATCAGACAGAAAGCAGAGGTCTAAGTTAGCTTCCTCCTCTTAGCTGTTTGAATAATAAACTGGTCTCTCTAGTTGCTGCGAGGTAGGGCTGCCTCTGGCTTGTAACTGGAGGTGACAGGTACTCTCTAGCAGATGGGCTGTCTTGTAATCTTTTTCTTTATTCACAGCAACTCTGTCTCTTCCTTCTGTTCAGAGTATTTACTCTTGTTGGTAGCTTGTAAACAGTTAGGTATGCCTTACACAGTTCAAAGATGTGTTACGTGGGTGAATTAGCTGTTGCAGGATGTCTGTCTGCCTTCATTCATGTGCTTCTTTCAAATACTCACATTGCCAGATTTCTGCCCAATTAACTGACGACGATGGAGCCAAGTCCTGAGCTCCCTGCACAGAGAAAACCTCCCAGATTCAGGAAAGTCCTCAGAAAGCTGAGAATCAGTCTGAAGAAGCCACGATTTTTCCATTGTAAAGTGCTGCATTCCCAAATACTCGGTAGACTTGCAAAGCGTTTACTCTCTCTTATCAAAATACAAAGCATGGAATTTAAATCCTTTCATAAACTTTCTATTTCTCAATATTAAACATGAGTTGGAAAGAAGTCAGATTGCTTAACATGCAAAAATGACGCTGGAAGATTTCCTTAAATATGTGAATTCTACGGCAACTAGGGCAGCACTGACAGACAGGACAGCTTCCACAAAACACTGATGTCTCACAACATGCACACTAATATTTCATAATGGCTTTTTTTTCTGTGTCTGCCTGCTGTAGAAGCGCTGCTGAGTTGTCTTTGCTCACAGCTAACATCGTGGGGCCAAGCTTTCTACTTGATGCAGTCATAAGGACTGAGTTTGATTGCTGATATTTTGGCAAATGTAGCTGGGTTTTGTATTTTAATGGTCAACTTGTCTCCTTTTGGGAAAACTAACTCCCTGTGGAATTAAGTATGTACAAAGATACACTCTTGCATGTTTCTGAAATATTCTAACATTTTATTTTTCATTATGCAAATTTCAAAACTGCCCAAAAACTTTCGGTACAAAACCCCATTAGCCTTCCTGGGAATTCTGTATTTAATTGTTATTTAATTTACCCTTCTTTTATTAAGAAGAAGGCAACACAGTTTTCAAATACAAGCATGCAAATTAATTAAAAAACCCTACCATTCAGTTCTTCTATAGGTATCTAATTCTTCTATAGGTGTCTAATTCTATACCCAGCAGGGTAACAATACAGCATTCCCAGTGCAAAATTAGAGAAGAAATTTTCCTGTACTTTATAGCATCTACTTTGATTTTTTCAGAAGTCTGTGTCAGGTTTCCTAATTTTACGCAAACTGAAGATAAAGATTATAGCCCACTGCTGTTGGCTAAACCAAAATAAATCTAATTGATAGGAGTCAATAAATATGGTATACATGTTCTCCTGGTTAGTTTTACTAGGTGATATCATAGGCTTCTCCTTCATCCTTGGGTATTTCTTAGCGCAAGTATTTTAATTTAGCTTTCAGAGCTTTCATTCTCTGGGGGATGCCACCGAAGGCATGTGCCTCCACGGCACTTTGGCAGGTTAACTTCTTAATAAAAATGTCTACGAAAAGACTGAATGAAGCTGGAGCATAAACTAAGGGGAATCACTCATTCTTTGCAGAAATGCTCACCGAAGATATTTTGTGCTATACACCCATCTCTAGCCATTGCCGAAGATGAAATTTGCCCCAAAGTCCTCATTTTACGAACAGTAGGACATGCAGGCAACGAAATAACTGGCTCTTAAATGTCTTTGTGAACCTAAGCCTGACCACTTACACATCTGTACAAAACCGGGTGACCACTGACAGTACAGCATCCCTAGTAGCATGCCAAAATACTCATTACTAGCTCAGAACGCCTGCAAAAATAGCCAAGTATTCTTTAGGAAGCACTAAGACACTCCTTTGTGGCCTCTCAAGAACTGACTGGTCTCAGTCTTTCTTGAGAGATCTTTGCAGAGCAAATCTAAACTTGAAATATGACGCTGTTGCAATTTTAATATGTATGATTCATATTCTGCTTGAAAAGGCTGAATGGAAACTCTAGCCAGACACAGCATGTGTGCTCTGGTCTTCGGAAGCATGTTACGAATGCAATCTAAAATCAATAGCAAGAAACAATTACAGCATCTGAATACCATTTGGGTGAAATAAACTGATGGTGGTGGAGCAACCAGCAGATGTATGTCAATACTCGCAACAAAGTATTCTACAGCATTTGCACAAAGAGGGGTTGAGTAAATATCAATAAAGCAACTCCTACTACAAACAGTAAAAATGATAAAATCAATATTATAAAATAAAAAGTTAGCGCACAGATGAACTCTGTGATCTAGACGGTGCTGTGCTCGAAGTGCCCCGAAGTTCCTGGATCTCAATAAAGGCGCAGACAGCAGCTGAGTTTGCCCAGCGTTCTGATTAATCAAGAAACCAAAGTATACAACAAATGGCATGAAAAGGCTGTACTGCAGAAATTCGTACAAAGATGTATTTATGTCCTACAGCAGGAGGAATCGCGTATCTGCTGCACCTGCTAGTCCTGTGCACTGTCAAGAATCGATCTCATCGCCCTCAACACGCTGCGCGCTGCCAGCGCTGCCTGCCTAATGGTAAGACCCTGAAGGACTTTGCATTTGTCCGTGAAAAAGGATAGAATAAGAAAAAAGAACCCCTTCCTTGCAGGAAAAAAAATATATGAAAACATCAAATCTCAGTAAATTCTTAAAAAACCCAGCAACTAAAAGGGTAAAACTGTGAACAGCAGCCCATCCGCAAGACACTGCCTGTAGCTCTGACCTGCATTTAAAACAGGGCTATTTAGCCTTTCGAGCACCTAAAGTTGGTTCTGTTGTTTGCATTTCATAGAAACTACTTTTGAAAGTAAACAAGAACCTTCAGTGAATTATTTAGCATACAAATAAACCAGCAAAGAAGCCTAAGTAGGCCAATATGAACTAACGGGATTGAAATATTCATCTGTAAATAACTTTTCAATCTGCTGCTTTCACGTACAAATACTACATGGAACATTAGACACAACTAGCTTCTAGGGATATTTAGGCTCACTGGAGAGCAATTTTTATGTCTACTGGCATCTGTGGGTAGTGATATGGACTGACTGTTAATATAACCAACATAAAATTTATGTGAACACTCACTGCAATAGCAACACACTGTCAGACAGCTGGTGGTTGATGCGTAGCACATGCGGATTTTATATGCGCTGTGTAAACTAACCTTTGCAATAAAGATTTAGCAGGTTTATTAGTTTAGGA
Organism: Porphyrio hochstetteri; assembly: GCA_020800305.1. NCBI lineage: Eukaryota > Metazoa > Chordata > Aves > Gruiformes > Rallidae > Porphyrio > Porphyrio hochstetteri. The sequence goes on along the minus strand of CM036918.1, from coordinate 20,466,890 downwards.
AATCGCTATAATTAAGGATAATTCATAATGGCCGCTTATCCACTCTATAGCAATAGCCGCTTTAATTTAGACTCTGTTTCTTTGAGCCATAAATAAGTGTGCTGATAACTTCTGCACAGATGCAGCATTCAACCTGTTCAAGTTGGTTGAGTTTTGCTTGTGTTTTAATCAAAAGAATTAGTAGATAAGCCTATAAAGTGCAATTTGCCCGAAATAAATTAGCAAGAAATGCGGTTTGGAAGTTCTGAAACTCCTTTCTGGGAGGAGGGAGCAGAACACAGACATTTTCCACAAAAAATAGGGAAGGCGCTATGTGGTCATAGATCTGACCTGAGATAGAAGACCAGATTTGGATAATTAATCATAGGAAAAAAGAGATATGTCTGCCACCTACATGTATTATTTACCATCTATTCAGTTTGTAATTGAGGGTCCACCCAAACACCCACAAAGCCAGGTTTCTCTCCATTCCTTACCCTTGGACAAAATTATATAGTCTTGGCTAAGGTATTATTCCACAGACACCCAATATCATCATTCCTAAAGAACAGAGAGGGATTTTTCCCTTTCTAGTACCTGCATAAGGCAAAGTGGCCCCAAGTTCTTTGGCAGCTGAAGCAGTCCTTGCTGGGGCTCAGCTGAAAGGAAAACGGATGCGACACAGCAGATGTTCCTGGGGGATTTTGGTACCATGAACAAGGGAATTTGTCACAGATTCCTAAAAACACAACCTCTTGTGACTGGTAGTAGGAAGAGCCCATTTCTTTCCAGCAATTAATTTACTAAAAGATCACCTTATTGTAAATTTAACCAGTGTTTTCAGGAAGGTGGCCCTATTTCCAAATTCCCAGACGCTCCTCCTGTAGCACACAGCCTACCAGGCCTCAGATTTTGTAGGAAAGGGAAGAATGTTACTGTACAGCTACTAGGGAGGATATTCAAGGGAACAAGTATCATAAACAACATAATAAATATTACAACTGTCCTATATTACTCCTCCCTACATATCTGCTTCTGGTCACTGCTGGAGATGGATACTCAGCCAGATGGACCCTTAGAGTTCCTCTGCATGAATCTGTACTTTCATGCCATGAAAATGTATTTATCTTACTAGCATCCTGATGCAGAAACGCTTGACTTATTGAAGTGCCATACCCAAATATACTGCAATTACGAGTACTGGCTCTTCATGGACATTCTGAGAAGAAACCTTCCACAGATGACTACTTCGCTAGTCATGAAGTACCACCACAAAGGCCTACAATAACTGACAATAAATTAGTTGTTTTTACAAAAAATTCTGCTAAATTTGCCACTTGTGATCCCATTAGTACTTTCTATAAACGACGACTACCCAATTCTGAAATTGCCATTTGAGGTGCCTATCAGAAAATGTTTAACAAGATGGCTGATGCAGCGGCTCAAACTATCAAATGATCACAAGTTTAGAAGTAAACACAAACCAGGTTTTCCTGATTCCAAATTCTGCTTCTTCCCTTTCTCTGGGAGAACCCTAATTTGGGACGCCCAGTAAAAAATTTGGATACTGAGCTTCGCAGCAGATGACAAAGTATAAACAGCTCAAGGTATAAATTCCTTATGTGCAAAGACAAAAATCTGGAGCGCTATGGAAAAGTATCTAGCTTCATAAGTCTCCTACCACAAAATTACTAAAAAAAATTGCCTTTTTGGGGTGGGTCGGAAGAGGAACCTACATATTTTTCCTTTTGAGGTAGTAACCTCAAAAGTGACAGTAAAATGACATAAATTCATGTCATGTCATGGCAGTCAGTGGAACACAGTAACATTCACTATCTGGGATTCAAGTCAGTTAAAGGTGAAGTTCTTTTTCTGGACTGTTCTCAGTTTTCCCACCAGTCCAACTTACGCTTTGCATGAAGAACATGTGCCAGTCAAAGCACTGGAGTTTAGCAGGGGCCTTCTCTAAAAAAGGTTATACTACTATTTTTTTTTGAAAGAAGAAAATACAAAATTGGAAGTAATCCGCTTGCAATCACCAAGAAAGTGCATGATAATCACGGTTAACAAAGGGAGACATAACAATCACCATACTTACTCAATTTCACATTATCTAAACCTGTCATTTTCAATCTGCTGGCCAATGACCACATCATTCTATTCATTTCCAGCCCATCTGAAGAGGTATTCATTGTGAGATTTATACTTCATTAATGAAAAGATCCTAGCTAAGAAAAATACTAATTTTGTAGGCCATAAAATAATGCTAGGCCTTTGACTACAGAAGCAGGTTCACTCAGACTGTGACTTTACCTTTGCATTGTCAAACACCCAGGCTAAAATATAAGTCTTGAACACAAAATGTATTTACTAACAAAATTCATAGGGTTAACTAAGGTGAACTCAACACAACAACTCCCGAAGTCTTAAAAAAGTTTCTAATACACCAGTATGCACGAAGAATACACACATTCAAAACCACAGGCCGCTCATTATTAGCAATGTTTACACTGTATATCATGCACCTATTTTATATATGCATAGCTTACAGGTCCAGCAGGGACAGGTCAGCACAGGTTCAAAATCCCTTCTATGGGAAAGATATGGACATGTAAACTGAAATAATTCAGAATATCTAGGCAAAATTAACATTATGTAAATAAATGTAGGCACTGGAATTACTGATAACCCATTGTGAGTATTCTAAAGTATATTACAAAATGTTTCTACTATTTTTCTGTAGCTAATACAGAAATTCTTTTTTCGTGAGTGCATGGAAGAGAGTATAAAAGTACAGAAAATGTCTTCCGAATCCCTTTGCAACTGCACGAGGCTGTAAAGCACAACTACTGCTTCAGAGCCATTCAAAGCACAAGAATTCCAGTCATTCTGTACCTTCTGGGTGAAAGGCACTACAAAAAGAGAAGGAAAAGAGGAATCAAGCATTTTAAAAAAAAATATTTCTAAGCGGTGACAGGAAATAACTGTATTTTCCTTCCCCACCTCAGAGCCAAGAATAGAATGGAAATGGGAGAGAGGAGCTCTAGAGCTAGAAGTTTTTCTGTCAGTGCAAGACACCTTTTGGCAGTATCCCCATCCTCTCTGGGTTCTCACTAACATGTTTTGAATGAGATAAAAGCTGCTCCATTCGCATTCAGTTCAACCAACAAGGGCGACTGACTATAGAAGAGAATTCCTTTGCCAATGGCAGACTGCACATAAGCTGGGGGAGAACGTGAATCTCTGTGCCAGAGGGAATTTTGAAGTTTCTATTGCTTTTTCATATATGCCTTTTTATTAATTTTTTACAAAAATAAAATAATTCTAAATTGCGACATTCACCCTGATTTGTGGAACTGAGCTGAACCACTTGGGTTTTAGCCAGTGAAATACTGAACTGTTTTCTTCATTGTGTCATAGAGCTTGATGGGACCTGTGGCAGGTGAGCCTGACGTTAACTTTCACACTATGGCTGACATACTCCTAGGACACTCCTGGGAGACTGACTACTCCTACAATTTATTCAGCAGTGATTTAGCTCCTACAGGCCATTACATGGCTTAATAATATGAAGTCCAAAATACATCAAAGATACACGTTTTTTGCCAAGGAGCTGAAGAAAATGGGAGTTTAATCTATACTTCCAGAAGACAATTTCAAATCACACAAAATGCAGTGTTTTTGGATAATCAGAAACGTGAGCTATTATACTTCAGATGAAACATACAAAGTTATACAGATTTTGTTTTAATAAAACAGAGATATTTTCCATGAAAAGCTTTAGCTTTGTAAAAATTACACTTTTGGTAAAAAAGTGTAATTCAACCTTAGCTTTGATTAACTGAAATAACTGCATCCACAAAACCATGGCAAAATGGGAAACAAGTTAGACACTGCTTTGCTAGTTCTTATCACCTACAAAAATCTCACAGTATTTACTGCATCTCTATCAAATAAGAAATTCTTGGGCTTGAATAACATATAAATCTTAACCTCTGCTTTAAAAAGGCTTTACTGTCAAGACTGCCACAGAGATATAAACCCTACCTGCTCAAAAGTACAAGCTGAAGACACTTTAGAAATGGTCTTCTAGAATCTAACAATGTATGTTAGCAATGACAGGGTGAAGGGCATAGTTTTTAACACTTGTGAGACAAACTGAGATGTATTTATAAATAAGTTTATTAATATCTATCTTCATTGATCTCCTGAGACCTTTTTTTACTATAAACCTGTCCTCTAAGTTCTCCATAAAGTGGAAAGAATTAGAAAAATCTCTTATGTTATGCTAAAAAGATGTTTCACAGAGGCAAAACTTGTCACAGCCTCAGACAAGAAGCTGAAAGCAGATCAAGAAAATGAACCCACTCATGTAGGTTGGTAGATAGCTACAGAAGACCTGTGAGCAACAGTAGTCTTGTCTGAAAGAGAGCTCTACAGCAAGAGATAGGCAAAAGAAAAAAAAAAGAAAAGAACAAAACCAACAGAAAAGGGTAAAGCCATGCAGGAATGTAAGGGGGAAGATATTTTTTACTTTTGCCTAAAGACCATTCAGTGATGAGGAACCTGAGTCAGGGAGTGGCAAGACAGAAAACAGTTTCAAAACCTCTTTCATAGGGTTTCTTCTGTGCTTCAAATAAGTCATGACAGTGGAGAAGCAAGCCAGGCCTTTGCTATATAGTTTGAATGGGCTGGTGATGATGATTAGCACCACCAGAAAAAACTCATTCTGGGGTTTGTCATCAATGGGACAGGCTCCTGAGATGACCCAAGCCCATATTCTTCCGGACCTCCAGAGGAGAGGGCATCCTCAGGAACAGAACACGCTTGTGCAACAGCAGCTCAGGGAGAGTAGAACTGGAGGAAGCTCAGCCCAGGTCTGGTGAGGAGGTGGCCAAATGCACCACCATGTCCCACCTTGAGAAATCATCCAGAAAATGTGTCCAGCAAAGAATAACGAGGAAACTAGTAGAGCTGTTCTCCAGCTAGGTGAAGGTATTTGGGTGAGGGAAATGGGTACTGCGTCAGCGTGCTGCTGGAGATCTTCAGAAGCTGGTGGCGTGCAAGGGAATCGAGGACACAACAGTGAACTTCCACTTTGGAAGGAAAAAAAGAAAAAAAGCATGGAGAAAATAACCCCAAGTGTGTGGGTTGTGAGGAAATGTAAGGGTGGCAAGTTGGTTTTGATCTCTAGTCTAGGGATCAAAATGACTTCAGAGATTACCTCCGAAGGGCAGTTTCTTAAAAGTGAAAGCCAGTGGACAGACCGAGAAGAAAGGGGGAAAGTAGAGATTATAAACTAAATGAAATAAAACCCCAAGCACATCATCTGCTTTTGGTTGGAACTCATTTCTTGCCTGAGAAATAAACTTCAAATTACCAGATATGAATAAAGAAGGTCACCAAGAGTGACTGAATTCAGAAGCAGCCTTCAAGGTTAGATTACATCCCCTTGCATTAAATAATCAAAAAAGCACTAATACTGCTAGTACGTTCCTGAAGAATATATTAAAACCCACAAATCAGTACTTCCCCCCACCCCAAAGATGGACTTGCAGGAGGAATGAAGACATTCTTGAACATAACAAACAGCAAAGGATTTAGTACTGATTTTTAATACCTATAGTTAACCGCAATAGCCAAAGTGCTATATTTTTGAAAAGCAGAATGTGTTTCTTAAGTCACAAGTTCCTTCATTTGATTTGCAGATGGGGACCTCTATTGGTATAAAATAATTACTAAAAAAGTGATGCCCAGGAACAGACCCCCACTGGCTCCCCCAAAAACCACAGCGGTCAAGTTTTCATTACGTCAATGTTAACGTATTCTGATATCAATTAAAATGACAGGAATCAGCCCAATCAAATGTAATTAATGTAAGAACTTGGCCCAATTGTGAAAGACATCAAGTACTCTTCTTAAAAAAAAATAGAATAAATAAATGGCTGCAAATAAAGTAATACACTTTGAAGTTAACCTTCTCATACTTACGCCTGGGGGCTCTTCTGTGCGTGTGTCTTATGTGTATTTTTACTACAACCTCCATGTACCCGTGCAGTATTCTGGCTTTGGACTGACATATCTCTGTGTTGGGCAGGATTTCCAATCCTTCATGACTATCTATTTGTCACTGAAGGTGAGTGGTAGCACTCAGGCTGATCCCCAGCCACTTTCACAGTTACTTATCTGTCTTTATGGATTCTTCCTGTGTGTCAAGTTGGTGCATAACAGCATTACTGTCAGGGTGACAAAATTGTCCCCAGAGTGTCACAAATGATTCCCTAGCCTTATGGCTGCAAGCAGGTAGTAACACATCGACACTGCCTTTCCAAGCTCATCTTTCTCCAGTCCTGCCACCCACCCGGTACCCCGCATGCACACATTCCCCCAGATGGCTGTAATTCTCAGCAAACAATTAAGACAGTTCTAATTTTGGTCCTTGAAAATTACCACTAAAAAGGAGCAGAGGTTGGTTTCAGGGTGAGGGTTATTTTTTTTTTTTAAAAAAGTCTGTTCCTCTGCCCTATTTTACATAAGAGTTTGGGGGTGGGGGGAGAGGCAAGAAAACACTGCAGGATTCCCGTTTTCTAAACATAGAAACCATGATTACAAATTCAAATTAATGGCTAAGATAGCTCCTTTAACTAAAATTCAGCCAATACTGAATTGTTTTGTGTTCTATATGCCATCCATGCTCTTGGTGTCTTGATGTGTTTCTATCACACAAAAGTCTGGGTTTTTTCTCCCTATGACTTCATTGCATCTTTCACTTAATTGCATTTGCATACAATAACACCTTTTTTAAAATAACATTTTCTCCAGTTCAATGGTGGGTGTGAATCTGTGGTAAATTAAAAATCTTATTTGAAAAGGGCTGGTTTAAATGTGTGTCCTGTGCCATGTGTGTTGTGTGTCCTCCTCACTCCCCTCCCTGCCCCGCCCCAATGTAAAATCATTCTGAGGAGAAAAACATCTATCGAGTTTAAACAATTTATATGTTATTTGGAGAAGGCTGAGAATCATGATGAATATATAAAAAAGAATGCTTCAGCAGCAAAGCTTGCTCGCTAATGTGAAAACCATTTCATGGTCACATAGTACAATCTAGAATTTCGATGATTCTTACATGAGCCACGTTTTATGTAAATAAGTTTTGCTTTGTTTAAGCTGCTGTATTTCAATTCTCCCAAATGCCTTCAAGGTAACCGTTCCCAGACACAATGCCAGCCAGCAGGACTCCACCAAGGAGAGTCCCCCTCCACTCCCATGCCTAAACCACCTTCACGAAACAGCTCACCTCTCTGTGCCTCAGTTTCCCTAACTGCAAACAAGTTGAGACAAAAGAAAGGCCCTGGTTTTTTTCCCCTTTGGAAGACAAACCTTTAAAGGAAAGCCAGGAGCATGCGCACGTGCAGTGTACGGTCACGCTGCGCTGCCTTGAGCAATGCAGCTGGTCGAAGGGTGGATGATCCTCGCTACCACCGGCACAGCTGGGGACAGAGGCGGTCCAACAAACACGTGTCCAGGTGTCCGCACACACCCTCCCCACCCCTAAAGACCGTTTGTCCTTCACCTGATGAGCACACATCGGCCACGTTTTCAGAGAGCTTCAATATGATTTCTGACACTGGCAAAACAAACCCAAAAGCAATTTAGAAATACCTGCCCGTGAAGTCAAAAGGCAAAATATCTAAAGCTTCTCCTGGAATCTCTGACCTCAGAGGCTGACATGGTTTGATGGGAAATTTAATGTAATAGTCTGAGAAAGCCAAAAGGCCTATTGTCAGCGATGAAGTCTGAAAGTTAGCAGAATTAATATAACTGTACAATGGAAGTGCCCTCGAGGGACAAGGCTGCGGAACCAGGGCAGAGGGAAAAATGACTTTTGAAGTCATTTCACTATGACATTCTGTCATCGCTGCTAAACGGAAATAAAAAATCATCTGAATCGCCGCGTGCTTCAGTGTGTGTCCCTTCCTTATCTAATATAAAGTAATAATACCGACGTCCTGTGCCCCACCTAAGTCGGGAAGGGGCTCTGCAGGGACTCGGGGAGCTCCATTTTGAATTGCTAAATGCAATAAAAATAAATGCAAGTGGGAGTCTGTTTAGCAGAGAGTGATGTCTGGTCTGTAGCCCATCAAACCCCAATAAATCTCAATGCTTCAACAAGAGATGAAAATGGTTATCTCATCATTTCAGTGCCAGGGTGAAATTTTCTCTGAGCCAGAGTATTTTTACAGATGATTTATGGCTGGGAAGGGTAGTTGTTTAACAAAATGGCAGATAATGATAAATAGAAAGTAAATAGAAACAGCAGCAAGGGAGTGGTTCTTAGTCGCAGCAGTAGAATAAACAATATACTTACATAAAATATATGTCACATGTAAGTGCCATTATTCTAAATCCTATGAGTTATATGTTACTCGGAACATCACGTAAAAGACCCGGTAATACGATTTATAGGATAGGGAATTTGGCATGTATGCAAGGCAAATAAGCATCAAAATGCCTCTTTCTGTTACACTGGCGTTAATCCCACTCCGCCAAATTTACTCGGGATTCGCAATTGCGTAACAACCAGCGAGCGTCTCCGTGCTCACCGGTTTCAGCCCATTATTATAATAAAACCAGCGGGATCCAGGAGATGGGCTAATTTTGCTGCAGTCGCACATTTATTTTTAAACACAACACTCACATTGACTGCATGCTAAAATACACCTGCTTACACAGAAACATCCGGGCACGTTTTTTATAAAGTCATCTGAAAATAAAACTTTTCTCTTTTTTTTTTTTTTTAATTCAAGATCTTAGGATGACATGATGAAAGAAAAAATTGTGGATTTACCTACGAGAAGAAAAAAAAGAGCAAAAAGCAAAAAAAAGCTGCCTTTTTGAGACTTCTGAGCTAGCGATACTGTAAACAACGTCAAACTGGAGATAGAGATTTGAGGTCAGAGTGCTTGGTTTGGGTTTCTTTTTCTTTTTAGGCATTTTTCCTCTGGCTGTACACAAAGGGGAAAAAAAATATCTAATTACAGTTTTAAATGCCCAAAATGCCATGTCCACCAAAAGCCCGATGCTCATTAGTACTAGTAATTAACTTTACAACTGTCAACACAAACACCACACAGGCTGACAGACAGATAGTAGCTCTGAGGGTGCTAATAAATCCGGAAATAACAACTTGACACGCAGATGCACAAAAGGATGCAGGTGATAAAGAAATGTTGACATCAAATCTAATTATCTTCGAAACGGCCAACTACTGCACAATCCACAGTAATGCACTGTTATTGCTAGTGATGAGCCCCACTGGAACGGCTCTTAACCACAGCATACAACGGAGCTTTTACAGCCCCTTGTCATATCGAGTGAGGACAATATCAAAAAGGAAATTATGAGTGTCATGACCCCTCCAAGTCAAAAATCTAGTGATGAATATAGGCTCAGCAAGGCATAGCAGATTACCCCCTTACGAGTTTTAAAGCCAGGATGATATATGACATTTTTATCAGGCACTTTCTCAGGAATGTCACCAAGAGGGAAAATAAAGGCCCTGAAAAGAGACGACTAGGTGAATTATGCAACTGTAATTGCCGATCATAACCTGATATGAGCTGAAATTGCTCTGTTTTCATATTGAGATAGCATAAAATTGTCGGGAAATGCAATGGCTCCTTAATGTGGCCTAGATGAGTCTAATATTCTGATCATTTTTCACTCAGCTGCTAGGTAAATAGTGCCTCTTTAACACAACCACCGTGGCCCAGGGCAATCTGGGGGCCCAATTTTACACTTGAATTGAGAAAATATGTGTAAACTACAATTTTTCATATTTTCTGCATACATAAGAAGATGAAACATCTTTATCATGTGTATTGTCTGGCTGAGCTTATACAAAATATTAGTTTATCTCTCCTACTTTGGTTTATTCCATAAGCAAAACACATAGATCTAAAGGACAGGCAATATTCTATATACAAAATAGGCCCATCTTTTATGCAGCCTCATATGAAAAATTCTACCATTTTGGGTTTTGAAAAGCTGGCAATTAGCAAGTGCTGATTTTGCAAAATAAATTAAAATGTTCTAAAACAGCTCACATTTTTCCTGCAAATTGATGTGAAAAAAGTGTAAAACAAAAGGTCACAGAAATATTTATCTGCACAATCCGGAATATTAGTTTAAACAATAACCTTCAGGAAAAAAAAAAGCTGAAGAGTGCTTCTTTATTACCATACTATAAGAGAAATTTTATTTTATCAGAAATCTGCTGTATTAAATGGCTTATAAAATATATTTGCTTAAAAACCATCTTGAGTTAAAATAAATATAACACCCACAACACACAAGCCCCAATGAAACAAAAAGCATGCTACTGCCCATTCTCAGATAATAATCAGCAATAATACCTGGGGCAGAAAGGTCATAAACCGTACTTCCAAGACAGGAATAATTCATTGTACTACTATGTGTTTAAGAATTATTTTGATAGAGTCGCTATCTAGACTGTGAGATATTGTCTATCAATCTGACCTTCTAAAAATGAACCAGCAGACTCCCACTCAGATCAAAACCTCTTTGCTTTTATGATATGCAGTGTCTTCTTTATGACGAATTTTAGGACCGGGCTTCTGACGAGCGCAGCATCAATGTAAAAGTGAAGCAATACAAACTCTCACGCAATTAGGTGTTTTCTTTCCAAATTTTCCCCAAAAAGAAAGCTTACTGAAATGCAACCTCTTTCTGCTCATTTGCTTAAGGTTCAGTTCAGAAATAGACATGTACAAAGGAGGTCAAAAGGTTTTGATTTCTTTATTTGCATTGCATTGCCTCTTCTTAGTTCTATATATCCAGCCTATTGAGGTGCTCCAACACTCCTTGCCAAGCAGCACTGACTAGCAGTAATGCCTAGAACTTGGAAAAACCCCGCACGCTACCGGTTACGGTAGATAAGAGCCCCTTAACAAAGTTGGATATATCTGCATCCACTAGCTTTTCCTGCTCCCTTTTGCGTACTACGCTTTTGAAAGGCTGAGATTTTGTGCTAAATAACGTAGCCAAGCACGACACCTCGCTCTGCAGAGAGGCTTCAAGCGCAGCAGATTTCCAAAGGCTTCAGGGTGTGGGATGTATGGTACTGAAAATAGCACCGTGATACTTCAGCAATCACAGGAGTCACTGAGAAATATTTCACTGGGTAAAGCAGGATCGAAATATAGGTCCCAGTAATTAATACTGTCCGACCCTAAACGCAGAGTTGTTCAGATCTCACAAGAATTTGAAATTGTAGACCCATCTATAATTATTACATTACCACTAACCCTATTATGAACAGTCTTTATGTAATTAACATACCAGCAGGGAATTTAAGAGGTACTTGGCATTAATTTTCAATCCCTATTCTCTGCGAGTTTGGTACTCAATTGCAGTGATAGACAGAAGACACATGGTTATGATTATGCATTTTCTGTGACGATTACGCACCACCACAGAAAATACCTCCTCGTACAACACAGACAGAAAACACATTTTCGGCTATATTCCCATTCTGTTCTAGTCATTCAGAAAGTCCAGTGACCAGCCCCTATTTTTTTTCCCTTTTTTGCAGAATCTGTTTGCAGAAGGCTTTTCCCACAGTCACTGGCACTTAGCAGAAAAATAACTTACAACCTTTATCGCTCTCTCACAAAGTCAACCGCACCGAAAGTGTATTTATTTCATCTTCCTGTCTCTGTATCCCCCTTCCGGAGACTCAGCGAAGAGGCTGCAGCGACTGTTGCTAAGCAACTATACCACAGCACCGCATCACCGATTACAGATTTTTCCCATCATTTTCAGCCTCACAAATTTGGGAGCTGCTATAATAATAGGAAGTAGTATGGATAACAAAAGTACAATCCATAGACTGGTAAGTTAGCAGACGGATCATAAGAAGTAAAGAGGAGACTACGATGACAACAGCGCTGATCAATTATTGCTAGTATTATTTTCAATCATGGCTTTTCTATCGGTACAGCCTCCACAAAGCACTTTACATATTCACTACGTGTGAATGCAAAAGTAATTTTGAATTGCGACAGGTTTTTTGCAGGCCTTGCCGTGCAAGAGAACACCGTGATATCTGTGCTGCTGAAAGCTAACGTGAGATCTATTAGTAATCAAATTTCAGCCCAGATTTTATGGTTAGTCTAACCGAGTTAATTTCTCTAATGTTAGCAATTCATGGAAGAGGTCTCTTGTGGCAGCACAAACCTGGGATCCACAGCAGCTGTCAGAAGAGACTCTGAGGAATTCCTTATTAGCCAGAACGCAACCAGGCAGAAAACTCATTACACAGTGCTAAATATACTTAATCACATCTATTAGAGAAAAATGAACTTGATAATTACAACAAATAACTAAAGAGCAAAAAGTGTTCATGGAAAAACCCGCACCAGGATGGGTAAGAAAAGTGGCTGCACACTGACTGTGCGGGAGAGCGCCATGCCTCAGCCCAAGCTTGTCCAATTCCGAGAGAAAAGGGTTACACTGCAAGGTACAGATGATTTAGGCTCCTCCTGAAAGCATTTAGCATTTGTATTTAGCAGCTTACACAAATACAATGCAGTAAGTAAATTAATTACTTAAATTTTAAAACATTAATTTGGAAAGCTCTTCTGGGAGTTGAGAAAATGGCATCTTCTCAGCATGCTTTTTGGGGAAGGGAAGTCTCTTACAGACATGCATGCAACACAGCAAACAAAGGTAATTTCACAACAGCTGAAATTTACTGCAAAGTGTAACACAAGGGCTCAAAACTTTTTCTTGTTGTGCAGCCTTTATTTTACTTCAAATGGGATTGGGCTTCAGACTGACACATGGTCCAGAATTTGACCCATCAACCCATGGGTATTTCAAAACGCAGTTGTTGAAACTAAAAGTATCAAATACTGACCCCATCGAGCAATCATAGGCTGAAATGAAACACAAACATCACAAACTCTTCACGTAATGGCACACCGTACACAGGCACCCCAACCAGACACAAATGCCATCCGCAACACCCCACCCCGTGCTCTGCCATCCCAGAAATACCTGAAGTCTGCACTGTTTTTATTTGCACATTGCATCATTGGCACAAGCGAAGAATGACCGCTGGACTTCTACAGCAATCGATATCCTGCTACACTGACACCTGGAGAACACAATGGAGCAGTGAATCAGGCTCCTTACCCTTAGGACAGGCCCGATACCTGGGTCCCTTCACACCATTCTCCTCTCCCATCTTATGAGAAGAGGTTCATCTTCCAGCAGCCCTGTGAGCCTGGTTTGAAGACTTCTTGAACTCAAACTTTATTTTAAATTGCTACCCAACCGTACGTATTTTTAATTCCACAACATGTGAATAAAGAAATGAAGCATGCTGAAATCATCGCATAAAATCTGAGAAGGCATACTCTGAGGTTTTCACATATTTTTGACTTTGCTGGAAGGGGGCAGCTAAGTAATGCATGAAGCAAACCATCTGGGTCGTGTTTTGTATTCATCCATAGAATGCTTTCACCTTAATTGCTATGAGATACTAGATAGCGCCTAGCGAAAGTAAGACAAATTGCTCACAGTTATATACAAATAAAGGCAGTAGACAATGACCGCAGAAAGCCCTTGCCTAAAGGTTGACAAAGACATTCAAGAAGACCAACTCTTCCATGCCCAAGTTAGGGACCTAGGTAGGCTCCAAGCAAGAGGTCTACACTGCTATCTTCCTCTCCTTTCACCTCATGCCTCTCCTCCAGCAGTCACAAAGAGAGGCAAGAAACTGCAGAATGCCGTTTCCAAGGACTGTAACTTAGAATGGGGAAAATCGGGAAGCAGGATTTGCTTCATCACGTGGCCTAACAGCAGCGAAAGATCCAACCTCTGTGTGACGGTAAATTAAGAGCAGATGGACCTGACTTTGAACTGACAGAAGAATACTTCTTTTACTGTTTCCTTGCACTTGTTTTCCTTTGTTTTAGCTGATTCATGCCTTCTCTGGGTCATTTCCGCTGTCTCTGTATCATGTTGGAATCAGTATTTTTGAACTAAAAAAAATGTAGTAGCCACAAAGCTCAGGCAGTAGCCACTTCTCAGATTTGAACACCACAAGGATACCATTTTCAGAAGTGTTCCTGCCTATGAGTCATGCTACGGACTGATGTCATTTGAGGAGAAAATTGTAAAGGCTTTTCTAATATAGTCTAAAAACTGAATCCGTTTCCTTTTGCAATGCAAACCTATCACTCTGTACACACGTGCATACAGGATGTTGCTTGGCTGGGCTTTAGGGCAACAGAGCGTCTTTTTGGGGTGGCAGTAATTCTGAGCATCTTCTTGTTCTTTTACAATGTACTGTTTACAGTGTAGACAGTGCTCTCACAGAAAGAAACTACTGAGCCTTGCAAAATTTACTGACTTTATGAAGTCCATTTCTTATCCTATAAATCTAGAGGGTCAATCTTAATATAGAGAACACTATACAGCATTCCTCTTGTGTGCGCAAAGGTATCACAGAACATACATAATTGCTTACTCAGTTCCCTATGACTTATTAAATCATTTGTTTTTATTTGTACAAACTGAAATTCTAATTTTAGGCTGTCAGTCAGGACTTAGCCCGTATAAAGCTGAAATCAGAATTAATACACACACATGTGAATTAAATTATTGGCACAGAGTTACATGTGAATTTTAAAGTTATTTTTACAATGCTCTATATTATTTCAACAAACTGAACTCCCGCTTAGGTATACCAGATCTTCTTCACATAAATGTCCAGGAAAGCCAGTTGTCATCTTCCAGCATCATCTCTCCCCACTCTTTCTCTAAGCTTCCAAAACTGAATTAGGTGGACTTTTCACCCGAACTGTCACAGCACTTTTTATATTCTTATGACTAAGATGCTCTTTACACTAGAAAGTTAAGTTGGCAACACAAACGTGACTTGAACAGATACGAACAGAAAGAGAGCTGCAGTAGCAATGATAAGATACAGAAATGAAACAAGCAAGTTTTAAAGGGCATAAAAGGCCGTGCTTTTTCCTTACGTGTACTGAAAGGGCCTTTGACTGGATCAGAATTTTGTTCAAAGAGTAGAAGTTACTGACTGCTCCTTTCAGAGTATCAGCCTTGATTTCCATGGTTAAGAGTTTGGACAAGAAAAGTTGGTTCTTTAATACTTCTGAATTTCACGGTATGAACTCTGAGTGTAAAACCATCCATACGTCTGTGTTCCCACAGTGACAAAAGGGAGGAATAAGATCCTCATGTAACGATCACATTCACGAAGGCTAAGCACAAGGACATCATCAGGACATCAGAATTCTGCTGTTAGTATTTTGGGGACAAAAGGCACGTTGAAATCTTTTCTGTCACTCAATAAACAATAATAACCCACCTTCACTTGGAGCAGAAAAGTGATCTATTTTAATATAAAAGTTCATTAGAATTTACTGAGAATTAGATTAATGGGAATGGAAAAGCTGCTGTAGAATTAGAGTATTGATAGTATATTAACCACAGGTATTTCCTTTTTAATCTAGAAAATTCTTGCAGGGATATAAAATCCTACTCTTATTTAATTCTCTACTGGGGGGCCTACAAATTTTCTTTTTTTTTTTTTAAAGGAAAAGTGTGCATTTTTCCATAAAACAGTAGTATTGCAAATAGGGAAAAAAATACGGAGATGTTTGCAGAGTAAGCTGATGCTCTGGAATGAAGAATGATCTGGAAGTCACCACAGAGAGACGCACAGTGGCAAACACAAGAACAGAGGAGTCATTCCTTCTGCAGCCTTCACCGACAATCCAAGGATTCCACAGACAAAAACTTTGCAGAGGAAAAAAACCTGTTCTGACAGCAGCAAGAGCTGACCAAAAGAGATAAAAGACGTCTTTGTTGCTCCAAAGTATGGAAAACCTCATAGCTCTAGATGTTCCAGTCTGTGCGGTCCCTAACTAGAGTCTAAAAGGGTGGTGAAACTTTTCATAGTTCTTTTTTTTCCAGTTTTCCAACAGCTCATTGCATCAAACACCCTTGAAAAATACGGAAGAGTTAGGAACAACACTGACAAGCAGAGCAAGTAGAAGCAGCACAGTGTGCTAGCAGCTGCAGTCATACAGGACTGGCAGTAGGATAGAACACATGGTTGGCACTTATCAAACAGCAGAGACAACCACTATGTACCAAGAATGGGGTATATCTCGGTGGGGTTCCGCCACGAGAAATGACAAGAAGAACTGTATCTATGACTTTCTCTAACATTCATAACTCAAAAACTCCGACCTTGATCACTTTAGCAGATGGTTTTGCTCTGCTGTAGTTGCAATTAACCAGAGTGTGCCAAAGTGAAGAGCAAATTACCCATGCTATCTATCCCAGTTAAAAAAAATCCGCAGTCTTCCAGTATCTAGTGGGACAATATCCAAGATTCTCCAGCCCCAGCCCATGCTGGATTGCCATTATATTTTATGTCAGTCAGTACTTCAGAGAGTCCAAGACCCTTGGCATATGTTCTTAGTTAACAAAATGGAAAATTAAACTTTATAGCAACCCCCTGCCACTCCCAAAATAAAAGAAAAATTCTATGTACATCAATGAGCAGGAAGTCTGATCTTCCTGTGCCAGCCAGAGAGCCTGCAATATAAGGACATTTGGCTGAAGAAAGGAATTTAAATATAAGCAAACCAGCCTAACTTCACACTCCTGCATTTCAGGTACTGAGGAATATTTATAAGGAATGTCATATTTAAAATCAACTCTGATAACAAGTGTAAGTTTATGACTTTGAGAGAGCTTTTATGCTATTTAAAAATGAGTTGATCTCTTGGAAACTTTAACCTCATGGAAGAACTACTTCTGAGTTTCTTCAGCACTCTAAAAATGCCACGATCATCAATGAAGTATTGCAATAAAACAGGAAGAGGAACCTAAACATTGTGACATTTTCACTAATTAATGACCCTGTATAAGACCCCACGGGGTGTGAGGGACAGAACAAGACAACCTTCAAATGAGATCTAGCCTTCGGTTCCCAGCTATCAGAACGTATTTGCCTCTGGCCTACACTGAAAAGAAAATATGAGCAGTGTCTGCTCGTTGGTTCCCTAGCATCGCTGAACTGGAAATACCCAAGTACAGTAGTTTTTCAAATTAAATGCATGAAAACTGTGATAAGTAGACTTACAAAAATGATATTTGAGAGTAGGTCTGAATATGAAGAAGACATGTAGATAAACTACCTCACTGGCAAACTCATGTTCATTTTTTTGCAGTCCAGATGGTAAGGGGTAAATGAAAAGGGGGCATTCATGTCAGAGCTTGTACAATAGGAACATGAACGCTGATAAGGTTTCTTTTTTTATATATAGCTGGGTAAAGAGATCAGAGAACACTGGAACGTTAGCCAAAACAAGTTATCCAGCTGCACTGCATTTCATCACATATCAATTTTTACTGAAAGAAAACCATACAAATTTAATCAGTTCTTCATATGGAAATATTTAACATTTTTCCCAAGTTGTTTGATATTATTGTTTTAAAAGTTCCTTTCCTGACCCCCACCCCCCGCCCCCACCCCACAAACATGATGTGTGATAGTGGTGAGCACAGGAAAAATATCTATCCCTGGCAAGACTGAAAGTCTCATTTACAGTAGAGTCAGTAATAAATGCACTGGCGTCTGTGTCAATTGACTGTCTCAATGAAGAACAGGTCACTATAGGGAAAGTACAAGGAGCGCCTACATCTGAACTCCCACATCCTCATCCCATGCATGTTTGTAGCATCAATAGAAATTAAATTACCCTAATAAACCTTTTTGCTTCCTCCCTTCCTCAAGAAACAGGGTTATTTTTTTTTTCTTTCCTCCTGACATCTTAAACCACATGGGTTTTCCCTCTCTTTTGAAAGGCTATCATATGGCATTTGTATAGCACTTTTAATTATTTGAAAATATATAATAGAGTGGAGACATGGATCCCACTTATATAAATGCCTATTAAAAGGCCATGTATTCTCTCAGTAACCATAAAACATAAAACACCTCTTAAAAGAATATAATTCCTTTGTTTCTAAGCCAAACACATATAATAAGACAGCCTGCTCCTTTTAAGTAAATAAAAATGATTTGTATGAAATAAAATGAAATATTGTATGTGCTATATAATTTAACAATAAGACACATCAAAGTACACATTACTGCGAGCTAACCCATGCCTCGGAGGTGTTGCAAGCCAAATACTTTAAACGATCCAAGAAACATGTTGTTACAGAAAAGCAAAAACCACAGCACGTCATAAACCATTGGTCAGATGAGATGTAAAACCAAGTTCCTGACCATTTGTGGTCACCAAAATCCCCCGGCGCTCGCCGTACCCTTAGAATGTTGATTTTGCCCAAAGAGGAATGTTTTTAACACGCAGGGTTTATGCCACCTAGCTTTATTCCTGGCTCCTTCTTACTTCAACCTTGCTGCGTACCGCTCAAACCATTTCAAGAAGCGTCTTGCACGTAAACGCTCTTATATGGATCAGCCCGTGCTCTTGCAGTCACAGCCCATTAAAATGGGTGAAACTAATGGGATTTCTTGGAGGTACTTGATAGTGAAATTTGATCCATAGTTTGTAACACACTTTCAAATCCCTCAACTATAATGCAAGTATAAAGAACACGACCGCGTTGGACGCAACCCCAAATAAAATGATTCAAAAAATGTAATCATCGGGAATACGCCAACCCCCATAACAGAACACAGAGTATGGTGAGAAACACAGCAAAAATAATCGGCGGAGAGAAGTTTATGCATTATATCAGTTTTATAAAGATTGAAACCGCCACACTGCATCCACGTTCCACATGCTTTTAAAATGTTTCGGTGGAAACACTTGTGCGCTCAATCCCAATGCTTACAAAGCTGATGAGTCAGTACTTTTTGCTAAAAAGGAGTTTTCTCTCCACCAGCAGTAACAACTACAGCATAGTTTAGGTTCTAGTTGTGCCAACTGTCTAGTAACAGGAAAAAATAACCCACCATCTCTAGCAGAAGTAAATTCCTTTCAAGAAATAAGCCATGCAGCAAGGAAATGTCCTGTAAACTTACTGATTTATATTATTTTTAAGGAGTGAGTGAATAGTGGCATTAAGTGAGGTGTGAACTGGAAAGTTAGCAACCTAGAGAACGGTTTGCAAACATTAATGCTGCTCCATACAAAGAAACCTCTCCAAAACACGACCTCTCCAGACCACAGACCTTCCGCTGCAGCCTAAACCGTCAGTACTACGTAACCAACGAAGACAGTTAATGTCCTGTCCTCACGGTGAGTTCCATGACTAAATATTGACTACTTGAGGCTCCGAATCCCAGAGAGAGGGATTGCTCCGCCACCTGCCCTGCAGCTGGAGCTGTGCTGAGCAGCACGGGGCAGGTCTGCACTGTGTGCAGCAGGTCTGCTGGAGAAGGGAAACTCACTCTGCTTCTCGCCACAGTTGCTCATCCCACTGGCAAAACATCCCACTAACAGCAACAACCACCTCGAAAATCTCTTTGTAAGTAATAAAACAGTCCTATCTGAGAAACAATGAAGCATAGTGGAGTTTTTCCAAACAACTGTAACCCCAAACCACTTTACTGATCTAAACACACTTGTGAGGGGGTTGGAAGACTGCTGACACTGGCACACCATCCTTCCTGGTCTATTTTCACAGAAACAGCATAAAATACGTTAACATATTTCAAGCATTTCTATAAAAATATCCATGTTAAACAATAATATTAGGGTGATTTTTTCCATAGTGTAGCATCAATGAAAAATTAGAGTGGGTTCATGTGATTTTTTTTTTCTTATTAACAGTAATTAATAGTACCTGAACTCCTGCTACTATCTTGCAAATTAACCTGCACCTGAAGCTCCCTGTGGCTACAGACTTCACCGCCAAATGTCGCATGGTGGTAAAGTAATATCGAGTAATATTTAATAAACACCTTTTATTAACCTGCCTTCCATCCACAGTATTATTACAGTCGGTAAATGTTACAGCATTCGTATGTTGCCTAATAATTGCTATTAATTTGTGTTTGATGGAATCCACGTGTCCTGTGAGCCTAACGGCATTGCTCGCTGTTTCCACCCATTCCAAAACAAAAGAATATACCCACTGAACCAACAGCAGCCAAATCCTCCTTCATTTCTTTCCTCTAGGAATGCTGGTGAACTATTCACACAGATTGGTATCCTTCAATTTTCAGTAAAGGATTTGCTGAAGTGACAGATACTTGTGGAAATAAACTGCCGACAGATTTGCTAAGTTATGTGAGTAATTAAGTATGTAAAGCTACAGATATTGAACAACAGTGCCTTCCACCAAGATGTATGCCATAATATCAAACAATAACTTGGCATCTGGTTTCTTTATTTAAATACCTTTCTTAGGGTTTGGATCTTAATTTTTTACAGTTGACAGCAATGTTATTTGAGCCAGTCTGTGGCATCTGGTTGTTGGGCTTTGGAGGGGAAAGAAAAAAAAAAAGGGGGGGTGTGGGGGGAGCTCTATGCACTTTAATTAATTGTGGAGAGATTACATGGTCTTCCAACCGTGTAGTTTGTCATCAGAGCACATTACAGATTTATATTAGATGTTTCTCCACAGTGTCAAGAATAATTAAAAAGGGATAGGAAATGATGCCAGCTAGCGATGCTTTACATCAGTGGTGAAAGTTCTATATTTATTACAGTCAAACAATTTTAAAAGAAGATGTCAATTTTGTAGCTATATGTGCAAGGAATAAATATTAGGTGGGTAAAGCAGCCAATACATTTCAGCTGCTTGAATAATGAGAGGTTCATGTTTAATCTATCAGACCTACCAGAATCGGTGTGACATGTCAGAGTTATTAATGAAGCAGCATCCCCTTTTCTCATAAAAACATCCTCTCAATACAATAACTAACATATGTTTTTCTTTTCTTCCTAAAAGGATCTCTGCCCAACTCTTCCTTCTGATTCATGTAGGAACAGGCATGCCAACTGTAAACAAATTTTTTTTCTCAATTAATTTGCAATACCTTTGGTCTTGGGCTGTGCTAATAGTACACTGTTTACGTGTACTCAGGCTCTCAATTCACTCATCACAGAGGGCCACATTTCTCTCCTCCCCTGTGCACAGGCTCCTTTGTACACGTGGATGAGAGAAGCATATGGACCTAAAAGCAGTTTGCAGCCTAAGGACCGATTTCTACCCAAATACTACAGGTCTTGTTTCCATCTTTGTGTGGAGTCATTCACAAATTGCATCTCCCAAATTCCTCCGAAACATTTGCATTTATTTCATGCAGGTTTATTAATTTATTTTCTGCTGCTTTAAGCATTCTGTAGAAAGAAATCAGTGCAAACAAGTCACTGCGTTTCACTGTGACACAGCTTTGAGCTCAGACTGAGAATTTCTTTCCCGTGTCAATGTTACAACAAATTATTAAAAGCAGGTGTAAATTGTCCCCTCTTCCTATTCTATTGGGTTTTCAGAATCACAGTGAGAATGACTTCAGACAAATCACTATGCTTAATAGCAATCAAATCACTTGGTCCTCGCTGTTGCTTTTACTGAGCTCAAACCAGGAAACAAGCATGACAAACTGGCTCCTTCTAACATTCAGTCATGTCTTTCATTGAGTTAGAAATTTTTTTACTGTTAAAACCATAAGAATTTACATCCTACATCTGCAGAGCCCACAGATGGAAGGGCTCACCCGAAGGAAGCTGGACCACCTCTCCATACAAGGTAGTCAGTGAGCAGGCCAGGCTCTGGACAGAGATGCCAAAGATGGTAACGCTTCACCAGGGCATTGGCAGGAACTGCCTGCATGGCCTCAATAAGTCTCTGTCTCTTTTCTTTAGTTTGTGACTACAGAAGGGGCCATTCATTTCATTTAATTTCAGGCACTTAAGCATCTGCTCATCACCATACCAAGTTACCCCAATTAGAGATGGAGTTCTATATGTTGTTAGAATGATTGAAGAAAACAACAGTCTATCAATCTTTAACTGTTCTGACTTCACTTGAGATGTGTAACCATGCAATACATTACTGGGTTAAGATATCACAGAACTTTTCTGCTTAATGAAGCTGCTCTGGCAAGCTTCGCAATTGTTTCCTAACTAGCAACGGACACCACACCACCTGCCTTGGTTTGGTTTTGTTTTCTGCTGAATGACTACTTCATTTGCCACAGAAAACACAGCAATGACATTCCATAATGTTTCATATCTGTAAGTCTAGTTGGAAATGGCAGCCAGTGAACAGTTTGCTTGCTAAGTTATGCTTCTCTAAACACTGCAAATCTCTGCAATGGAAATTTGAATTTAATGCCAGCTTCTAAGCACATTTTAAAACGCAGCTTATCCTATAAATTTCTAAACCCAGGGGAAACTTACCTGTTCAAATGCCCTTTGTCTCTTTTACACCTGCCCACAGCAGCAACAGCAGCAACTGCCGCACCTGCACACAGAGGGAACACCTCGGAGAAGCAACACTGGTGAGTGAGATCTTTCTTTGAGACAGGAGCATTGGCATGTTTTTCAGTCCCTGGCATTCCCTTCTCACTACGAGGTGAGGGAGCATTCTGGGCAAAGTCAGGTAGTAACTGCGGGGAACTCTCAAGAGACTTGCTCTGATGATTTTTAGGTTGATAAGGTATTTGATTTGATTGGAAGAGCAAGGAAGGGAAGATACTGTTGGTCTTCTTATGAAATAGGATCAGATTTATTTTAAGATTATTTGGAGCACTAAGAGCAAGATACAGTAAATAAAATATGAACACAAAAAAAGGGGGAGGAAATTGTTCACAGCTACATACCGCATTACATACTGCATTTTACTTAGCTGATGCCTTGCAAGTGCCAGTCAAAACAAAAAAAAAGTTTCAGCTTCTCTCAGATTTCTGTCTGTGGGTACATGTGCCACTGACAATTCAAAGCCTTTTCAGTCTTCAGAGAAGTAATAAACATACTCCAATGAATTAGAGCAGTGCTAAAGAGGCAAAGCAAAGACATCTTTCCCTTCTGCCCAAACTCAAATGTCCTTTTATTTTGAAATGAAAAATTAGTCTTCTAATTTCAGCTCAATTTCTTCATCATAAAAGATGACTTGATGAAAAGCCACTGCTAGGAGGAAACGATCGGGTGTTCACAATGACTAGCAAAGGTTTTGGTTCTGACTCAATGTATGGCTAATATCACTACCTTACGCCAAGTAGTACCTCCTGGAGAATTAATCCTGGACCTTGGTCTATGTCCTGAACTACAACTTCTAGCTCAGTAAAAGCCATACATCTTGAATTATGGCATAATGCCTCAACCTATGGCATCAGATATGACCCAGGGAGTCAAATACCATGCGTGTGTCTGGGAAAATCATCTCCCTGCCACGTTACTTCATCCCCTGAATTACTTTTCCCCTCCCTCCCCCTCCAGTTCAGTGACAGACAGGCAGCAAGAGCCAGTAGTACAGATAGGGCTGGCGTAGCAGCTACTGCAATACTCTGATGGTTTGCTTTGATATTCTTGCATAATATTCATTAGAGTACTTTTTACCCTTTCCATTCTGTAAAGGGTGGATATCTCCTTTAAAAATCCCCTTCCCTGATTACTATCAATACTGGGAATTCAATGTAGCCTTCAGATGTGACACACTCAGAGACGGCAATGTGCAAATTTAATGCTTCAGCTGCATCAATATACAACTGCTTTATGGGCAAATCAATCCACTGATTAACAATATTTTATTATCAACTTGAAATTTTGCCCATGCAGAACATAACCATGTTATTAATATTTGTTCTGATTTATCCTGCTCTAATCAACACTCATCTGTTATTTTAACTATAGAATATTTATTAACTAGTATTTTAAAAAACCCTAAAAACCAAAACCAAAGCATATCTAAGTTTTGGACATCTTCCAAAGCATATTAATTTCTTATAAGATTCATCCAGACTTACTAAAAACATACACAAAAAAGCTATTAGTTTGCATGAAATCATTAAAATGGATAAAGCATAATTATGGATATTTCTCAAATTATTTAACATAGCAATGGCTGCCTTATTCCTGCCCCCTTCCCCGCTTTTGTAAGGAGTGGGATTTAGAACAACAGTCACAACTTTTCCTAGGCTGGTTCTTTGAGTACTATTGAATACTATTAAGTAATTATTCGACTTTCACCCCACCCTGCTAACACGGTTGCAAAGGCAACTAAACCCACATTAAACCATAAAGATTAACTTCTCTTTGGAGGGGATTTGGATGAGAAGATGCTGAGCATGGAAGTAGAGAAACATTCTCAACCCAAGTACTTCTTTAAAAAAGACAGTATTGGAAGCCAACACGGTTTTCTAGACCTGAAGTTCCTAGATAATTTGTGATTCACAGAATTGTAGGTGTTGGAAGCGACCTTGAGAGATCATCCAGTCCAACCTCCCTGACAAAGCAGGTTGCCTAGGACAGGTCACACAGGTAGGAGTCCAGACAGGTCTTGAATAACTCGAGAAGGAGACTCCACACCCCCCTGGGCAGCCTGTCCCAGGGCTCTGTCACCCTCACGGTGAAAAAGT
This sequence comes from Porphyrio hochstetteri, assembly GCA_020800305.1. NCBI lineage: Eukaryota > Metazoa > Chordata > Aves > Gruiformes > Rallidae > Porphyrio > Porphyrio hochstetteri. The sequence goes on along the minus strand of CM036918.1, from coordinate 20,442,283 downwards.
TCTTCCATATGTTGGTGCAGAACATTCTGTGCTCCAAAACTTGAGGCCATCGCCCCTTGTCCTGTCCCCACAGGCCACTGAGAAGAGGCTGGCCATTTCCCTCTGTCTCCCACACTTCAGATATCTATAAACATTGATCAGATCCCCTCTAACTCTTCTTTTCTCCAGGCTGAACAGCCCCAGTTCATTCAGCCTTTCCTCATAGGGGAGATGGCTCCAGACCCTTAATCATCTTTGTCACCCTCCACTGGACTCTCTTTGTGCCGATTCACGCTACAAAATGAGGGTGAATATAGCAGGATGTTCAATGGGGTAAGAAACTAATTCTGTTTTCTGTTTCGTTGGTATGCTCACTTAATAACAGATGAATTAATTTATAAAAATACTTAGTGCTTACTTTAGAAAAAGGTCTAAATGTAATCAATGTTGTTGCTATTTTTAGTCAAACGAAACAAATCAATCAAAGTACTTTAAAGATAAAAAGTAAACTCATTCATGGAAGTGCCAAAAAAAAGTAATGCTTCTTAACCCAAACTTACATAAGAAATTATAAAGCTTCATCAGGAGCTAAAAACGTGCATGGGCTGGCTACTGCTGCTGTGCGTACCAAGCTTCTGAAAATCCGCTGGACTTTGAGAAGCATATTTTTCAGGTCTCTTCCAAAACAACAGTTATTATGACAAATAATTAAAGTGAATTATGTTTTTATCTTACTGCCTATTATCAAAGGTCTTCATCAAGATCCTCGGTTCCTGATAAAGGACACAAGCACATTTTTCCTAGAAAAGAGTTAACACCACTTGTATCACCACTGAGTGATAAAGCTAAGGATGATTTTTTAATCTACCACAACATACTTCAGTACTTACTATGACTCAGAATTATGAAATAACTTGCACACAGCACCTGTGATTGCAAATATTCATATACCAAACCACCAAAACCTTTTGAGTGGTGTCTGCACCATTCCCAGTTCAGCAGCTCTGTGAGACTCACTAACTGCTGAGGTGGCACAGGACTCCCTGACCCGTAAGACAGACAAACTCACGTGGGTCCAATTCTAATACAGATCCTAGAGAGCCCAGCATTTCCCCCCTCACCCCCATGCAGGAGCCAGACACAAAAACTTCGAGGGGCAGATTTTTCTAAAAGACCACAGCTTTGGTTTCTGAGCAATGTACCCATGAAACTGCAGGACTCGGAAGTGAGACTGTGAGTTTTCCCTGCTGAACTAACGTCACCAGGCATCTCCACTTTCAGATGAAAACCAGCAGCTGTTAGTCCTACAGGTGACTATTAGATTCATACACCTTGCTACAATAGTTTTCACATGCATTCAGGGGTATAGCCTTGGGCATGTGTCATTTTGAAAGTTCTATCAATCCAAAAATAGCAAGAGAAGGAAAAAAAAGTCTAAGTAGGACCTGTGCGGGACCCTTAGCACACAGGAGTGAAATAAACTGCCTACAATAATATGGAAGAGGAAAATTATCTCTACTTTCCTTCCCCTCTACAAATCTCAGAAGCATTTCTCATGGATATCACCAGGAACTACACCTGCACAGGGAAGGATTGGTACACAGATAAACTTCATGTATTTTAACATATGTTATTATTTTTGTTTAGTTATTCAATACCCAAAGTGACAGAATCACAAGGTTGGAAAAGACCTTTAAGATCATCAAGTCCAACCAGTCCCATCCTAAGCTAAACCATATCCCTAAGTACCTCATCTACCCTTTTTTTGAACACATCCAGGGAAGGTGACTCAGCCCCTCCCTGGGCAGCCTGTTCCAGCCCTGACAACTCTCTCAGTAAAAAATTTTTTTCTAATGTCCAATCTAAACCTGCCCTGGCCCAGCTTCATGCCATTCCCCCTTGTCCTGTCACCTGTCACCTGGCTGAAGAGACCATCACCTATCTCTCTATAACCTCCCTTCAGGTAGTTGTAGGTGGTGATATGGTCTCCCCTCAGCCTCCTCTAAGCTAAACAGCCCCAGCTCCCTCAGCCACTCCTCATAGATTTGCCCTCCAGCCCCTTCCCCAGCCTGGTTGCCCTTCTCTGGACTCGCTCCAGGACCTCCATGTCCTTCTTGTGGTGAGGAGCCCAGAAATGGACACAGTACTCCATGTGTGGCCTCACCAATGCCCAGTACAGTGGCACAATCACCTCCCTAGACCTACTGGCCACACTGTTTTTGATACAAGCCAAGATGCCATAATTTCAAAGTCGTCACCATAATTTCACTTCACTGCCAGTGAAAGCAAGATTGGGTCTTAAGAGCATAGGCACAGTCTTTTTAAAATAACAGCATCCATTCCACTCCTAGTCAAACTCCAGTTTCTTCACTAACTAACATTCTACTCATTTACAATAGAGAATTTTCTTGAGTTGAGGCTGAAAGTTTAGCTTTCAACTGAAGTTAAACTGAAATGGCTTAAAAAGTCTCCTTAGGATCAGAAATGATAAGCAGAATACAAATTATTATGTAAAACTACAGATTTTTTTTTTTTGGGGGGGGGGGGGGAGTGGAAAGTGTTTTTGTTCTTTAACCCACCAAAGCAAATGGCAATATTTCCTGATTTTTTTTTCTTGTGTACCTCCCACCAAATCCAACAGAAAGACTTCAGTAGCAGTTGACCTGGATTCTTACTGTCTTTTGAATCTATATTCTTAAAAAGAATTTCTTTCTTTAAAAGGCCTCTCTGTTCTGTACCTCAGGTGCCGAAACTCTAGTGGTATGCTAGATGATCCAACATATGTTAAGAGTTTTCTAAAACACTTTGGGATCCTTGGGGATAAAAGGTGCTACATAAATGTAAGATATATATATATATTGAAATAACAAAACTGTGTCTCCCTTGTAACACGTGTACATTAAGATGCTTGCAGACTGCACACAAAGCTGCATTTCTGTGGCTGTTAATACCTTATCGCTTTGTCTCCTTGTCGGAGACACGCAACAAAAGAAGTCTTAGTAATCCCCACAACCTCCCCCACCTCCACACAGTCAGATTTCAGGCTGAAAACCTGACAGACCTTTAGCTATGACACCCATATTGAACTCCCAGTAAACCTCATTCCCAACTTTTAGGAAAAAACGCATAGGTAAAAAGGTAAGTGTTAATTACCCACCATAATGTTTAAAGCGGTTTTACGCTGGATTCTAAAATATGCACAAGCACTTCAGAAATAAACAGCTTTATATTTTATTCCTTGATTTCAAGTAGTCTAAACATTTTAGCATTTGATGTGCCTTTATGCTCACAGCCTTTGCAAGCACACCTTTTGACCCTTCAGCACTCAAAAGTGGGGCTGAGATAACTAAAAATCTGGGAAAGGTAGTAAAAGACGGAGCACATAATAAATTAAAGACTTGGAAAATTGTGGTAATAAGCTCTTTGGGGTAAGTCTCTTTCAAAGCAGTAGCACTGTTTAATGCTACTGGAACAATCCTTGCATTATTTAAGACTTGTGTTATGGAGCTTCACCTACTGGTTACAGGTATGAAATGTGTTTCTGTTAAGGTGACATGATTTTGTTTCAAATGAGTTTCTGGCTTATTTCAGGATGTCTTTAGATCTTTGTCTAAATAAAAAGACAACAGTTGAGTGAAATCTTTAGTCTCTCGTACAGAGAAAGACAAGCTCCTCGCCTCAAATGCTTCCATTCGCAAAGCATAAGGTTTGGGGAAGAAAACTAGGTGAATCAGTTGACTAAAATAAAAATTATCTCTGGCAAAGAGTCTTCTGGGACACCTTGTTCGTGCAAAGATGTATTTGAATGGGAAACACTATTACTGTCTGGGTCTGACCCACACTCCTTCATAAAAGTGAATCCCAGAAAGAAGACTGCCCTCACAGAGAGGAAGAGCAACCCACAGCTGGATCCAGATGATGGAGCTATCGTGGTAATGAGAGAGGCAGGAACTGAAAGAAATGCCTGATGCCAAGAGGAACATTTGCATGGACCTCTTCAGGAATTTCAGTAAGTTGTGACTGGTCTTTCATGGAAATTTGGTGGCGCAGAGATCACAGAATCACAGAATCACAGAATTGTAGGGGTTGGAAGGGACCTCGAGAGATCATCAGGTCCAACCCCCCCGCCAAAGCAGGCTCCCTAGCTCATATTGCTCAGATAGGCGTCCAGGCAGGTCTTGAATATCTCCAGTGAAGGAGACTCCACCACCTCCCTGGGCAGCCTTTTCCAGTGCTCAGTCACCCTCACTGTGAAAAAGTTCTTCCGCATGTTGGTGCGGAACTTCCTATGCTCCAACTTGCAGCCATTGCCCCTTGTCCTATCCCCACAGACCACTGAAAAGGGGCTGGCTGATTCCCCCTGCATCCCCTGCTTCAGATAATTATAAACTTTGATTAGGTCCCCCCTTAGTCTTCTCTTCTCAAGGCTGAACAGTCCCAGCTTACTCAGCCTTTCCTCATAGGGGAGATGCTCTAGGCCCTTAATCATCCTCGTAGCCCTTCTCTGGACTCTCTCCAGGAGATCCCTGTCCTTTTTATACCAAGGAGCCCAGAACTGGACACAATACTCCAGGTGGGGCCTGACCAGGGCAGAGCAGAGGGGGAGGATCACCTCCTTTGACCTGCTGGCTACACTCCTCCTGATGCATCCCAGGATCCCATTGGCTCTTTTGGCCACCGAGGCACACTGCTGGCTCATGGCCAACCTGTCATCTACCAGGACCCCCAGGTCCTTCTCCACTGAGCTCTTCTCCAGCAGGTCATCCCCCAGCCTGTACTGATACAAACAGTTGTTCCTTCCCAGGTGCAAGACTTTACACTTGCTTTTGTTGAACTTCATCTGGTTTCTCCCTGCCCAGCTCTCCAGCCTGTCCAGGTCCCTCTGGATGGCAGCGCAGTGCTCCTGCGTGTCAGCCACCCCTCCCAGCTTTGTATCATGGGCACTTGCTGAGGGTGGATGTTATTCCCTCATCAAGATCGTCAATGAAGATATTAAACAGGACTGGACCCAACACTGAACCCTGGGGAACACCGCTGGTAACAGGCCTCCAGTCAGATTCTACTCCACGAATCACAACCCTCTGGGTTCGGTCCGACAGCCAATTCTCAACCCACCTCACTGTCCACTCATCTATCCCATGCTTTCTCAGCTTTTCTATCAGGATGTCATGGGAGACAGTATCAAAGGCCTTGCTGAAGTCAAGGTAGATGACATCCACTGCTCTCCCTCCATCTACCCAGCCTGTCATGAGATCGTAGAAGGCTATGAGGTTGGTCGAGCACGATTTCCCCTTAGTGAATCCATGCTGACTACTCCTCATGACCTTCTTCTCTTCCAATTGCTTGGAGATGGCATCCAGAACAAGCTGTTCCATTACCTTTCCAGGGGCAGAGGTGAGGCTGACTGGCCTATAGTTACTAGGTTCCTCCTTCTTGCCCTTTTTAAAGACTGGAGTGACATTGGCTATCCTCCAGTCTTCAGGCACTTCTCCTGTCCTCCAAGACCTGTCGAAGATGATAGAGAGCGGCTCAGCAATCACCTCCGCCAGCTCCCTCAGCACACGTGGATGTAACCCATCTGGGCCCATGGATTTGCGTGCATTAATCCCTTTGAGCCGCTCCTGGACCTCCCCTACTTGAACCAGAGGGAAATTCTTCATTTCCCAATCAGTCCTACTCTCATCCAGTGTCTGTGGGTCCCGGGGGGCCTTTGAAGTGAAGACCGAAGCAAAGGTGGCATTCAATATCTCCACTTTCTCAGCATCCCCCGTAACCAGGACACCCTCCTTATTCAGCAAGGGACCTACATTATCCCTGGACATCCTCTTACTGTTCACGTGCCTAAAAAACCCCTTTTTATTATCCTTTATGTCACTTGCCAGCTTAATTTCCAAGAGGGCTTTAGCCTTCCTAGTTGCATCCCTACAGGCCCTGACCACATTCCTGTATTCTTCCCAGGTGCTCAGACCCTTTTTCCACGATTCATAGATCTTCTGCTTCTCTTTGAGTTTGCTCAATAGCTCCCTGTTCATTAATGCAGGTCTTCTGCCTCTCTTTCCCCATTTCCTCCTCAAAGGGATGCATCGTTCCTGTGCTTGGAAGAAGTGCTGTTTGAATGCTAGCCAGCTCTCGCAGGCTCCCATTCCTTCAAACAGCGTAGCCCACGGGATAGCCCCCATTAAGTGGCGGAGGAGATCAAAGTTAGCTCTACCAAAATTCAGGGTAGCTATCCTACTTTTTGGCTTGCTTCTTCCACCCAGGATCATGAACTGAACCATTTCATGGTCGCTTTGCCCTAAGCTGCCCCCGACCTTCACTTCCCTAACAAGTCCATCCTTGTTAGTGAAAACAAGGTCCAGCAGCCGCCCTCCCCTTGTGGGCTCCTGCACCATCTGTAGCAGGAAATTGTCTTCAACACACTGCAGAAATTGTCTGGACTGCATACGACTGGCCGTATTGCTTGCCCAGCAAATATCTGGGTAGTTGAAGTCCCCCATAAGGATCAGTGCCCGGGAACTTGAGGCTACTTCTAACTGTTTATGGAATGCGTTATCTACCTGCTCCTCTTGATCAGGGGGCCTATAGCACACTCCCACAACAATGTCCCCCATACCGGTTTGCCCCTTGATTTTAACCCACAAGCACTCGACAGAAGGTTCATCCTTCCCCAGGTGGAGCTCAACACATTCTAGGTGCTCTCTCACATAAAGAGCAACTCCTCCACCTCGCTTCCCTAGCCTGTCTTTCCTAAAAAGCACATAGCCATCCATGACAGTGTGCCAGTCGTCCAGGTTGTCCCACCACGTCTCTGTGATTGCGATGGGATCATGGCCCTGCGACCGCACAAAGATCTCTAGTTCTTCTTGTTTGGTGGTCCTGTGCACGCACCCATTCTGGGGAATTCTGTTCAAGGCTAAGGAATTTGAGAGCAACTGAGGCACAGGACAGTCAGGTCTTTGACATCTGTTTAAGGGGAGGCAAAACATGGACAACTGGGGAAAACGCCCAACCACCAAACTCCCATACTGAAGCCACGCAGACATGCATTTAATGAAGGACGTCTAGTTACGGTCTATAAATCAGCCATGAGAAAAATGGATAAGCAACCAGCAGTTTTGCAACACATGAAAATCAGAAATTAATAACTGTTAAAAACCAGTCCCAGGTGACTGTCTAGTCTATCCTCCTGCAATGGGGCAGTACCGATGTAATTATCAGCATTCATGTTCTCAAAACAACTGATGTGAAAACACACTAAAGGTGTCAGCTGACAAATGATAGCAAAGATAGATCAAAATGAAGCAAGTAAATTGGCAGGAAAAATGAGTGACTGAATTGCCTGAGGGATCACACAGGTGTTATATATATGACCGTGTGAACAGAAATGCATACAAGGATTCACACCAAGCACCTTCTTACCAAGAACATTTTTTTATCTCCTCGCCATTATAAAACTGTCAACTCTAATACCTTTATCAGCACTCTAAAGAAAAAACCAGGATGAATCATTGCTATTTATTAGTTTGATATGTTAACTAGCAAAAGAGAAAAAAATCTAGAGGAATTAAGTCTATGGTGGCTGCCTACTCTTAATAACTCCAGCAAATCTTTGATCTATGTTAATCTCGTGTTATTGTAGTAAGTATGCAGGACCATCATTCATCTCACATGAGCAAGGCACTCTTGCAATGTCATGATAGATTTTATCAAGAAGAAAATGAAGTCAGAGGTGGCTGTCAAGGCAGCAGGGTTTTGAGTGAGTGGCGAACCTCGGAATGCGATTTTTAACTTGCAGAATTTGATGGAGGAAGCAAGGAAATTGAATCAACCACTTTACATACACAGTACTTCATTGATCTTCAAAAAGCTTTCTTCATCTAAATTTGTATAGAAAACTCTTGCCCGGTTTACCAGGTAGAGGGAACTTGAAAAGTAATCAATGGCAGCTCAGTGCACAAATGAAACAATAGAGTAGTTTGATACTGGAGAGGATGCCCTTTCATTATTCCTTTTAAATGTTACCGAGACGGGATTTGAGCACAGCAGTAAACGCAGGGCATGAGACTGTTGACAGGATATTAGAAGGAATCCTGTGGTGGCAAAGTCAATGTAATTCTCATCACTCCATAGCACAGGAACAGGCCCATGGTATTTACGAGCAGTGAGTACAAATAATATTCACTTTGGCTTTTAGCAGAACGGTGACTGGCAAAACCGCAAAAATTCTTATTAAAACAGAAGTCACATAAAGGTGGCTGGTTTGGGTTTTTTTTTTAGATTGTGCTAAAAAACAAAAAAAAAGCAAAATCAGAACTAGGTTTTTCTTTGTATTTGAGTATCACTTCTCTTTAACTCGTCAGTGCTGCATTACAGGAAGGCACGTAAAAGTTCCTCCGATGCGCAGCCGATATTGCACTTTCCTGTTTTCTGGGCTTAGGGGAACCAGTACGTTTTTGGCTTCCTTCATCTAACTATTTTAAATTTTCAAATGACTGAGGGAAACTACATATGCAGATGAGTTTACACACTGCTGAGAAAGGATTTGGTTTAACTCTGCATTAAGAGCATTTAAATGGTATATATTTCTCCTGGTAGCCTGCTGCATAAGAACAAGCATCACCTGTACCGACCGTCTGCACAGAGGACAGTCCACAGCAGACTTCTCATCACATTAACATGGAAATCCTATCTGCACCCAAAAATTGCAAGTACCATAAGAGTAGCATGACAGAAAGAATGTATGTTGAGCCTATGATGAAACTAGAGGTCCACATATATATACACATCACACACTGTGGTCATGCTACCGACACAGACCCTAAAAATAAATTAAATGGGAATAAAATAAGTGGGAATAATGCTTTAAGGTTTTTTCTTCTCCTACATGGAGACAAGACTCCACCCATGTTTAAAAAAAAAACCCCACATAACAAACCATCAATTCTGTCCTTCATTTTCCCACACTAATGCATTATTGACTACAGTGTACCAAAGTTGCACTTGCAGTCTAACCAACTATTACAGCACCTTGTATCAGTACTTTAAACATTGCTTAACAAGAAAAATATGTCAATATACAATGAAAGCTTTCATTTATGCTTTCAAATTGAGCAAACTGCTGCAAGCTATGTTGTAAATTACCCCCAAGAATGTTTAACTGGGCAAAATAGAGAACAAATTTTAGTGACATCAGACGTGACTGGATTTGTAATTAGCAACACTCAATAATATATTAAGTTTATCTCCTTTCTATTCCAGTGACCCTTTCAGTTCTGAGCAATGTTTGCATACACTGCCATAAATCACGGCTCAGATTTGTCAACAAGCTCTGAGTACCTTAGTTAGTTGTGAAAATTACAAAGTGAACTCCAGGCTCAAAAATTTTTGGATAATGCATTATAGGAGAAGCTGGAGCTGCTTGATCCCAGCTTCGCTCCAGTCTCCCTTGAAACTGGAAAAGAGCTACAATTACTATCTATTCCAAAGTCCACTGCTGCAATAACTGATGCTACTGACTGGTGGGGTCATGCCAAACCGATCAAAACCAGGTACTAATGCCAAGTTAGCACTCTGACTAAAGCAACTGTCAAGTAATGATAGATTAGACAAATCTGATTGCTCTATCACAACATTCATCTCAAATCTTGATTAGTAAACCTATTGAATTATGATTAATTCACATGAGCGCTGCTGACAGATAAGGTACTTTATCTGACAATGCGTAATAGTTGCTTTGTCTGAAGCAAAAAAGCTCTGAAGTGCTGGTAAAATAAACAGTATCAACTACAACACAGGGAGTAGGATAATGAGGATATGAGCACCTTTTAATGTGATAAAAGCTGATCTATGAGAACTGAGCTTCAGCTACAGAAGCACTGGAAATGGAGGGTAAGAGCCAGGAAATCAGAGAAGCAAATGGCAGAAGAGGACATAGAGCTGTCAGGCTGAAAGTTGCATAGGATGGCTTGTAGGGACAACGTAGTACTATGGAATTATCAACCTCCTTTCAGTGCCACCTCTGCACCTCACGATGAATTCCTTCCAGATCCAGTATACTGGAACAGACCTCCCTTTACAGGGTAAAGAGAAAACCTACAAAACCTACCAGTTTCAACTCAGTGTTGCAATCCTGATACCCGTGCGTGTGCATGGGTAGATCATTAGAAAGCTCACCAGTACTTGCATTTGCAGCACAGTCAGTGAAAAATAGGCACTGTAATATTTGCCTCTGACTTAATGAAGAATCTACCTTCTCCAAGCCACTTGTTAGCTTATCCTGACCTAATAATTTTACAAAAAACCCTAATGCACTATAATTATGTTTCTCCCCAGCCAGTATTAACCTTTCTGTGACTCTTTTTTTCTTTCTTCTCTCTCACACATATTTATTTATTTTACCTAGCCTCTGTTAATCAATGTGAACTGCAGATGGGGTCAAGGAAAGCTACTTCCTCCTTTGATAGCCTCCAATGCTTTCACTCCTGGGGATAAAAATGCTTTAAATGGAGTTATATTCTAGGAAAATCAATATATGATTACTGCAAAGATTTGTATCGATTGCCCTGTTGCATTGCAAAAAGGCTAAAGAAAAATTGCACAGCACATTCCCTTCATTTTCTACTTCACAGAACTTGCTGCAAATATTTTTAGTAAGAAAGAAGTGTTGGAACTTTATTTAATAACCTAAACTTTTCTTCATTTAATCCTGCTACTTGTTAGCTTACTTTGAAAAAACCTCCCCACAGACATCTCTCTTATAATTCCCGAAATCAGAGAGCTACTCAGGATCCTGAAAAATAAACGCACTGCAGTAAATATCCATCCCTCAATAACTTCAGCACCGTTACATACCTCTCACACACAAGAGATTCGTATTGTCACTGCTTCACCAGAACCGCTCGTGCATCTTCCCAGCACTGACGCTACACCAACCGTTCAGGCTGGCTCTTGTTTTCAGACTCCAACGGTGGAGGACCTGGGTGTCCTGGCCTGGTTTCACCTGTCTTGATGAACCAAAGGGAGACTTGTTCTCCCTCCCAGAAGTCCCAAGAACTGGAAATACAGATTCAACAGTCGATGCACCAAAATTAAAGAAATTCTCCAACAGAACCAGATTCCTACACTCTTCTTCCTGGCCCCAAGAGGTTCTTATTAAATTCTTTACAGGAATCTCAATTTTTATAAATGCATTCTGAGTTTGCAAGAATGGCCTCAATCATTTTCAGACAAGGGTTTCTGTAAACTTGTAAATAAAAAAGAAAAGGTATTACAAGAAGCAAAGTTGCATGGCATGCTATCCGAGTATCAGACCCTTGGTTTTACTGTTTGAAAGGGTAACTTAAAAATGCTAGATAAAGCAACACACCATGGTATTTCAAAATTGGTTTGGATAAAATACCGCATTTCTCTGCTCATCAGTTTCCCTAAGAACAGAATTATTTACCACTTTGTAAACCATTCATAGGTCTACTGCCAAGAAGTACCGTGGAAGGACTCAGGTAATGCGGCTTCTATTAGGGAACACAACATGCAAATATGAAGCTGTATTTTAAAAGGTACTGAATTTGTACCAAAATGAACAAGTGTTTCCCTGAATGCACACAAATTCTTTGAATGTTGCAAAGTTAATAAGAACTTGTAATTTACAACTTGTTCCTTTCATTTCCAAATGACACTTATAAATCACTTCATCCACTTCCACTACCTTACTATTTAAAAAGGAGTTGCTAGTCAAATCTAGTAATGATTACAAAACACATGTCAACCAGATCCAATTATTTTCATGCGTTCAAGCTATTCAAGTGTTGTTTCAGTCATTTAGCGTATAGTTCTTACTATGGCTCTCTTAAGAAATAAGGAAAAAATGTAAAGCAATTTTTCAAACTGTGCTGATGAATGTAAAGTTCCTTAGATTCTTACTTCTTTCTCCCGTTTTATACATCAGTGGCTTTATAGCCACTTCTATTAATACTTCTTTTGTTCCAAGATCTTTTAAAAATCCTTCTTTTCTCAAGCCCTCTTTCCTAGAAGTAGATCATCCTGCACGTGTGTTTTGTGACCTCTGTCCTTCTGTAAATCTTCAGTTTAACCTTTGTTAACGTCTTCTGCTTTCTGATCCTCTCCTCATCTGTACCGTATTTCAGTTTTGAAGAAGTCCTGAGGATATCGTATTGGGTCCTTCTGTTACTTACTTACCCTCCCTCCCCTCCACACCCCCAGGGTTCAGGAATACTGTACATTATTTCCAAGACATTAAAGGCATTAAGGAAGCTGGCAGAATTCTTCAGGCTTTTCTCATAGTGTTCATTTTCATTATCAACGAATTCCTGACTCCAGGTTTCTTTGGCTAGTTCTTTGCAACTCTTTCCCTGTAGTAGGTCCTAAAGTTACTACAAATGACTGCTAAACACACTCATTAACTGACAAAGCAACATCCCTTATGTAAAGAAAAGGTAAAACTAAGTCACATCTAATCCAAGAGCCTAATAACCAGGAGTTTTTCTTGTACAGATATACAGTTCTAGAAAAAACAATACATTCCCTTTCAGGTGGAGAGTTACTAACAGTTTGATAATTTGGATGTCTGGCATTTAACTGTTTTGGTGGGAGATGATCCAGACTAGGAATAATGCCTGTTGCCAGATTATGATTTATGTCAATTACTGGGTGAAGGGAGGGTCCCAAGCAGTCTCTCAGTGTAATTGCACTTTTGGCATTTCTCAAAGAGTGCCTAGAGTAGAAGACAGGCACTCTTTTTTTACAGAATGTATGTATAAGCAGAGTAAATACATACATGGTGCTTGAACTCCTGTGAAAACCTGTCTCCTGTAATGACATTGTTAAGCAGAAGGTGTTAATTGCTGAGTTTTTAAAAATTTGAATCTTTGTATTTTCCCATCCTGTCTCCTGCAAGACAATCTTACTCCCTACCAGGGTGTGATGCTGCTACCCAGCCTCATGCACCGCTGGTGCATCACTAGGGTGTCTTGGCAGGCAGCGAAAGCAAGCCGATGCGAGAGCCCACCTTTACAAAGCTTCTTCAGCACCTGACAGACCAGCACAGGTACAGCACCAGTACAGCAGGTAGGAATCCTCTTCATTCATACATAGAGGCTGAGTAAAGTACCACTTATACCCACTCGGTTCTTATTCCCTGGGCATCTGCATGCAGCCACTTGTGGAAACGGTACGGCTGAGTTTGGTGGACTCTTGGTCTGCACTGACGCCACTGGTCCTGCCTTTGTCTCCACACCACCCTGCCCACCCCAAAAGGCGGCAGCAGTGGGGCCACGCATCGCCGCGTCCTGCTGCCCTCTGCTCTGCTGCAGTGGTGTGGATGGGTTACAGACTAGGCTGTACCTTTTAGGATTAAACAGGCTCCGGGTTTTTTTTGGACAGGGGTCCTGTTAGCAAAGCAATGCACAGACAACACGCTGACAGTCACAAAGCTAAGGAGAAAACAAGGAAAGACCTCAATTCCTACTGGGACATATAAAATGAGTGTATACTGGAAGCACCACATGCCCTTCCCTGTAAACGAAATTCACACATGCAGAGTGCGTTGCTCCTGGTAAAACCAAGTAAAATATAAGATAACTTTATATATATATTTTTTAAGACTTCTTCTCTTACCTATGGAAAAGGACACAGCATAAACATAATTTGAATTGAGTACTCTACATCCAGAATGACTGGCTGTCAAAACACCCCTTGGATTTATAGACAGCTCTTGCTAAAACAAGTGGAAAACTATACGTAACACTTCTAAAACTGACTTTCTCAAATTACCTTTCCTGCCAATTTATGTGAGATATAGTACATTGTTGTACAGGAGAAAATTCATTACCAGCAAAAAGTGGAGTTTTTTCATCTTCTCTATCCCATTCTAAAAAGTGCAGCCAAGCATTTACCACCAACTTTAAAAGCCTGCTACTAAACACTACTAGTTTACCTCCACATTATTACACTAAATCTCAAATAAGCTGAGACTGTGCTTTGAAATAGGATAAATCTTTACTGAAGCCTGGACCAAACCCCTGGCTCAAGCACTTGGGAATGCTGTGTAAAAGAGATGAAATTTAGTGCAACTCTGCATCTCCTTCGTCAGAGACAAGCAAAGATCCATACTGTAGGCAAACCTCAGTATGTTTTAATTCGGAGATTTTCATGCTTTGACAAGTAACTACCCAAAGAGGCAGCACTTCCACCCTGCATTTTCAGCCTGCATTGATGGTCACCCAGGAATATGCAGTCAAGCCCAGAGCAGCACAGTACGGGGTAAGATTGTGGCTCTGAAGGTCAGGGAATTCTGGCATTTGACAAACACTGGCCACAGCACTGAGAAAATGGTAAGTCCTGTAAAAGCAAAGGTGACGCAGCCCACACCACAGCAGTCGGTGGTTTGCAGAATCTCTTGTAGACATTAGGGCACCATGGGGCGGTCAGTGGAAGCGAGATTATCATCTCCATTAGAAGGGATGTTAGGCCTTCACAAAATAAACTTTCATTTTAATTGAACCAGGGTAAAGACAGGACTTGAAATCTAGAGCAATTATAACTGGGCAACATTACAAAATGCCCTGGGCCCTAGTAAACAATTCCAGAATAAAGCCCCAGATTAAAAAACTCCAATACATACATATGTGTATGCACACATACACACACTCATTTCAGTACTGTCTCATAAAAGGATTAAGTTAAAATTGGATATGGACTCAAATGCACAGAACTCTAGACCCCATTTACTCCATACATATATAATTGCTATTCCTATGTAATATGTGAGTAAAAACCTGGTTTTGTTATGTTCAGAAAGACAGTTCAATGCACAAAACTGTACAGTTTATTAAATAAACACAAACTGGGATATAATGGCATACATTTGTTTTTATTACAAGTAGTAACGCAATATTTCTCTAAGGCTTACTCCATTAGCATTTCTCCCCATGTTCCAAATGCCTTTGAACTTTCTGAAAAGCTACATCTGTTTGCTCCCTTGTATACAGCCGAAACTTACCAAGTGAATTAACTTTTAATATAAATTGCTTTGTTCACTATTAAGATTGATGTTGGACACACTGTACTGTAAGTTGCAAACTGCAATTACAATTCACTGCAATTATCTCTGGTTGTTAATAGCACAAGATAGCATGTCACTTTCTACCAAGTGTATAATTTATCATTTGGGTTTTTTTTTTTCCCCCTTCCCTTCATGAACTCTTGTGGTATTCCAAATGTATAATCTTGTTGTATTTATTTCCCAGTGGTCCAACAAAATGCACAGCAAGTGCTGACTAGAACAAACTAAAAGGCAGTGCTATTGACAAGCCGTCACTTGAGCAGTAATGAACACTCTGCCTCTACTTTCACCTCACTGAGCTAACAGCTTTAATTTATGATAAAGGAAACGAGAGACAACCTCCAGTTTTATTATACCCCCAGTGCTGTTTCAAATAAAGTAATTAGAAGGTCAAGAGGCAGGTCTAGAAAGCCAAATACAAATGCAAGCCCTCTGCACTGACATTTTTTAAAAAATCTTGACTGTTCAAAGAGCGTTTCATCCATCCCTCTTCTGCAGAGCAGCACAAGGCAGTTTTTACCACCGTAACCAATCTGAAACAGCGCGGTTCAATTCTTGGCTGAGTAATTCAGCCCATATGTTAAGAGAGATACCTAGCAGACAATGTCCCTTCCCCAGGCCTCTAATTTAAGAGAGGTACAGGTGAGTTTTAAAAACATGTTTTTCCAACAGAAACTGTCACCAGAAGCGTCTTTTTTTTTTTTTTTTCCTCTCCATTCTTCTTAGGACTACAAGAAATTTCATGGGAAACCATAAAAAAACCCCAAGAGTAAAATATCTGAAGTGAATAAATAAGAAAAATAAATTTCTATGTTAGGTTAGCCCCTAAATCCTCTAAAAGCTTATTTGTAACTTAATGAATGAGTAAACTATTCCTAGAACTGCTAAAAAACTAGGTTTTCTTGAAGGTTTGGACCAGCTGGAACAAAAGCACATAACTGTATTTGGTCTTTGCAGTATTGTTATATAAATATTTACAACTAGAGAGATATAATTATGCTAATGTAGCATGTCTCCATTTTCATCTTTAATTGAAATTTCAGTCAAAAGTATCTCGTAATACCTTAGCAGCGAGTGAAAATCGTTCCTTAGCTAGGTTCAATGAAACCTATACAATTAGGCATTTTTATTAAGCAACTGTATGTCTTAAGCTACATCAAAGGATATTCTAATGTATTACTACAGTTCTGTTATACATTGACTGGAAAACTACTTCCCATTAAGAAAGTGGTTTTGTTGAGCCTTTGATGAGTTGCCTTAGACTAGCTTCACAAACTAAGATAAATCACTGAACTCCAGCCAGGCCTGAATAAAAAGCAGCAGCTGCTTAACACAGACCTACAGTTTTGGGGGAAGATAAATTAAAATCCAAACAAAATAGTTTGGGGAGCTGAGTCAGAATATGGCTATCTGCTGCGCGGCCATTTGGACCATGATCCTCCTCCTCACCAGAGTGCCTGTGGAATACATGCTAGGAATCTTCTCAGTACCTCCAGAACAGAACCTGGCCTCATCCAAAATCCTGTTGTTCCACTGAGGTCCCTGGATCCATGCAAATACCTCTGCGCTGGCAGTCCCATGCCAGGAACAGAGGAGTGCCACCTCCTGACCTATGCCATGCATGCTTGCACCATGTTTTTCTGTAGGTCAGTCTTGTAAAACTATTGAGTCATTTAGTTCTTACTTCCTTAGCTAAATATTACAACAGAATTCATAGGCAAAGGGTTACCTGACTACGCCTGGAACCACAGTTCTCAGGTACCAGCATTATTTTTGTGCCACACAGACAGGAGATTGACATACACGACAAAAATTGCATCTGAATTCAGGCAAAGGTCTCACGAGCACAGGCATAAGAAAGCACTAAGACTTTGCAAATACTTGTGCATCAGGGGAGTTTTTAGCCTTCAGAATACACTGCATTTTGGTACAGATGTCTTACATACTTAATCGTCTTTTAATTAAAATTCTGTGGTATCATTTTTCTCAAAGTAATTTTTGTTCAATCGCATAGCAAGTGCAATTATGCTTAATGACATAAGTGGCGTAAATGTGTGATTACATAATTAGAACATGCAGTTTTGCTGTGAAGGTCTTCATGGAACTGAAGAAACCCCAGAAGATACTCCACACATACATGACATAGCTAAAATAACTCCACGACCTCCCCTTCAGTTTTTACAGACAAGAGGAATTGTTTTAGAGGTTCTCTTAAAAGAGCTGTTCAAACACCAGTCTTTCATGCAAACCACTGTAAGTAGCTTCTACCTTCTCTTCCATAGATGCTAATAATGATTCAAGCACTGAGAGGGACAGAAAAGTCTACGACTATGGTGAAAGCAGAGATGGTGTTGTATGGACATTTTGAATAAGCACTTCCTTCTCTTTGCACATCTTCATTACCAGACCTTCACAACAGATGCAGTTATATACTAATTGCTCTGATTTCAATTATTTGGTCTAAATGTCATAGAATATACTGAGTTGGAAGTGACCCATAAGGATCATCAAGTCCAGCTCCTAAACATACACAACATACCTAACATTCTCACAGCATGATTCAATTATATACAAATAAGCAACACTACACCAATACATCTGCAGCAGTGGGACAAGAAGCAAGTTGAACTGTAAAGTTTTGTCCTGTCATATGAAAAGTCTGAAGTTATTTCACTTAAGCCTTTTGGTAAACCCCTTCTGACCATCGTTTCTCCCCAACTTCAGGGTCTGTTTCCTCAAACTGGAGTTTACTACTTGCGGTTCAATTTCTTTTCTCTGTGCTGTGCCCTCCCACCTAACATTTACCACCACATACAAAGAGGACCTGTCTTCTTCCTACTTCACAGCTCAACAGCACCTGCAAAGATCACTTTATCATCTTTACCCACAAGAAACAAACTCTCAAGCTTCCACTTTCCACATACCCTCAGGGTAAGTACATTCTTTACTAAGACGCAGCTGAAATTGATGGCTGCCCCTTTGCCATCCCCTTGCCTGCTTCCATCTTAAGTTTACTACCTCCCTTATTTGAATGGGTTATATGCCAAACAGCAAATACAAAAGACCATATACACAATATATGCAACAAAGTTCAGGTGTCTGTTGCTCAGTGTAGATTCTTAGATTGATATAGTTGACGTCTATGTGTAGCAAGCAAGAAGTAACTGAAACGGTGAAATTTGATGGGTGGCAGTATGAAAGAAACTGAACGTTCGAATTACATATATTAGGAGCTCTTCTTTGTAGCATTACCTGTTGAAATGCCATCCAAACTCACAAGATTCAAACCAGACAATATTTGGCGTTAAACATTTCTTTAGCAAGCCTTTGATGGGTTCTCAAATTTATGACCTTTTGACAAATAGAGCTTATGAGGATCATTATAAGATTTTATTTTTTAAAAAAGAAAATCATTAATTCCTTGATTCAGATGCAGCCATCACAAAGCACAACGGCAGTTATCTTCAAACTACTGTTTGAAGATGGTTAAGCAGTAGAGGAAGTACTGAGGATATAAGGAAATCTCTGAATCAGTGAAAGATGTTGGTATGCAAGAAGGAAGATATACCAGCTGGTCTCCTGCTTCAGCTGGTTACCAGAGGGCCAGGAAGAAATTAGTCTCAGACATCAGTTGAAAGAACACCTGGACATTAACCTGGGGCACCAATTCCCTTATGAACAAGGTAATCTTTGTTTCCTCACCAATACATCTAGAAACTAAATAACGACTATTAAAAAAAAAGAATAAAAATCCTTGCTCCCAAGTGTCCTTAAATCACTTAACTCCAACAAAGGAAAAAAGTATTTATGAAAAGTGTAGGGGAAATGCAACAACAGGCTGTGCTCTAACTTGGAGATCCAAGTGAAATAAACTGCAGCAACATCTCTTGCCTTCTTGACAAAGGCATACAAATGCAGGGCTGCATGGGCAACCTAATTCAAAAGTCTGCATCTAATTTATTTCTAATAAAGAAAATAAGAAGTTGGTACTTTCCCCAAGCATTTGGCTCGTTGGGTGAAAATGGAGCACAAGGTAATGGAGTCCAATGCGCAGACAGATCTGCACTGAAGATGATACCGGTCTCAAGGTGAAAACCATGCTGTATTTTGGCTAGTGCCTTGTACTGTCTCTCACTCTGAGATCTTGCTTTAGGATACGGAATGAGGGCAGTTTGTGTTTGCATATTTAGATTATCCCCCCACAGAATGAGTACTGCACAATTTCCATTGACATTTACAAAATCTCACACTAAGTAGAAACTATAAGTGGTGTGTGGATCACTCTCTATTTGGCAGCGTTGATGTTTAGGCTGCCAAGTACCACCCAATTCCAAATACTGGACTAAACCTCTGTTTTAATACTGCAGCAGACTCTGCCCTTCAGAAATCTTCCCAAGGAAACACTAAAGAATTAAATATCATCATTACTTTTTGAAAAAAGCTCAATATATTTTTCAGAAGGATTATGTTCTTACAAGATACATGGCTACTTTGCAATCCCCAAATGAAGGAAATGCTATATTATTTACTTAATAAGAATTTTATATTTGTCTTTGGGTTTCTGTTGTCCTGTGTTGGGGGTGGGTGGGAAATTTTTTTTCTAACATCTAATCTGAACCTGCCTTGTCACAGCTTTGCACTATTTCCCCCTATCCTATCTCCTGTTACTTGGGTGAAGAGATCATCACCCACCTCTCTAGAAAATCCCTTCAGGTAGTTGTAGGTGGTGATAAGGTCTCCCCTCAGCCTCCTCTTCTCCAAGCTAAACAGCCCCAGCTCCCTCAGCCGCTCCTCACAGGATTTGCCCTCCAGCCCCTTCCCCAGCCTGGTTGCCCTTCTCTGGACTCGCTCCAGGACCTCCATGTCCTTTTTATGGTGAGGAGCCCAGAACTGGACACAGTACTCGAGGTGTGGCCTCACCAATGCCCAGTACAGGGGCACAATCACTTCCCCAGACCTACTGGCCACACTGTTTTTGATACAAGCCAGGATGCCATTGGCTTTCCTGGCCACTGG
Source organism: Porphyrio hochstetteri (assembly GCA_020800305.1). Classification (NCBI taxonomy): domain Eukaryota; kingdom Metazoa; phylum Chordata; class Aves; order Gruiformes; family Rallidae; genus Porphyrio; species Porphyrio hochstetteri. The sequence goes on along the minus strand of CM036918.1, from coordinate 20,422,209 downwards.
ACTCACTGCTGACTCATATTCAGTCTGCAGTCACCCAACACCCCCAGGTCCTTCTCTGCCTGACAGCTCTCCAGCCAGTCTCCCCCAAGCCTGTAGCGCTGCATGGGGTTGTTATGTCCCATGTGCAGCAAAGGACTGGGGAAGAGGAGGGCAGAAGGGAGAAGGAGACAGAAAGCCCCTGCAAGCTGAAGAAGCTAGGAAAGCTCAGAGTCACAAATCACCAGCTAGAAACCAGCTAGTCTGCAGCCATCACCATTCCTCAGCATATGTACTGACTGACAGAAGCCAGTTGGAGTTTCAGAGCAAGGTTTGGACATTGCAAATTTTATTGCTACCCCATCACGGAAATGTATTTTGCAGTTTCCAAAGACAGCCAACATATTCTTAGCATGTACTTTTTATGCCAACTTTCTTTAATGTTTTTGCATGAGTTCTAACCATCACCCTTTGGATGACACGGAAAATCACTGAAACACTCTCTTCCTCCTCAACAGATTTTTTAACTTGAGTAATGCAATACAAATTCTACTCCAGCCACACAGAGGAGCCTTCCATTTTTTGGGTCAGCTATCATTTGCATGTTAAACACACACACTAAAGATGTATATTTTATCTCTCAGTTCATATCGGTACATGAAAGATGCTTCCTTGAAATTCTTTGCTACAGTTTCTGATTCACGATGCATCTTATGGAAGACATATTTTAGGTTGTCTGTCCTTTGATTTCCCACAGAAACTAATAAATAATCAACAAAAATATGATTAAAGACATTGCTTGAACTCTCAGCCAAAATGAATACTAGCTAGTTGAAAATCTTTCTGATCCAAATCTGTTTATCTTAGAAACAGAATTCTAACTTAGGTTTTAAAAAGCCTGATGAAGCGTTGAGCTAAGTTTTGACATGGTATTTTCACATTCAAAATATATCTGGAAATAAGAGGGAAAAAGGTTGTGAGACTTGAAATTATAGAGGGATGAAACATCTTAACAAACTAGAAAAAATATTTACCTACAATTGCAATCCTGAAAAAAAAAAAAAATCCCTTTGAAATCTTGTTCAACCAGTACCTGATGTGTTCTCATGAACACTTCTTTAAGAGTTTGTTTAGGTAACTGTAGGATTATGACCAACAATGGATATTAAATTAAAAATATTCTAACTTATGCCTGACTTCTAGAATCAAAAGGTGAGAAAAAACTAAAATTGAATCTTTAAACTGAGTATTTCCTGTAATTCATTTCTCTAAGTCCATCTGTTTGTTTAAACCTCTACTCCAAACTTCCCTGATTCAAGAAATTAGGAAGTGGACTTATATTTATTTTGAGAATATACATGGGACCTTCTTCCTTGTCTAAAGTTGCCTTTACAAGTATAGGAAAAACACAAAAGATCTGGTCAAAGAATATAATTTATCAAACATACACGACCTCCAGCCTTTCAGAAGAAGGATTTATTTTCATATAGGCAAACCTGAGATATGTTTATAGATCAGTAAATGCCCAAGATCTGACATGTAAACCTTGTATTTTGTCATGGAAGAATAGTCTTAGCTCAGAGGAACATCATCAACTAAGTAAACAGAAGGAAGTGATTCTCTGTAAGAAACTCAGAAGTACTAATTATAGCTTTCAGTTGTTTTCTGCTAATTGACCAATAATGTTTAAAACAGTTGTTTTACAACTCAGTACAGTAACACTTGATATACACATACTTTTGTCAAGACTATATTATACTTACTTGGTTAGCCAACTCTGTACATTTCAGTACTTTGGAAATAATTACTACTTTAAATATTTAGTAAAAATGACAAGTGTGATTTAGGTCTACATTTGGAAAAGAATAGAAAATGCACAGGATGATAATTTTTGGAATACTTGTTTCTTCACTGAAATAAAACCAAAGCTGGTACACTGGATATATTACAAAAAATTACTTTATTTTAATGTCCAGCAGGCATTTAAAACTTATAGCTCAAGTTCTATTATGTATCAATATATTTAAAGGCTAGAATAGGAAAGTAAGCTTTCCTGCATTTTTGAGTTTCAATTGGTTTCCCAGCTTTGAATGAGTTAGTCACTGAACTGAACCATAATGGAGGGAAAACTCTCTGCTGCTGCCAAAAGCCAGAGTAGCCGTTTAGCAGGCTTGCTCCTCGTGTTTTAACTCTTTTAGTCATTTGCCCTTCTTTAAAGCTCCAGCTGTAAACAAGTGTGTGGCTTGATACAAAGGGGTTGCATCAACGTTACGAAGCCTGCACATTAACACTGTCATGTTTATTTCTACACATTTATTTTAAACCAGAATGATTCAAACATAAACTCCTGTTGTTATTAATTTCCTTACACTGATTTTTTTCAAACACTCTAATTTCTATACAGCATTCTGATTTCTATACAGCACAGTTAAACTTGCCTTTACATGTCTCAAGAACAAGACAGACCTTTGCATCACTTTATCAATACTCCTCCGATAGCTTTCCCACAGGGTCTGAAGAGAACAGACAAAACTTGGCTGTCTTGACAGCTTCCCTGCCAGTCCCACTCAGCGGGTAGATCTCACAGTAAATGTTACAACCGAGGCAAAAAGGTCTCCTTGACTTCAAAACGTGAGGAAAAGATCATAAAAAGTAAGAACCTTACTTCTTAAAAGCATCTGCAGTAATTGTACAAACATGAGCCCAAGCAGATCAACAAAATGCCTCCTTCCTCAAAGCCAAGGAGATGCAGCCTGGAAGGAACATGTCCAACAAGCCTATAAACCCCATATGCAGTTACTTAGTGCTCCAGTAAGACAACTTTCTCTGCTCGTGGTAATGAGCGTTAGCAGTTTAGAAATCTTGGTGATGAAAAGCAGATGCCCAGAAAAAGCTTAATGTGATTTAGAAGAGAGATGTATCTCTAACACAGAGCCTAACACAGGGGCCGGCTCTGGGTTTAGCAGGGGCTCCAAAGCCTGGCTTGCCATCCCTCCTCAGCAGTAGGAAGAAGGAAGAACGTCCCCCACAGTACGATTATTTACACAAGACTTCAGATGGTAATGGCTGCGTGATAAAGTTTGCAGTGCTCAGTAGGAACCAGTCATCTTTCAACCCTTGTTTACTCTGACAGGAAATCAAAACGCTAGTGGTTCACAAGCAGGGATAATGCAGTGCTCTCAGGAACTCCACTGTACCCACTTCTGTGCACCCTTAGCACCCTTCTCATCTGACGTGAAGCAAGTAGAGTCTCATAAAATAGTTTTCCAAACCAACACAGGCAGCGACCAACAAAACAAAGATTAAATCAATCCTTGAGCAGAAAACCTCCCAGTTTGCCATTCTGTTAATATGCTCTAAAATATATGGAGCTGATTTTTTTTCCCAAGAAGGACATAAGCATTTCTATTATTACAAAATTAAAACGCTCTTTTTTCCCCTCTTCTGTACAAACATGGTACCTCTTTTTCTTTATAGTCTGCAGATGATACATAAAATAGTTTTACAGACTTTCAAAGAAATTTTGCAAGGGAAATAGGAAGATTTAGGTAAGCAGAGTAAATAGGCCTCTGTAGTAAACAGTTTATGCCTTTGAAATGTTTTCATTATGTAATTTATAGGGAAAACTAACAGCGTTGAAACACTGTCACAACATTATCTGCTCTGGCAGGAAAAAAAGAAAAAAAAAGAAAAAAAAAGAAAAGAAGAAAAAAAGAGAAAGGAAAAAAGAAAGAAAAAAAAAAGAATCTGCTTTACTGAGAGATGATCTGCCATTTGTCCTTAAATGAACAGAGAGAAGTTCAGCATCTCCTGCTGAAAGGATATTCACTGTACAGTGCCTTCGCCCAGTCTCTGTGCACTAGCACATCTCCCTAGTAATCTTTTGATTACTGGTGTTGCTCCCAGCACCCTTTAAACATAATACGCCAGCACAGTGCAAAGGTATCATTTACTCTCTGCATAAATGTGCTCTATTTTAAATATACCTTAGCACGGAGGCTGGGAAGGTCGATTCACCAGTAGGTAGAAGCTGCTCTGTGCAGTTGGCTCACTAACGCTTCCTCACGCTTCACGAAGAAACTCATCCAGCCTCATGGAGGGAATTCCTCAAACATCTACCAAATTTCAGCCAGAGTCCCCAGACCAGAGAACGAGCCACAGACAGACTCAGCCCTCTTCATTACATCCAAACAGCTTCTAGTCCATAATTCAAAAAGCAATTAAATATTATGGAAAGCCCGACTGTCCATCTGTGATCTCAGCAACCATTCTGTGGGCTGGCTGCTGTGTCCTCAAACTGGGTAAAGTAAGTTTTAAAGATGCACTTCTCTCTCTAGTAAGTCCGTCGTGCATATTTCATATCACTTAGGGTATTTCAGAGGAAACCATTCGGTGTGTCAGTGCAATCACACACAAAGATAACTTCTATCAACTATGAAGAAGCAGAAGGATTTCCTAGCAGAGAATATAAACACTTGGAAAAAGCTGATTAAAAATTATTTTGTGCTGCTTCTACTCAGCAACTGAGTGGGTAGAAAAATCTGTATTTTCGGCATTCTACTGGTCCTTTATGAACCATTTTAACATGAGAATTTCGAGAACTCAGCTTTACCCCAAATACTCTGTACCTGCAAATATTTAAAATGGTACACACCCCAACTCATGCAACACTTGTATATAGAGTTAAGAGCAGTAACAGCAGGCTGAAGATAAAGTTGCTGCAGATGTCCAAATTAGCACAGTGCTAATGCTGAACATTTATTGTATGTAAAGAGGGAGATGAAGGCATGTGTTACTGTGCGTGAGTGATCACTGTCAATGATGAGCCCTATAAATCAGTCAAACTAAGTTTCACTTACCTATTGTCTGCTGATAAGGAGTATAAAAAATAATTTTTCAGTACAGAATATCTCACAGCGACAGAATTAACAATAACACTAAACCAAATGAATACAAAAATATATTTACTGATTCCAAATAGCAACATTATTACTTTCTATGCTCCTCTGTTTTGTTTTGTTACCTAAAAAAATAATTCTGGCATGCCACGAAAAATACTTTCCTATCATGAACAGAATATATATAGAGAATATAAATGCCAACAGAAATGCTAAGATTGTATGAGAGAGATAACAGGCTTTCTTTGTGAATAGCCACCTCATGAATCGTGCCATAGTTATTAGATGGTGTTGGCTAGCTAGAAACACGAAGACAAAACAATGCAACCATGTATCTAGCATTCTGATTTCTACAGAATTAATACCTAGCCTGCATCTAATTTTCTGTAAGATTATTAGGTCACTTCCTCTGAAATGTGATAGATATAGATGTATCACATTTCACACACACATATATATACACACGCTCTCTATGGTCCCAGACAGTATTGGTAGCTCTGCACCTGAAACAAGCCAAATCTCTAGGAAATTCCAGCATGAACTCCTGGGTCTGCTGCAATTAATGCGAAGTTCCCACAGACATAAAGGTGGCCTTGGATTTCCTCATCTTAGGAAACTTAAATGTTGCAAAATGGGAAAAAAAAGGCAAGTTTCAGTGAAGACTACAATACAGGGCTACTGTCTGAATCATAAAAGGCTGAATAGCAGCTGGGGAGAGTAAAGAAGCTACCTGAGGAAGTGCAGCAACACAAACTCTCAAGCAAAAACCCAGAATGAATTTGTGTGTCTTAAACCTCATTATTATTCACTCTCAAGTCAATACTACTAATTATTAGAACAATTATCTATTTTATTTAATACAATCTACCACATTTCCACTGCACACTGTCCTTCAAGAAAGTCTAAAAGCTAAACAGATGACTAGCAATTTATAAAAACTATTAAATAACTGTACTAGCAAAGAGGAAAAACAGAAAAAGAAGAAAAAATTCTGTGCTGACCAATATCATCCACTCCTGCAACCACAGCCAGTCCTGTCTCCAGCATATGAACTATCTGTCTCAGAGAATTCTTTTTAGCCTGTATGAGCATAGTAAACTGTTTGACTTGTTCTGCAAGTTGCTTTTAATTGCTCTAATGTGAAAAAACCAGTGATAATTAAATTATCATGCAGATCTCCCAACCATGTTGACAGTTTCAGTAAGAGAGAAACACGGCATTAAAGTACATCTTCACAACATAGATTAAATGATGAGAAATACCCCTTGGAAGTTGCCCATGTGGATACCAGCAGTGAAAGCTGAGTAAAAATATTAATACAAGATGAAGCACTACAGCAAATCGACAATTATAATTAATTTCAATGATCATTTTCAGAACCATACAGAGGGAAGAAAAATATCTGACATACAACTTCTGCACACTGATAACAGCAAATTCATATTCCTGCAGTAAGATGCCAAAATGAGTATTTTTCTTCAACTTTTCTACCCTGTATGAATGTGGTAGGATCATTCTGTGTGTATCATCCAGATTGCTGTCATTATATTTAGATTTGCTAGAGAAAGAACTGAGTTCTTCACTGCTGAACACCCCAGATCATGTGGCACCACATGATGAACCCTTAGCTCCTACAGACCCATTCCAGACAGCAGGAGGACATTGCTGAAGGTTACAGAACACCGTTTAGCCATTCTGATTTGTATATGTCTCTTCTGGAGGCAGATTTGGGGCATAGGGACTCGCTGCACTGGTGATTGCTGGTCTCTCAGTACAGTCATTTTTCCTCAGGTTGTTATCCTTCAGCCCTGTCCAACTTCCCATTGCACATTTCAGAGCCATATAGGTGAGTTTTACACACACCCTTGAAGCTTCTTGACTCTGCCTTTCCTACCTTTCTGAAGTTGGCAAAGCCAAGGAAACCCACATCCCAGATTCACATTCTCCAGACTAAGAATCTCTGGATATACCCACATAACATTTTCCGAAAGACTCTTGTAGTGACCCTGATACGCTGCTGATTTTGTATGAAGGTTGAGTTCTTACACCTCTGGCGACATACAACTTTTCAAAAGGAAGCTGTATCTTGAGGAGCTACCAGAGTTCTGACTGTGGTGGGCCTAAGCTAAGAGCAGCTAGTGCTGAGCACAGAGTCCCTGGGGACTGAAAGTCAAGTGGGCAGCATTCAAGGTGACTAACTGTCCACTTCGTACTGCCAGTCAGCACCCTCCAAGAATAGGACACTGCATGGGCTAGGGCAGGCTCTGGTTTCAGCAGACAGAGGATATTACTAGTGCAGCATATACTGGCTACTATTTGTCTCTATAAAATAACACTTAGGGCCAAGCATTCAGAAACAGTTAAGAGCACACCTTATTTTTCAGCCAGAAGGTTTAGCCCCAGCACTCATTGCTACTGCTAAATTTGTGCTGAAAGCTAGCAGGACATCAAAGCAACAGTTTCAAATGTCAATTAAATCATTTCATTTGCAACTACACCTTACTGCATGTGCAGGAGCACTAGGCTGCTGATTTTTCCTAGGCATCTCCCCACAGCTACAGAAGCGGTCCTTCCCACAGAAGAAACGTCACTTCAAACTTGCTCTTTCTTGTGGCAGGTGAAACAAAAAGGGAAATCAGGCCAGTGATGATACTCATACTACCCTGAGGAAGCAGAAAGAGCCCACTTCTATACCAAAATAACCCCCATATATATGCACGCACACAAACACCGTATATATCATTTAAGACAAACTTAGCTAGTGTGACTGATCACTTTTCCAAATGTTGATATGGGACAGGAATTTTTGTCCAGTTTAATCAGTTAGAATTCAGACTTCCCAACTTACCTTGCCTAGAGGAGCATAAACTGCACCACCAGCCAGGCACTCATTCTGTCTCCCCTGATCCTGCATGTGCTAAATGCCCACAGTCACCTAACGTGGATTATTGCTGTGGCCCTTCCCTTTACATGCTAATGGCTGTCCCAGCTATGTGCAACTCTGCTGGGGAAAAACAGGCTTCAAAGCACAACAAGACACCTTTATTCAGACAGTGTCTTACACTTACTAGCACATAACTAAGCAATTTCTTAGTGAGATATAAATATATTACTATGGCATCTAGAAAACCTGCTTTTAAATTTGTGTAACTAAGACAATGCTACCTCATGATTTTGGGAGTCCTCCCTATGCCCAAACAGATACTGGTATGTAAATGTCACATGTATGACACCCCCCTAGCTAACTGAGTTGTCAGCAGAAACACAGAAGGTGGTTTCAGGCCATGTTTGGAAACCAGGGTCTCCAAAGGAGAACTTCCTCCCGATGTTACTGGCAGCACCTATGGTCCCAAAGAGAGGAGAAAAGATACAGGCTTTTTTAGCCTTCCCTCATTCACAGGGACACCAAATTCACTCTTTTTGCTTGCAAGCAGCATATTTAAGTACAATTAAAATCCAAACAGGAGAGAGATGTTCTTGAAGTCTAGGCGTTTCAATAACAAGATCTATAACCTCCTTGACTTTAAGGGTGCAGATTCCATTTCTAACCTTATTAAATACCAAACACTTCATGACTTCAAGTTATTAGAAGCTCAATTGAATGATCGCAAAGAAACTGCTATTATACTATTAGAGAAGTATCTGTCAATTGTGTTTATAGTTTTTCAGAAACTCTGTGTTAATGAGATGCTACGCTTTGTGTTCAGACAATGCCCAGTAGATTATGTCTGTGTCCTACAAATCCTGCCATTATAAAGTACAAAGCACAGCTTTTACATTTTATCGCTCTTATAAAACATTCAACAGGATTTTCTTTCAAAAACACCACTTTTTTGGATTGAGTAATGGCAAAAAAAAAAAAAAGATATCTTCTTAGCTGACATCATAGCACTACCTAAATAAAACAGATACTGAGGTTCACGTTAACACGATAAACATTTGAAACACCAAATTCGGTTATTTCAAGGGTCTTAAAAGGTTTTTTGAAGAGTGAGACATAAAATATAAGAAATAAAAATGTAAAATAACCCACTCTTCTGCTATAAATCATTGAGCTCCTTTTCCCAAAACCATTAATAAAAACAGTGATTGTATTTCATGTTACAGTTATCTACAAAAGACCATTCTTAATTGCTCTTAAGGCATCATGTTTTATTTTATCCAGGTTCACATTTTATTATAGAAGACTAATGGGGCATGGACTCCCAGCAGAACTTATTTTAAACCTTGGACCAGTCAACTATAAAAAGGGTATAAAAATAGTTATAGAGGCAAAATAAAAATTAAAAACTATAGCTAAGCTTTCAGATTTACAGGTGTAATAAAATGTGTCATAAACTTTTGCTTTCATTCCAAAGCTTTGTCATAAGAACATGCAGAATCTTTCTTTCTTTCAAAAGTGTATGTTCAAATGTTAAATCTTTCTGTTTTCATTTTTAGTTTATAGTCTTGCTTGGATACATGTAATTTCTTAAAATGTATTGCTATTTCATTAAACATCCTTGCTGATCAGAATGCAAGAATGATAAGGAGGAGAACCATTACAGGATAATAACAACTTCGTGGCGTTTCTTGTTAATGAGGTAATAACAAGAGGCCTTCGGGCTTTCTGCTTCAAAGTTTGTTTAACCAAACTACTTTTGTTATTATCTTATTAACCAGAACCCGCAAGTTGTCATTGCCCTAATAACAATTCAAAGACCTACCGGGTTCATTTATCAAATTAGTTAAGGAATTAAATAATAAATTAGAGCTAAGAACTTAGAAAACTTCACAATATTAGTCAGAGATGACCTCATCTCTATGTAATACAGAGTTACTGCAGATTCAAGACAATAGGTGTTGCTATGCTGTTTGCATCAAGACGTCTCAGAAAAGACTGAAACCCTAATCACTTAACATATGCAAATATTCTCTAGATCAAAGAAATTAGCACTTGTTCTAGCTCATTTATGCCATCTTGCCTACTTGCTTTTGCTTATTAGTTACAGCGGGATACCATTCCACTTTATTTCCAAACTTAATTGTATTGATGTCGCTGAACTACAGCTCAATTACAAGTTTCTTGATGCCGAGGATAGGATTTGAAAAAACAGTTCTTAAAAGAAAAATAATTTTAAAAAAAATCATTCAGGTTAAATTTATTGCCACAGTGCAAAGTGATATGCCAGTCACAAGTACCCTGATTTGTAGGGTCTGACTTTCTTTACATAGCCCTTAATTTGTAATCTAGTCTTGTAGGATTTTGAGGTTCATAATTAATTCCAAAGGTGGTTTATTTTAATGGCGAAGTCATGTCTTCAAACGGCTAGCATAGTTTACCTGCCAAAATGCTACAGAAATAGGACTGCTGCCAACTGTGGCAGTAACAAATAAGGGAGACATGGAGGATTAAAAACCAATAAAAGACTAAGTGTACGTGAACAGTCTGGAACAACCTGGCAGCAAAGAGGAGAAAGGACTTGTCCAAAAGTCAACCGCTGGCCAGGTGCACAGTTACCCAATGGCTTTTGCTCAGGTCTAACTGGGAAATGTGGTTGTAGCCATGGAAGCACCACCTCCTGTTATGTGCTACTTCAGCTGGTGCATTCTGCTAAAGATAACAATTTTTTAGGCTGTGGGAGCTATGAAAAATCTGTGTCACGTGAAGTGAGTGCTGTTTTCTCTAACTGTTCTGCTCCATTTCCATTTGCACTGGAATTAACCAAGACAAATTATTCATGTGGAAATACTGTTCACCTCAGAAATAACAATAAGTCCTCCACAGAGGAAGCTACCTCATTATGCACATTAGCAAAATGACGTGTGCAGCAATGTATATGCACTAGATATCTCTATTACCCCAAGATATCAGCAGCTAACAGGTTTATTTTTAATTCCCCGTCATACTCTCCTGCCACAAACACTTTTAAATAGAAGAATCTTGAACTGGCTCAGGTTTGTTCCCAGCAGGCATGCTTGTAAAGATAAAAAGAGTAAGAGTCCCCCAACCCTCCCCACATACTCCCTGTTTTTGTAGTTATTAAGGAGGAGAGGGGCTAAGGAAGCACCACAGCCTGATCTTGCAGCAAGAGAATACAAAAGGAGTCAAGCAAAGTAACTGTGTTCCAATTTCTGGTCAAAATTTCCACACCAGGTTGTCTTTTAATGTCTGGTTCTCAAACTTTTCCTACTCTTAATCCTTCTTGCTAAAACATTCATTTTGTTTTTTTCATCCTACAGCTTCTGGCAGCAAGTGGTATGTAAATGTTCAGTAGCCCGTCTGAACCCTGTTTCAGAACAAAACAATTTCAGTTTCTAAGTGTCTGAATTACTTTAACTAAATCTGAGGATTTACCTATTGAAGCTTGAGCAGCTCCCTTTCAACTCTGAATGAAGGAAGAATTATGAGACTGGAGTTATTCAATGAGAGCTATCTGTCCTGGCACTTAATCAAAGGGATTAGGATTTGGAAAGAAAAGCCTACAGGTGATCCTCCAGGAAGCATACCAAGCAGTTATCAAAAACATACAAGTTCAAAGCAGCTCAATTTTCATATGTTAAAAGTATTTGGATGAAGCCTCAGGCTTGTTTCTAGGTAAAGAATTGTGTTAAAGCTGTTTGTACTTGCATACTTAGTAGACAAGGGAATGAAATAGCATGTGGTGAAGCAGTCCTAGGTCCATCTAACCCTGATGTAACACAATAAATCAATCTTGTTCTGTTAGTGAAACATGATCTGATACCGAGTCCAGGTTTCAGTGCTCTTTCCTCACTCTGGCAGTCATAACAGACACTTGTGTACCTCTGCAGCAAAGAAAGCTGCCGCAACACAAAGGAAAAGATGTTACATGCTACATCAAAGGCTTTAATAACTGTTATTAATCTTGTAGTTATGTTCTCCCCCTCCACACGGTATTTTGAATTCAAAATATACTCAGCATCCTTAGTTTGTAAGACTGCTTTTAAACTATTAAAATACTAATAATCAGAGATGTGTCTTAGTCTACTAGAGGTGTCAATAGTGTCAACGATCAAAGTTCAGGTCAAATCATAACTCAACCACAGTAGATTTATTTACCACAAGCATTACATCACACTGGCATAGAAAGGCAGGTTAGGGACAGTGAACAGCATGTTCCACCGCACTGCCAAGGGACGAAGGAACACTTGAGTAGTGGGGCCAGGCCAGCTGTGGATCCAGGACAAAGTATTTCACACAAACTGTAAGCCTCACCACCACATTTCTGAGATGGCTTTCCTTGCCAACCACGGGCAGTTACGTTTTACATGTGATAAATGGAGATACCTCTATCCAGGAGACAGAAATAGAAGGAATCCACGGTACACAGGGTGTTCCTACCTAAAGTCACCATAAACTGCAGAGCCAGTCGCCATGCGGGTGAACACTGACTCATTTACCCTGCGAATACCCGGAGAGGCGCGGAGAGCTGAGTTAGGCTCAGCAGCAGCAGCTGAGGTACGCTTGGCACCAGCAGCCTGAAAACCGAGACGGCTCTTAAAGCACCAAGTACATGGCTCTGGGCCACACAAAGCTCTTAAAACTCAAGAGGCTTTAAATATGTATATATACGTCTCTCTATATATATATTTATACATCTGTACATATACATCTCTCTATGTATTTATGCACCTTTCTCTCTCTCTCTCTCTAAATCATTATCCCAAATTGAGGGCAATTACTTCATAGCCCAGTCCACAGGAAAGAGAACTGCACTGATTTCCCAAAAGGGGAAAAATAATAATATTTCCCACACAGAAAGGAAGAGGAGGGGGAAAGATGTTCAGCACCCTAGCTTTCAGTCTTTACCTTATAATATTTAGCAAAAAACCACCAACCCTTTATATTTCTTCTATCTGTGTTGCTAATGTACATGTCATATGTATAAACCCTGAGTAACAGCCAGCTGATCCCCTGAGTTCCTGGGGTGGTAGTGGGGGGAAAGTAAAGATTTCTGCATCAAGCAATTTCCCTGGCAAAGTATAATGAAAATCTGGAGTACCTTACATGGCAAAATTAACCACACCAGCTTGGTTAACAGGAACACAAAAAAATAAATTCTATGAAATGAGAGAACTGGGAGTGGCACAGTATATGTGGAAAGAGGACTTTAAAACTAGATGGTTCAAGTATTTTATATGCTTACAAAATATTTAAGATTTGTTGATGTTTAGAAGCTATTAAGTAATTTTTATTCAAGACCTGGATTGTGGATTTATCATGGATAAGGCTCTGTCTTAGTTAATTTAAATAAATGAGGAAAACCAAATAAATTACGGATTCTGATAAAAATTGTTTTGAGTGGGTCATTATGGATCATTCAGAATAATTAAGTTACACAGTCCTGAAATACAACCTTGTAAGAAACGTAATCTGTAGCAGAGCTATCAGGCACGACTGAGAAACAATACTGTAATACTGACTCTCTGTGGCTTCCTATCATCTTTGCATTAAGTTGCCCATACAAATACTGCTCAGAGACAATCCTGAAGTCCTTGTTTGGGCCAAATTCACACTTAAAAGCAGCAAGATTAATCCCTAAAGAATTTAATAATGAGGAATTGGAATAAGTTTAAATTTATGTTTTGATACTGTCTCCATATAGTCTCGGACGCTTAGGTTTGCAGTTGGAGAATCAGGGAAAAATGGGGAAGAAAAACATGCAACAGTTCTCTTATGCGGCCTTCGCAATTATGCTCTAAAAAGGCAGTTATTGAACAGAAATATATATTGAAACAATAAAAGTCCATTAAAATACGCCCTTGCTCCAAGTAAAATATACATAGTTTATTTTGAACTTATGCCTAAAAAGTAAAACTAAATGGGTAAGAAGTAGTACCTTATTAATGCAGGTTTAAATGTATTACTTTATCAAAAGGTAGTGTGCTATGCTACAGAATAAACACACTAAATGCTTAATATTTTTAGCCTACTGTTAGACAAATTAGCTATTCTGAAATCTTAAAAGACTCCAGTCATCTTTAGGGACCTGTCAGGTACCCCAGTTAATTTACATATTTCAGATCAGACTCGACTTATGCCTACTATACCTCAGGACACTACTCACAGTGCTGATCTTGTGCTAGACACCATACACACAGAGTTGGAACCTGCTACGAAGCGCCTACAGTAAAAAAAAGGACAAATAAAGCAGGAGAAATTCTGTGTTACGATTGCAGTGACACAGAGACATCAAGTACCTTCCCTAAGTACCTGTACAAAAACTAAAAGGAAGCTGCAATTGAATCCATACCTCTTATCTCTCTTTCCAGGGCAGAGAAAAACCCCTATCAAAGTCAACAATAGCTGAGGGCACACAGCACTTTGTAAGATCAGGCCAGCAAGAAGTTCATCTTTCTTTAAAATAAAAGCCAAATATCACTGTCATTCATAATGGTGTAAACCCACAAAGACTCTTCATTTCAGTGGAAATCCTTAGAGTGGAATTTGGCTCCGGAAAGCGTCAGTTATTGAAACTGATGAGTTTGGGAAGGAATTTTAACTAACTTCAACAGAGTTCCTTTGGATTTACACCAGCGTAACAGTGTACTTGTCCTTGTACAACTAAAATAAAAGACTGTATCAGTTAGCTCCCTGGGCTGTCTCTCATAAAAATAGAAAGGGCTGTTACCACCACAACATAAACACTGGAATACATCTTGTGTATGATATTAAAAAAATAAAAGAGGGGGGGGAAGAAGAAAAGAAAAAAAAAAAGAAAGAAAAAGATGTATTGCATGATTGCTACAATTTTATTCTTATGTTTTTTTGCCAAAGAGAAAATATGGCTTTAATATAAGTTTACATCTGCGTGGTATTACATGCATGTAAAACAGATGTAACCTAATTACATTTTCATTTAAATTGCTAAATAGCTACTTAAGTAAAAAGCTAAAATAACATACAAACAACAGTTACTATAATAACAAGTGTACTTAGAATTAAATGAAAGGGATCAAAGCTGCAGCATACAAAATTTGAGCTGGTCTTTGAAAAAGATACAGTGACATAACAGCACTGTATTGATTTACTCAGTAATTTAATGTCTCTACAACTCAGCCAGAAGACACATCTCAGTTTAGCAGAGACACATGGAGGGAAATTCGGAGAGTTTACACAAAGACTTTGGGTCTCATAAAGATTAGACGTACTCTACTGGAGATTATGTAGCAAAATCCCAAATTGGAAATTAGAATACCGATGCAATATAATCACCTTGATTATAGTTTTAGGCAGACCTGTCTGAACTGGCTGGACTCAGAAATCATGCCCTGACAGTGCAATCAGAGCACGCATTCTTTATTTTTAGCAGAGGACTGCAGACTTCAGAAGAGATACCGTATTTATTTCTATTTCTCTTTATGCAAACTTAAATTCACTCAGGCTCAATCCGGGGGACTAATCAAAATGTAGAGAGTACAGTGGAAAGACTAAAATCAACTCTCCTAGGTCTTTAAAAGAAGGGAAAACAAACCTAATTGTCATTCAAACACAGTTGCCAGAAAGGGCTAAAATTTCAGCCTGGACACAAATACAAAAGCATGACTTCCACTGGTGAGGCGTATTTAAGTGTACGCAAGATAGTCAGGAAAAGGAAGTACAAATGCAGGATTCAGTACTTCCACTGTCACTCTTGGGAACTTAAGACAGAGGTGACATTTTGTATCACTGTATGTCCATTACATGCAAATAGCTGTGATTTCTACTAGACAATCACCTTAGGGGAAAACCAATCATATGTTCTCATCCGCAATAAATCCTGGGTTTTAATTACCGCTTTTGTCCTGCTTGTCCTCCCAAGCCAATTGCACAGGCTTTTGTAGGTGTGCATAATATCTAAATCTATTATAATTTATAATAGCTAAAAAAAAATTATATCTACTGTCATGAAGCAGCTATTACACAGGTTTTGTGTGTACATCTACACTTTGCTGGAGACTGCTATGTGTATCCTATTACAGCTCTGTTTACTTCTTAGGTTGCCTATGACTGATGGCGGAACTTTGTAGTAACATGCATTTTTATATTAAATATTTAAAGGATTTTATTGGATGTTTTCTCAAAATAATTCTGATGTAAACATTCAAGTTAAGCTGATGCCTTTGGTATCTGTAAGCCACTTGCTGCCGATTGACTTTGTCCTCTTTAGAAACACACTGGTGCAAGAAGGATGACAGGGACACTCACGTGGAACTCCTCTGCACAATGAAATGACAGAGGCAGCAGCTCTTCAGCACTGAGGAAGGCACTGAAATCTTCAAATTCACGTTATTTTCACTTCTCCTGAGATCTCAGATAATTAGTCATAAAAGACAAGAATTTATGAGTCTGTTCTTCCCTACGATAGTTGACCCTAAGAAATTTTATTAGGAAACTCAAGCACCTGTTTTCTAAACTCAGTTTGTTTTGCATGTGCATATACAGATGTTCTCTAAAGTTATAATTTGCTTAAAAAGAATATCCACAAAGATCCAAATTCCATCTGGGAATTCCCTTATTCTGAGATTGCTTCTCTTACACCACAAGCGGCCGCGGTCGGTCTAACCAGATTCCAGTCCGGCCTGAGGTGGCCACTCCCTGAAAAACCAACCACACCTCTTGTCCTCTCATTATTTGTCTCGGAATTTTAATCTTGAGTTATAGCAAATTCTAAGGAATGGCAGAGCTGAACATGTGTTTCATCTACCAGCAGCTGAAGGCAGAAGAACAAGTTAAGCAAAGAGCACAAGCTATTTAACCTTCCCACTTACACAGAACCATATGTAATTTGCAACAGAAACTTGGGGGCTGTTAAAGTGATAGGAGACACATCTGAAACAACTTCAGTTCCCAAGCAGGTCAACAGAAGTTCAGATTGCTCAGCATTTAATTACTGGCACTCAATAGGTCTTGAGCACAGGACCCAAGTGAGATTCCCACTCAGGGTCCTCAAAATCTGTATTCCTTCATTTTTTTTTACTAATAATCTAGTCTTCTCTTGTTTTTATCCATATCCAGACAGAACTACCTGAGCTTTATTACCTACAGACAATTCCTTAACGCCTAATATACACTTTGATTCTGTACAAAAATCTGATCTTGATGCAAAAACATATTCCACACACTGATGTGGGGGAACATGCAAAGTCGGGAAGTAGATCTGAGTACTCCTCCGTTCCCTTCGTACATCAGAAGGAAACAGCACTACTGGAAAGTACTACTATTAATAGTCTATCTTAAAAAAAGATAGATCAAATAACACCACCAAGATTAGGTGCAAGAAGGTTTTGAAGGACTGGTTTGGTGTCTTTCCGCATCCTGTATGTTGCCTAGAACCAACAGAAGTCTTTGCTGACAGGAGGCTGCTGAGGACGCAGCAGTGCTGGGCTCTGTGTGTACTTTGTGTGTGTGCATTGTGTTGCACGCCTCTCCTTTTGTGCGCTAAGGCGAAGTGCACACAGGCTGAAGGGCACTTTGTCATGTTTCGGAATTAGACACAGATCAGCTGGAAGAGAAGTACATTTATCTTGCACAAGCACAGCTTTTTCTTCGCTCGTTTCAAAGAAATTATCCTCATTAAAAGAAACATGAATTAACTTGCCAGGCAGATGTTATTCTGGTGGTCTCTTCTGTGCAGTCTGGATAGAATAAATCATCCTTCTGAAAACTTCCATTTTTGCATAATACTGAAGCCCTATATTACTATTTATAGAAATTTTGCGATCTTTTGAAGAAAATAATTCTGCGTGGTTTTTTCTATTGGAACAAGGCAACAGTAGTTACTTTATCATCAGTAATACACATTAGTACTCCAATGCTTCTAAAGGAAGAACCAGTCTCCGACCCTATTTTGAGGTTCCAATACAATTTCAGTGCTTGTGTTTTAAAATATTTATTTCCTTCATCGATATTTTATGTGTAGCCCTCAGTCCCTCAGCAATAAATATTCTTATTTTCACATTAGCAAAAACCCAACACTAACATTTGGTCTAATATGAAAGACTTTCCTTTGTGGAACTCAGATTGTCTTCTCCTGTCTTAAACTCAGAATCAAAGGCACAAAGCCACGTGTGCACCTGGAGATGGGCAGGCGAAGGGTCATAAACACGGAAATGTAAATTCCTCACTGAGATGCTGAGGAAAAAATTTTTTATATTCTTGTCTCTGTAGGGGAAATACCCTTTGTTTTTAACTGCTGTTTTGAGATAATTTACATCCCCTACTAACCTAGCCCTATTTCCTATATTAACATACAGCTCTCTAGCTTTTTTTCCCCGAGGAGGCACATAGAAGACTCTGATTATCAGAAAGTCAACTGACCCAGTGAAGAATTATTTTTTGTTCTCAATTACCAAGTCATCTCACTTTGACGTGAGCTTTTCCCCCCTCACAAACAATAATTACACTTCTGAACGCTGCCAGAACTGAAGTCAACAGTTCTGCATAGAAATCTGCTAACCATGAATGGGTACATGCCAGCGCAGTGGAGCTGCCATTTCCTCCTCTAATACCTTCTACACAATTAAAATCAATACTGCCTGACAGGATAAATCACTACCCAGAAAAACACTCCACCTCTTGACACAAGCTGCCTTTCATAACTCAGGAACAAGTCAAGTTACCCTCAAGATATGTATCACAGAATCACAGAATCGTAGAGGTTGGAAGGGACCTCGAGAGATCATCGGGTCCAACCCCCCTGCCAAAGCAGGGTCCCTAACTCATATTGCACAGATAGGCGTCCAGATGAGTCTTGAATATCTCCAGAGAAGGAGACTCCACCACCTCCCTGGGCAGCCTGTCCCAGGGCTCTGTCACCCTCACTGGGGAAAAGTTCTTCCACATGTTGGTGCGGAACTTCCTGTGGTCCAATTTACAGCCATTGCCCCTTGTCCTGTCCCCAGACATTGAAAAGGGGTTGGCCAATTCCCCCTGCATCCCATACTCAAGATATTTATAAACATTAATTAGGTCCCCCCTCAGTCTTCTTTTCCCCAGGCTGAACAGCCCCAGCTCACTCAGCCTTTCCTCATAGGGGAGATGTTCCAGGCCCTTAATCATCTCCGTAGCCCTTCTCTGGACTCTCTCCAGGAGATCCCTGTCCTTTTTATACCAGGGAGCCCAGAACTGGACACAATACTCCAGGTGGGGCCTGACCAGGGCAGAGTAGAGGGGGAGGATCACCTCCTTCGACCTGCTGGCCACACTCTTCCTGATGCATCCCAGGATCCCATTGGCCCTCTTAGCCACCAGGGCACACTGCTGGCTCATAGCCAACCTGTCATCAACCAGGACCCCCAGGTCCTTCTCCACAGAGCTCTTCTCCAGCAGGACATCCCCCAATGTATGCATTTTTGTTCCTTAATGGTCAGTATAGTCCAGTAGCACATCCTTTTTATCATATTTTGCGTCAACTACTAACATCACCCTTCATGTTCCAGCAATTTCCCTGCCCTGCATCTTTCCTTCTCTTCTCTCTCACTCTTCACTCCTTATCAGCAAAGCCCTCCCAAACCACCAAGTTATTATAATGAGACACCAACCCTGGTATTTTAGATCTCAACTTCCTCTTCAGTCTCTATGTCAATTTTTATTGCTCCTATATGCACTGAATGTCACTTCTTCACCACTGTGTCAAGTTCCTCTCAACTTCCTTTCTGAACACCTCAGCTTGGACTGCCTTTTGTTCCACTAAACATCATGATACTTTCCTTGAAAATGTTTAGAGCCTTTCCCATTTCCATTCTCCTTTACATCTTTATTGTCTTAACTTTGCTGTGCCCACAATCTGTGAAATCTGTTTGCGTCTGAGCATTGAAGATTCATTTGATATTCTGTTCCACGTGTCTTCTAGCAGGTCCTTCTCCTCCCATGAGCCATTCTGGTTCTACTCATCTCTTCAAATGACCAGTTCCTTTGTAGGAAGTTTATTAACTTTTCCTTTCCAACAGATTAACTCTTTGCTGACTATTCATTTGACCCCAGTGTCAAACTCTCATCAGGCCCCTGACATCTCTCTGCGAATGTCTTATCATATTAAAATCTTTAGAGGACTGATCCATCTTCTACAATCATTTGAGTCCCTGTTTTTGCATGTTGGGTTAAGGAATTGAGAAAATTACTTCACAGCACAGAACGAACATGTAAGAACGTAAAACATGTTACATTTAATCTTCACTCATTTGAGATCATACACACACAATTATGAGCTGATAAGGCTTTTTCAAAGGAAATGAAGGCATGTCACCCTTCTTTGTGAAAAATTAACATTGCAAGACATATTCCTCCTCGTTTATAAGAATCAGAGATGTTCCTCACCTCCATCTTTTCTGTCCTTGCTCTACAGTGTGTTTTATCTTGACTTTATGGAAATCAATATTAACTCACTAGTTTGATAAAGACAGACATGTACCTTTTTACTGAGCTGTTAGATACGTATACTGTGCACTCATGTGTACTGTAAATATAAAGTGGCTGCATCCAAGATAATAGGCTTCCAGAGAAATGCCAAACCCAGATCAAGGAATACGTAACAATACATCCTTCTGGATTTTCCTCTAGAAGATGAGATAAAATACCAAACCAACTTTACCAATTTACACTTGGGCTTCTGGAACTTGTGGGGATGGAAAAGTGCCCCCAGGAATTGTTTCTCTGACCGATCTGCACATTACATCAAACAAGCAGATACTTATTTTTCCCATCTGTGCATAACAGATGATGATCAATTCTCAAACTCGTAAAACAAATTTAGAATTCTGACACACACCTAAATTTCACTTGGTTCTTTATAGATAAATCTGTTGAAACAAACCTCTGCCTAAAAGGCTAAAAGAAATGTTATTTTATTAAATAGCACACAGAAAAAGGCCTAGCAATTTCCAAGACGTAATGTGGAGAGAGTAGCAGGGAAAAAATGAAAAGAATAAAAGTAGAGAGGGATCCTTCTGGGACCCTTAAAGTTTTATGAGAATAGTCTTAGTGAAAGATCTCTGAACGTGTAAATGTAAATTAATTGAAGAAATTGTATCTTTACCTGCATAAATTTGTTATATTTAACAATTAAAATCTATTTAAATGTTAATGATTTAAAATTTAAAATGTGGCCCCTATTAACAGCAACGAAACCCTCTACAGTTTAATCAATATTAATGAAAGAAAAATGTTAAGGTAACAAAACCTAGTGCATTAGCAGCTATTGGGAAACAGGATTTTTTTTTTTTTTAACTAAATTTTCTCTAATCAGAGAGATGATAGCATCAGATAGATGCACACTGTATAAAAGAAAGCCTGCAAAGGCTGTTTTAAGAAGAAAGAGTAATGATTCTGGAAGGTCATTCACCATTAGGGTTTGTTGCCTTGCATACACTATCAACAACTTGGTATCAGCAGTTGAACAAGCAACTCTGAAGAAGCTGAAGAATAAAAGCATGAAATAATCCACTTAGCAGCAGCTAATGCATGCCTCCTGTGTGCATGTCAGTAGCAAACTCACCGTGCCCAAAATGCATCACCTATGGAAGTGATTATTAGGCCTGTTACGCTGTATCCTGTAGTTGCGTCCGGTGTTCAAATGAATCATGTTTTTATACAGGTGTTAGCAATACCTTCTAACCCGCACATCCTGTGTCTCAGACATCTATCTAGTAAATAATAGCTTGTCTTTATCTGTCTTCATCCACAAATTAACTGCTATGCATATATTGTTCATAAAATTGCTCTCATTTTTGGCATTGGCTTTTGACCGTTACAGGCTTCTTTCACTTTCTGTGCAAAACTCCTACAATTTTCCTAACTCAGGAGGGAATTAATCTCAAAATTTTGAGTTGCAGGCAAATCCACACAAACGCTAAAACTCAATTGTGAAGTCCTCTTCAACCTGAGAATTTCTAAGAGTCAGTTCACACGCTACTAAGTCCTCTTTCAAGACTTGATTCCTTTTCCTAGCAGAGGAGGGAGGAAAAGTGGATACAGATGAGACCACATTCAGGCAAATAAAAATGGAATACCATTAGTGATAAATTTTGCATCCTAGGAGTCAAGATGTAAACTGCAGAACCACTGCAGGACATTCAAAATCTCTCTCAAACCTGGGTGCCTGTAAGAGCTTCTAAGATTAATTTAGATGTTAGTGACTTGAAGGGCAGGTGGTGGAGATGGATCTGCAAATAGCCCTAAAGTAACTCAGGAAACAGATGCTTGCCTTTCCTCCTATCATGTTCCAGCAAGGCTTTTCCGAAGGCTTCCACACAACAGGGTAGTGACAGGGAACCTCCCTACTGCTGAGCCCTGGATCGCTAGCTGTGCTGTACCACCACAGGGCACACACACGTACAAATGAAGATACCTGCTGGGAATGGAATGTATCCTCATTTGTACAACTAGATATCTAGGTTCTTTGTCTCACCTTAATGCAGAGAAAGAATAATGCAATCAATCAACTTTGAAATTCAAAATTTCTGAGACAAATATTCGAACTTAAAAGTCACAGCAATCATGCAGAATCATTTTAAGGCATTTTGATTCAATGGCACATACCAGACTAGCCTTCAGTTATGGTAAATAACCAAAGATTAAGCATAAGAACAAAATAATATCCCAAGGTGTTTAAAAATCCTTTTTACACACCCCATGTCCTGCCCAACATCCAGTTTAAATTATGCTGCACAGTTTATGCATGCTTCCTTGTAAACTGAGTAAATTGTTTTCCCTATTTCTTGCCCTACCTATATAGGGCACACGTGGTATTTCGCATTCTTTGTCAGGCCGCACACGGATATTGGGTTTTAAACATGCTGTCCATCAACCACTTTCCATCTGAATAGCTGGATCCATATACCGTATACACTTGACTGTTATTATGCCATAAAGGGCCACGCAAAGTCTTTTGTCTTCACATAAAACATGAAGTGATTAACTGAATGTTTAGTAACTGACTACATATGGCAATCAAAGCAAATAAGAAAGCACCGGCGAATGTTAATAACATTTCCAAGCTTTACAAATCACTAACATTTTTAGTATATAATTAAAAACCCCAGACATTTACCAAAAGGAAACAAGAGTTGCTAGCTTAGCAAAAGGCAGGCTTGCAACAGAAATACAGAGACCTGCTGCACATAAATTTGAGAGTCATTATGAAACTGCTGATTACCAATAGGCTGGCAGTATAATGAAATGATAGACACTGTATGCAAACAAGCCTTCTGAACTAAATATTAATATGAATACCTATATGCCTCTTCAGTGGCCTATTTATAATGAGGAGACTTGCTAACATAGCTCCCAAATTTAACATCTGCAGCACTTTTTTGTATCCAAGGTATTCCAAACAGAATATAACCTCAGTCTAGAACAGATACTCGAAATTCCTTTACGTTGCACTGACACCTCAACACCAGTATTCTGCCTTGTGCAGAGGTCATAAGTGTCTTCATTCTTTTACCCAAGGCAGGTAAATAAACTCTGGTCTGACTTCAGTTCCACGTTGTATGCTTAATGATACACACAATTAAAGGAGGACACAATTGTATATCTGAACAGTAGGCGTTTGTCATCATCTGCGTTGCCAAAACCTACATTTCACTTGGAAAAAATACACAGTCTTTAAGACAAATTAGAAGTAAAAAAAAAACCCATCCCAACCCATTCAAACCAGGAGGAGAAACGAACTTTTTAAAAGGAATGTGGTGATGTTTGTGCATTATTAGATGCCAAGGCATGAAGAGCTAAACAGTTTTGGTACCACTCCTCTAAACTCATACACTACAATTAAGACAGACGTAAAGGACATTGAGAGGACCATATGGAGAATGAATAAAGACTGCTCAGCCTAGAGCCCAATAAAGTAATGAATGGACACAAAAGGTAGAAGGACAAACCCAAGCTGACCTAGGGAATTACTTTTTCATTATTTGCTAATAATGGAAAGGAAGTAAATGAGCAAAAGCAGAAGGGATTTTTGGTTTGGGCTTTTTGGGGGAACGGGGTGTGCTTATAATCTTTCGTACGTAGTGTAACTACCCAGAACAGAATACTAAGGCTACATAAATAAAAAATGTTTGCAGAAATTCACTGAAAAGAAGTGACTGTTAAATGCAAAGATATCCCCTTTGCATCAGAAATTCTGTTAGCCACAAATTTTGGGGGCTAGATCAAACTCCAAAGTGAATCACAATATGCTTTATTCTTGGGTTTTTTTTCTTGTGCTACCTGCTACTGTCCAGCATTGCATGATGCAGAGCTAGAAAGGTCTTTGGTCTGACCTAGTATGGTGCTGCTTACCATGAGAGCAGCACAACAGATTATCATAGCAACAACTCAGCAGACTTTTTTCCACTCTTCTTACCGATGGGCACGTTCTTCTTTACACGATTGTATTAAAACCACAAATGGAGATAGTATTAAAACAACAAACAAGGTCACTACTTACAAATTAATAAACTTGGCTTGCATAAATATGATATTCAGAATATTGGTACTTGGTATTCAGACCATGCATGCACTATGATATGCACTGAATGGAGGGACCGCTGGGAGCAACTATGGACACTAATGAGCTACCGCTGAAGTGTAAAGATGCAGAATTGTTTCTGGGCAAACATGTGTTGGGGAAGGAAGTTCATACAATGAAGTAAGTTGCTTTCCTGAATAGTGGAAGTTGGAGTCTCTAACTTGCATTTCTTATGGAGGAAACAATCTCAGAATAGGTGTTTGGCTCAAGTAAACCTCTCATTCTCAACCCATTGTCCTCCCTCCTGTCTGCCACAAGACAGTCTTACCTATAACAATAGTTTGTCTAGAAGTCTATCCTATTCAGCCTTGCTGAAGCCTTCCTTAAATCATGCACATGCTTAGATTAAAATACTATACAATTTCCTTGCCAATACTTATCAATCTCTGTAATGGGAAAAAAACAAGCGGGGCGGGAGGATGACACATGCAGACTAGAACATTGGAATTTAAAAAACCTAAAAAGTGTTCATAAGTTTTGTAGCTATTTACAAGAAAGAATTTCTGTATTCAGAATAAAGGACAAATGCTGTCCTTTTAATTATCAACATTTATCTCTGGGACAAGAACATCAGGTATACAATATAGAAGATTCTTTTAATATAGAGGACAGATGGCAACTTCACTCCTGGGACTTCCTTAGGCTGCCCCAGAAAAAAAATACCCAAACACAACAACCCAAAACAAAACACCAAACCCCCCATAATTTTAAAAGGCTTTGAGAATTCCCAAAGGAATGCCAGTCTGGATACAGGAAAGCTGAACTGCCTTGTTTGCAAAGCAAATGATAAAAAATTTCAGGAATGTACACACACTCCTTATAGGATAGCAACGTACATACAGTTATGAATGTAAAAAAATAGGTTTCCTTGTCATCTAATCACACAAATTTAGAACTCATTCACACACTTTGAAATTTCACTCAGTTCTTTATCTGTAAGTCTGCTGAAACAAGCCTTTTTGGAAACAAAATTGTGTTAGCAGAATTTATGATGATGTAATATGTAAATGCAGCATGCCAGGCAAGAATGCTTAGGAAAGATGTTATTTGCTTGTTTTGTAACACAGAAACAGTTTAGTAAAATAATAAAACCAAAGCAGACTTCATAATCCTTTAAAAAAGCATTTCTGCTTGTCTAAAATCACACATGCATCCAGAGACACACGTGGCTTTTCATAGGCATGTTTCAGGCTTCACTTACAGGGTGTTAATATCGTAAGCTATGAATCAACACTTTCTCCTCGAGTGTTAATACTATTAATGTCCTGCTGGGTAAACGGCCAGAACCAAGCCAGTGCTCTAAACTGGCTCACACAATAGTTAGCCCTCCCACCACCCCTGGTTTACAGCACAACAAAATAACATACTTCTGTAAATATTCAATTTTTAATGGGGGGGAAAAAAGTTAGAATAAACAAATTTAGTATTGCTTTAAGAAAATCAGAAGAGATGCTTCTTGCAATAGCACTGATTGAATATTCTGCAATCGCAGAGTAATGTGATTATTACTGAGGGTTTATGCTTCTGTCAAAAAGATAGGAATCTAGCTGACTAAATCATGCTCATCTCCATTTCTGGTGCTTTGGGCCACAAATGATAATTTCCATCTCTCCCAGTTCTCTTTATGTTGGCTTAGAAAGAACAAAACAATAGGTTTCTTTTTTCATTATTATTTTTCTTAAGCCTTTAAATGTAAAGAATGAAACAATGCAAATATTTTTCCTCCTTCAATTTAGACCAAAGTTTCCAAACAGACATACTTTATATCGAAGTGCCCTTTAAATAATTAAACCATTCAGCTCCGTGCCTCAGTTAAAAAAATATATAGAACAAGCACCGCCATCAATACAGGATTTGCCCCACTCTGAATTAATCCAATTATTCAAATGTCAGTTATAACTGTCAGAGAGCAGTTCCTTGGGCTGGACCAAACTGTTAAAAATTAAAACTGTTTTACCTCATTTAGTCTCTCTGCCTTTTTAATGTAAAATCCATGGTCTTGACAAAAAGTTGTGGGATTTGACACCCAATGCAACACAACCCTATTTCTGTCATACATGCATAATTCACTTTGGAAATTTGCACTTGCTTTAAAATATTACTAAAATATACATGTAACATATGCTAATTTCCCCGCACTGGCTTGTAAGCTCCAGCCACTAGGTTATATGTAAACTTTGCCAAGTGCATACACTGTACATAAAGGGATTATAAATGAAAGAAAAGATCACTGTCCCTAGCTCTCAGTTTCCAGCCTTGGCCAAACTGACAGCCCCAAATCCCAGCAACATCTAACATGCCCTTCCTGTGGAGAAGACAGCCTGTTCTCAGAGTCTTAATTACATCCCAGCTGACTGCCCAGCGTTGCCAAAATCAGGCAACAAACGATGCACCTTCACTTGCAATATGGTCTGCTAAACAGACTCCCAGTCACACTGAAAGAAACTTTCACAACAAGGAGAAATAAAGGGACAAGCTAGAGCGTGAGGGAGAGGGCAAGCAGCAATCAAGACAAGGAAAAAGCCTCCTCCCAGACTCCTGAGGGACCGGTGAGCAGCAGCATGTAACAAACAAGGCGATCCCTCGCTCAAAACAAACTCACAGCCCAAGGTGCCTCACGCCAAGGACTGCTGTTCTCCAAGATGGGCCACTGTAACTACGACTCGGTAGATTAATGATTGTTAAGGAAGGCTAACCAACCCCTCACTGCTCAGGCCATTATAATTACAGAAGAACAGCATGCCGCATTCTGCAATCACAAATGGTATCATATGTTTCCCTGGCTGGCTTGCAGGAGGAGCTTTATTTACACAGATGAAATACAAGAGCTGCAGAGTTAAAGCAACAGAATTTTAAAACTAACAAGAGTTACAAGCGCTTAAGGATACCCACCAAACAAAGTTAGGCTGAGATCCACTTCAGCGTGCAGATCTATGTCATGTCTCCATGACAGAAAGTACTCACCTGTCCAGCCCCAGCCTGTCGGTTAAACAGAAAAGTGCTGGCCTCTTAATATAATGAATTTAACTTCACAGAAGTGCTAATAAAGCACGTACTTGTATGAAGACTACATGACTTTTTCAGATGCTTTGAAACAAACCTTCACTCTTATTAAACGTGCTAAGGAAATGTAGAGATTATTTTCTAATAATCCAAAGAATATTAAAACCAAAATTATATAGTCTGGAAATTACATATGCACTGACATTCAGTAGATCTTAACATATTTCCAGAAAGACCTTACAATAGTTAAGAACATATTTGGGGTTACTCCAAGTACCAAGGTATCTATTTCACTGATAAAGCTAGATAGTTCTACCTAACAGTTACACTTCATTTTAAAGTCTTCATCCTTCTCTAACACACTTCTGATTAACTAGCACAATATGATAGTTATATAAAAAGATACCTAACCCATCAGTCTCATACTGCTTCAATTTATCTCCATGTTTAAACTTGTATGTGATGGACCATCTACTTCCTCAAGAGTCAAAGAATTGTGCCACCGACTTCACTGGGAACAAAATTAAGCCTGCAAAAACTGTATGAACAACTTAGAGCAAGGAGGATACGCCACAAACAAGAAATCTTAATCCTCCGCGAATGAGAGTACAGGTATCTCTTGAAAATAGTTCCAATTTGTCAACCTTAGTGAAGTAAGTTTACAAGACAGAACCCAAATATAACAACTTGCATGGAGCTTAGACATTTTTTTCCATTTCCAGCACTTTATATATAGAAGATGAACTATAAAAGCCAATTGCTATAGTTAAAAACCAGAATTACAGTTACTACCTTTTAGTATAAGCTTCTTAAGGAAAATTCTTTAACACACAGGGATATTATAAAATTTTCAATGTCAAAGGCAGAAAATCTATCTGAGTCCAGAAGACCATGCTTGGTGACAACCTTGTTTTGGCACAGAAAAAAGTCTGTTATTCTTATATCTTAATATTCAGCCCTGAAACCTATTCGATAGAAAGGAACTTGCCTACCAAGATACAGGTTAGCATCTCATGCTTTATAAAACCATAAAGCTTGCAATTCATGTCAAAGTTTACTTACTTAAGCACAAATGGTAAAATTAATCGCATTTACATGCAAATATTATGAGCGTTTACAAATTTGTGCATATACTTACTGCTAAGTAAGGGTATTCTCTTTTCCACATGCAAAAAATTATGGCAGCAACATGACCAAAGCCAAAACTGGAAGGGTTATTCTACGATTGATGACATCAAGCTTCTAACGCAGCCTGGGAAGAAATAGTATTACTGATAACTGAGGGTTTCTGTTATGCTGGAATAGGGACTATACCAGACTAATCTTTAGATAGCCATATGTGCATGCAGTCCTCCTCCTGGATCTGCTGACTAGGGCCTTCTGGGCCTTAATAAAAGCACTGAAAGGCCTTCGCGCCATATCAGCAATCACAGCATAGAACAGGTGTCCTGAAGGTGGTTCTGAAAGGCTCAACGCAGATATTTACAAGTGAGTATGGCTCATTGGAAATTTACTTACTGCATGAGGTATTTAAATTCAGATAGTTCCATTTATTGCATTGAGATTATTCTCTGTTCAAGGTTTCTTGGGGAAAGATTTATGACTTTAGGGAAATACAGGAATTTAGTTTTGGATTTTCTTGTGAAATGCTCCTCTTGGCATGAATTCACAGGTGAAAGTCCCCTCCCAAAGAGCAGCATCTGGATTCCTAACCAGGTCCTATCTATGAGTTAACTGTACTTCAGGAATTTGCTGACTTGCTCTCCTCTCACAAACTACGGAAGTATTTTTCCTTCATCTTTTACTTAAATCTTGCTTCTCCTCATCCTGCTTTTTTTAAAAAAAATAAAATTATTACTTGAACCAGAAAACGTATTAGCAAATTCTTTTTCGAAGTTTTTGTGAACTTTGTTTTCAAATCTGTGGGCCTGACTGCAACAGCCTCTCTATGGGAAGACGGAGTGGAAGAAAGCTAAAAGGTCATCTAATTTTGCAGGTAGACGACCACTTACAGGACAGCAAAAAACCCAAAACAAACCAAAAAGCTTTTCAGCAGAATCAATCTCTAAAGAAAAAATTTCACTCCACCCCTTTCTCCTGAGACATGCACAAAGCCTAGTAGACTCAGGCAGTCACACCAGGGATTATACACTGTACCTTTCAGAGTAATGTAGTAATTCCCCTGTGCCCTGGGCAATTGCATTAACTGGCACTTTCTTTTGCAGAACTTATGGCATGATTTTTTTTTTTTAAAGTGTACTTTAAGAAATAACAGAAGGTGGGTTTTTCCCTTGTTTTGGTGGATTGGTTTGAACTTAACTAGAGACCCCTAAAAGCTGAGAGAAAAAGCTGCCCTATACATATTTTCATAGTCATGACGCAGATTAGAACACTGAACTTAATACAAGAGCAGTTGCGACTATAAAGCAAAGACCAACACGGAAAAAACCCTCCAAACCTCAAAGCAGTGACACGATGATATGCAAAGTGCCCTTCCAAAAGTAAAATGGACATGTAAGCAACTGAAGGGTGATTTTTGCAAGCCCATATTTACATCTTGAAGATGTACCATT
The DNA here is from genome assembly GCA_020800305.1 of Porphyrio hochstetteri. Lineage (NCBI taxonomy): Eukaryota > Metazoa > Chordata > Aves > Gruiformes > Rallidae > Porphyrio > Porphyrio hochstetteri. Next base: position 20,392,266 of record CM036918.1, on the reverse strand, counting down.
GGAAACATCCACCTCCCCCCAAAACACGGTGCTGGATAATTTTATCTCCACACCCACTCTTTACACAACAGAGGGGAAAAAATAAAACCCACACAATCATCTTAAATCTTCTGAATACCAAAATATCAGGGTTTATTTCCCAAATTTCTTGTGGCATAGCACACGATTCATAACCTGAGCTGTTCTCCAGAACTCTATTTATATGTGGTAACGAACAGTTTTATAAAGCAAAATAAACTGCATTGGACACACTATTGGTCATACAGGAAAGATATGCATCAGGTAATTCATGGTTATCCACTACCTCCAGGATTAAAAATTAATCACTGCATTGTTTCATCCAGCAGAAGCAAGAAGCCATTAGAAGAAAGTTTAAAAAGACTTTTGCATCAGGAAGTTTATACTACAGCTTTCACGTGTCACTTACAAACAACATAATACTTCTACCACCAATTTATCTGGAAAGAAACCCAGCTTCACCTTTTCTTAAAAACCTCTTTTCATGGAAAATAAATTCTCTTTGACAAGCTCAGATTAACCAGTTATACCATCACCCAATCGTCCAGAGTTTGGAAAACAGTTCCATTTATTTAGCTCAACAAATCGCAGCATCAGGTTCTTGTGCATTATTATTTGCTTTTTGCAGAAGACATTCACGTATCTCTAGGATGGAAGGCTGAGTGTTTAGGTGCTTAAAGAAACTATGTCCCTTCCAACCCAGCAAGAAAAATTATGCTGAAATATAGCTCCTTGGCTCAGTTGGGACTCCTGGCAGTTACACCATCATTAATACAATATCCAGAAAAGTTGGAAATATTCAAAACACACCTCTCAGACCTGGAATTAAGGAGCACAAACTAGTGATGAGGATGGTGATGAATCTGTAAAAGTTCCCTAGGAATCAGAAGCATTTTAAATCATCACCATTTAAGTATAAGCTTATAAAATTAACAAGGTACCTGAGAGTCCCTAAAGAGCAGGAAGAGAAGATTTTCTTTTTTTGGTTTTCTGTTCACTTTTAGATGATAAGCCATAAGGTCCCATAGAAACCTCACAAACACAGCCCTTAAGTATGCCACAGGAGGTGGTGCAGAGCCTTGAGCTAACATCACATTTAGGGTGTAATAGCTGATTAAACCCACAACAGCAGCTCTGCACATAACCTTACTACAAGGTAAACACCCTTTTAGAACTCAGTCTGCCCACTTGTTCAGGAATAAGAGAGAAGTGAAGTGACTGCTGTTTATACATACTTCTGTAGACCAAAAATACTGGACGCTAACGGGATTTTTTCCTGTCTAGCAGAGAAAATTATAGTACGGACTAATGACTGAAAGACTGCTGAAGCCAAGCAATCAAGCAGAAAACAGAACTTTTAAATGGAGAGGCTGATTAACAACTGAATTAAAATCCAGTGAGGTGGTAGATTCTCCATTTCCCATTGTCCTCAGACCAATGGGTACCACTGCAGAAGATGCATTTAAACCCAAGGACAAGTCATTGGGCTCGACACAGGGACAGACAAGTGAAATGTAAGGCTTTATGATATACAGGAGGTCAAACTGGATGATCAAATGGTCCCTTCTGGCATTAAACTCTATGAATCTCTGAATCACAGAAAAAGAGCACAGAGGAAACACAGGAGATGGAAAATAAACTACAAGTCTTTTAAAAATATGTTTGTTCCTTCAGATAGAACTGTGCACTACTCTAGTTTCAGCCCTCTTAATTTTACCAATAGCGTGCAATTCTTGCGATCTGCTCTCTGACAAATTGTTTTCATTAAAAGATTTGTTTAAATCAAGAGTGGATAAAATAATAAAAGCAAAATTTATCTTCATTACTGAAGGGTATAAACCTAAAACCGGCATTGATTCCAGATGACAGAAATAACTCTTCTCACTCTAGTATTTAACTAGCACAATCCTTGAATCCAGCTCAGAACATCCACTGAAACATGCTTTTGAAGAAGGCACAAGATGAATGTCATATTCACTCAGCATCCATAAATCAACTTGAATAATTTAATACCTGTTGAAATTTCCCTCCAATTTATTATATGAAATAATAACATGAGAAGTAATTACAATAAAGAAAAAGTTCAGGTGCAACAGCATTAGTTCAACATCCAGGATCAAGTGTCAGTGGAGATGAACAAATTTCATTCATTTTATCTCCAGTACTGGAGACACGCTGCTCCTAGCTTTAATAGTCAGGAATGTCTGTTAGTTAAATGACTTTGTAAAGGCAGTCAAGTGAGGGCAGACAGCGACAGTTTAATTAGGGAGCTTGCTATAACTCTATCTGGGAGCTGTAGGCACTGGACTAGAACAAGTGTAAAACTGCATTCAATACTGACTAGCAAGCCCTGCTCCCCCCCCAACAAAAACCTCCAACACAAAAAGCCCCAAAGAAGATACTTTTCATGGCAGGTTCTCTCATTTATTCTGGCGTCAGGTTGGCTACAGGTGAACAGGAGCAACATAACCGCTGCAGCAGAAGAAAGGTGAGGTTAAGAGAGCAATCATTTATCTTGTATTGATTTCTGGACACTATGTCCTAGATCCATTCCAAGATAGAATGACAGCTTTCTGGTTCATGTCACTAAGGGAAGAAAACGACTAGCACCAGTACCCATTGTTTTCCTATCATATTTCCTTTTAGAAATATGCCACACTTAGATTTATTTTTTTTTTTTATCCAGACAAGGAAATCCAAACAAGTTTATTACTGAAAAGGAGGGTTAGGGGATGGTTAATCAGCCATTTGTCTTTGCTGTTGGGTAGTTGGGAGTCAAAGGGTCAAAACTGAGCACAATTGGACCATTTGGTTTTATCTCAGGTAACCCTACATCTCTGGTAATTGAACCCATTTCACTCGGTCAGAGTTCCTGTCACTCATATTCAATGTCTGTCATTACTGAGAAATGCTTCATGACATATTACACTGACAGAACCACCACGGCAAGACTAGAAAGGATCCCCAGGCACCAGAAGTAGAAGACAATGGAAGCTTCTTTCAGACCAGTGATGTTTAACATTTTATGTGCTGACATTGTGACTGTAACCACAATATAACGAAAGTCTAGCAAATGGAAGATCAAAAAAAAAAAAAAAAAAAAATCCAGAGTTTGTCTGCTTCAGGGACTAGCAGGCATCAGCAGAAATAAAGCACTGGCAGCTGCAAGGGTACGTACTTGCACGTAATGTTAAAACCCTTAGAAAAAGTTACGTACGGTACACTACGTGTATAAACACACACACTTAATCCTGGTTCCAAATTTAATACTGATTTTATATCTGATAGGCTTTACAAACATCACACCTCCCTTTTCTTGCTTCTACAATTTCCCTACAAGTCGCAAACAGTAGCAGGAAGAGTAATTTGCATTCCCTCTGACGTGCTGAAGACAAGGGAAAACACACCGTAGTTTTTTTAAAACCTCTGAAACACTCTCATATGTAGAAATTCTAAATGCTCAAATGCCCACATTATCCTCCCACTTTTCAGCTTTACAATCCCTAAGTGCTCCCCCTGATTTAATTCTTTCCATAGAGGCATTACTATGCTTTGTGGGGTCACCTTGGTATAACAGGCACAGCACTTACCACCACCACCACGCCTGACTCCATCAGATATATTCACACCGGATTCCTTGGACCACACACATTTTTCCCAGAATCTGTTTCAGGGCAGGGGCTTAAAAATTCTACAAATGTTTGAACTGCACATTAACATTCTGTTAGCATGTTCATTAGGAGAAACAGTGGATGGAAAGCTGAGAGACTTGGATGTGGAGATGGGGGGGGACAACAACCAAAGACATTGAAAATTTCATTGTGATCTTAAAGGGTTTAACTCAATTTTACCCCCTTTTCATAAGGCTGGAAGCAAGGCATCTAACAAGTCATTTAATTGAATCTCTTCAGGTAACTGATGGGAAAATTGATTTCACTGTACTTAAAATTTCACTTCTAAGAACCAACTTCGAACTAAAAGTGTTACTAGATTCCCAAGACCCTTTGCTAGGTCCAAATATTAAGACTGTATTAGCTATAATCTGCTATTTGCAGCACATTCTTGTACTGCTTTAACGATGTCCAGACCAAAAAAGAGAGAAATAATTTCTTTCCATACTGAGTGACCTGAGCAAAAAATAGCCAGGATTAAGCTGTTCTCCCAAATTTGGTGGAAGTTGAGAATTTTAGTGGAAATCATTATATTAAACACTCATAGCTTCAAGGTTGAGGCAAATAGCAAAGGAACATCGATAGTGTGAACAGTTAGCTTCCATCCTGGGACTATAATGAATTTCACTCAGAGTCCTGGAAAAATACCCTTAAACTGAGTATCTCAAATTTTATTAAATAAATTTTGATTAATTAATAGGATTAAACTTTTTTTTTTCCTAGAGTGCTCATGCAATATGTGACTGATTCAATTTAAATAAGGAGTTGCTAGGAATTCAGAGATCAATAAGGAACTTCAGCATTATTCTCTATCAGCACAAGAAATCTGAACGGCAAGCAAAATCATCCTAATCCATGAAATTGGTCCATGAAGATCTGAGAATATTCTTCCTGAAGTTCATAAAAGTTCTAGTATTAAAGTGTTGGAATATTAAGTACATTATTTTTAAAGCAACCATTATTTTCACTTTGAGAACGATCTGTATTTCACTGAGAAGTTCATTCACACACAAAAAAATCTTAAATAGATTTAGAAACTACAAATTGCAGCAGGGAAAGCAGTTAAGACATCCAAAAAGAAATATATGACAAAGAACAGTGCAATAATTCAGCCATTAATAAATCTGGCACAATAACCATTATCTCGTCATAAAGTATGATACTACATCTCCGAGCCTTCCACGCTGGATTTTAGGCTGTATTTATACACTAAAAGCCTCCTTTGGACCAGATGCTTCAATTCAAAGCTCCAAAACCCCACTCTCAGGCACCAACTCCATTCACCTCCCTATTTCTGCCCACTGCCCTAACACTGAAGACGTCTATACTTAAAGCAGTGAGCAGATTTTGGAGCACCATGGCCAAAGACTCAAAATGAATGATACTCTGGTCTATAGCCTAGCAGGCAAAAATGCGTTGCAACAATTTTTCTAATGCTGAAATACCATTTCACCAAATGTTCCTGTCAAGGCATGGTTTAATTACCTTGGCACCCACGCCACTTATAATCACCTGTCATTAGCAACAAAGCTTGCATCTGTTTACACGTCTGTCAGAAATGCCAGCCCAGATGAAGTCTAAGAATAAGACAAGTTTTGCTGCTAGCACTTGACCCCAGATGTGGAAAGGTCATCTTAAGGTTATCTGTCCCCAGAGCGAAACGTGTACAGTAACTAAAAGGTTCTTCATTAATTCTTTAGTTTAGAATCCATTTGTTTACTTCTAGAGAGAGAATTAAGAGTGCTTGAAGCTAACAAGACAACATCTACATTCTTAGAAAACTTTTCCACCATTTTTTTTTGCATTTGGAGAGATTTCTGTGAAGCCGTTTCCAAATGTGGTTATTGAGAATGCAGCGATTTGCTCTAGTCCATTAAACTGTTTATTAATTAGCCACTTTCACAGAATCACAAGGTTGGAAAAGACCTTTAAGATCATCAAGTCCAACCATTCATGTCTTAAACTAAACCATATCCTTAAGTACTTCATCTACCCTGTTTTTGAACACATCCAGGGAAGGTGACTCAGCCCCTCCCTGGGCAGCCTGTTCCAGCCCTGACAACTCTCTCAGTAAAAAATTTTTTTCTAACATCCAATCTAAACCTGCCCTGGCCCAGCTTCGTGCCATTCCCCCTTGTCCTCAGAAGCAATCTAAAACACAGAGCAAAGAACTAAATCCTAACTCAAAATATAATTTATAGGCAATATACCAGATAAATATGGGAGTGGAGCAAGGATGCCAATGCACATTCTAAAGAAAAGAGTTGCCAGGCAGCGACATTGGGAAAACTTCGGGTTTTGCTGGATTACAAATTCAAATGTCATCTTCAGCCAGACTCTAGAAATGTGTGTTTTAGGCCGGCTGCTTTAATAACTAGTTTTAGTGGTTGTCTCAAAAAACTATGTGTTTTTGAACTATTTCATAGAGTATTTGGTTTGCAACTTTTCCACATGAAGTATCTTTGTACTGAGGGAAGTATTTCTGTCCCATACTTCAGTTATATCTGACTGCTGTGGATTTTTAAAGTACTGAAAGTCAGTAATATTTTGGTCTTTGAACTCCATTCAGTGACTGGGAGTTGAAATTCATGGAAAACTTTTTCTTTCTGAGATGCAGGTGAGAGAAAACTAGATAATAATCTACTGCACCAATAAATAAGGACCACAGTCCGACAGAAAAATGGGTGTTTTTGTGACATGCGCTTAAACTAGATGTTTCTGATTGTTACTTCATCTGACTCAAAACTTACACACAAGAAGGGTCCCATCCTTATATCTGCTCTGGTGGGGGACAGATTGTCTACACACAGTTTCTAACATTTTTCTGCAGATTACACACATCTATTTCGAAGTTCTTCAGCAACAGACAGTGACAATGTTCAAAGCTCTTTCACGACTTTCAACTGTAAAGAACTCAGTACTATGATGGTTTTGCCATACTGCTTTCGCAGTGCAGATTTGAGAAACACGAGGCTTCTCTCCTGTTCATTATTATATACATTACAGAGCAATTTCCTCCAAGGTAAGGTAGAATAAATAGCCTAAGCTATACTAAAAAGACCTTTCTGGAGGTACAGAGCAATGAAACCATCGCTCTGCAGCTGAAGTTAAATAACTTCATAATAATGCAGGAGGACAGGGCAAGACAGGACAAATTCTGAATGATATTCTGGTAAGCTCTGCTTACTAGGAGGACTCATTCTCTATCAATTCAGGATCATACCAGGAAACCAGGTGTGCATGCGCACACACATTGGGTGGTAGGGAAATAACAAAGTAAAACGAAGGCAAGAGCCTATTTTGGTAGGTTTTATAATTCTAAGACCCCTGGAGCAAAATAAATATATTTTTCCATAACGTTGAGCCACACAGCTGGAACACTTGCAATAAACTACTGTTATTTGGCAAATATCTCTAGAACAAGTAAATTACAGAAGGAATTTTATGGTTCAGCCCTGCAAATACTATCTGCTGAGCACTTGCTCTGTGAAACCACAGTAAGTTAGCGGTGAATTCAGAAGCTCTTAATGTGTGTCAGCACTCTGAGGGCAATGCCCTGCACAGAGCAGATAGCCACTGCCTTTTCCTTTATACAAGCAGATGCATGGCATCACTGGTATTGTTGCATCCTAGCTCCTGCTTGAAGGACTGGAGATGGCTTTTTGTATGAGCTAATTCTAGGAAGTTAGAGGATCATCAAGATCTTCAGCTCATAAATTGAGTTTACTGTGTGAGTACTTTCATGTCTTCATAACGCTGAAAATAAAAGAAACACGCAGCTACAGGGAGTAGCCCGATTTAAATGCACTTTCTGTCCTTATAAAACACATGAAACAAAGCCAAGAACTCTCTGGCTTTACATTCTAGTGAAACCCAAACTGGTCTGAATGACTATAAACAGTTACTGCTTGTCTTGGCTCCTACCTATATCAGATTCAGACTGAAGAATCTTAGCGACGAAATTATAAGGGATAAAATGGATATTTCTAAATTACAAGATTGCAATTCCAGTGGCTCGGTATATCAGTTTTCTGTTTCATCTAAGTCTGCTGTAGAGAAAATTCTGGGATCTGACAACAAAGGATTGAAAACATTTACTTTTGTGAGCCAAAAGCTTCTTGCCTTGATTATATTGAAGATTAACACTCCCCGCCACCCCCTCTCCCAAATAAAAACCCCAACCCAGATCCAGATCAGTTACATTTTGTTAAAGACTCAAAGGGCCGTAGGTTACCAACAGAATGGTTATCAGCTGAATTTTAAAGTGCACTCAATTAAAAAGGTATATAATTGCAGTTAAATTCATCTCATGCCAAATTTCAGTCCTAAAAATCATGTGTGTGTTGTTTGAGTAACTTTTAGGTTTGTACCATCAACAATTAAGGGGAAACAAGCCCTGCCACTGGGCCTTCTGTCTGATGGGGAGATGTAACACTTGAGACTGACAGTCTGTCACCACTAAATGCCAGCACCCTTTGTTTACTTTGGTTTTTTCATCTCACATTAATGAATTCTTAGGCAGATAGCCAGGCCAGGAGTAAAAAAGACCAGTATTGCCAGCTTTTGTTTCCCTTTGAGTGAAACTGGTAGAATCAGATGTAACCTACTGTGCGGAGGATGCACTGCAGAACGAAAACTCTTTTCCTCAAGATTTGTACCAAAACCATCTCAATAAGCAACATCATAATTATAACTTTGATTGAAACATACTGCTCACAGCATTATTAACACTGATATAGAAAGTTTCCTACAGTTGCTACACAATGAGCCGGATGGTGTTTATAGTAAAATTTGTGTGTTTAAGAGACAAAAACCAGTTAGAAACATCTGAGAGACCAGTGCTGAGGTATCCTTGTGGCAATCCATGTGAGTCAAGGAACTATGACCACTATCCTTAACATCACCATAGCTACCATTGATAAAAACAAAAATAATTACCATTGATAAAACCCCCCATTAATATCACTGGAGCTTTTCTATTGTGTTTCTGCAGCTGATAATCCTAAGCCTACAAAGGTGTGGGTCAATCAGGTTCCAGAAGCCACAAGCATATACGTGTGCATGCTCAGAAATACATATGTATTTACCTGCTTTTATAAGGAAGCTGAGAGATATAAACACCAGTCCCTGGGAAGAAAATACAAAATGTCAACAGACTCTAGATAAAGCTATTGCTGCCTCTACCACTGCTCACTTCCTTCAAACACGGCAAGTCTGAGCTCTATAAGGAACCTTTGTCTTCAAGTGTATGAAATTGTTGTCCCTCTCTGCTTAGAGAGGCTTACTGACCATCAAGGACCATAAAAGTTATCCCACTGCTAGAACACCTCATTCTGAACGTGACTTAGTTCCAAGCACATAAACCCAGCATTTCCTCCTTTCACTCTGTTGTTCAGCAGCAAGTGAAAACGGGATGTTAGATAAAAAACACCCACTATTCCAAGCCACAATTTAAGGTGATGCACAAATACCTCAAATGCATGAGCACTTCCTCACATGAGATTTATTCAACCACACATTAAAATAGTAAATCCCTAGCCAATATTACTGGGAAAAGCTTATTCTGTTCCTGCTCCTCACTGCCCTAGAATTGAAATAATTATTACAAAGAACTGTCCCCTAAAATAAGCTCACAGGTACAGAATTCAATTGCAAACCATCCGGTTTTAGTTTTCCACCTTCCAGCATTGGCAGTGAAAGTGGTTATACTGTTTAAAAAAAAAAAAAGAGGTTTTAACTAACTTTACCAGTCAATGCAGCATTCAAGTAACACACCCCGAGAGTTTCAGCTAAGAGATTTTGGATTAGAAAAGACAGATGACTCACGAAAGGTAAGTTAGCATATCCGCAACAAACAGATTACCACAGTATAACATGGGACATAAAGCTTGCCATTTGCACCATTAGCTTTGCCACAATAAACGAGGCATCGTCCGTGATGTATAGCGCAGGAGAGAAACCACAGCTGTTGGCTTCTGTAGAGAAGTACATAGGTGCTCTGCACCTGAGTCTGCAAGTATTTATTAAGCCTTTAACAGTGTGGTTGTGATGTTCGGAACAGCTACTGCTGAAAACCATTATCTATGGATAATTAACTATGTCAGGACACTGAGGTCCTAACATGAGGTCCTCATAATTCCCCACTACGGGAAAGACAGTACAACATTATTATAATATATTGGTAATATTTATCAACAGGATCACACTATTCGAGTTTTAATAACGAAGGCTGAATACCGTAGCAGGGTTGAAAATATTCTTAGTTTCTGGTGGTGCAGGTTAAGGTGGGCTTGATAAATACCCAGGTTTTGTTACTTCTATGCAGCGTGATACACCACCAAACAGGACAACATCTAATTATAAAATGGTTTTATTTGTAAATAAAGCATTTGTGCCCTTGCAGGTTTAATTATTAATGCATTATTTTTCTACCATTTGCTAGCAGAAATCCAAACTTATTTGGGGGGCAGGGGAACCCATGAAAAAAAGGTCATCTTTTTTTACTTGACCAAAACAATTCACGTGAACTTTGGAAGCCCCTGCATTTTTTCAAGCATTTTCAGAAACAGCTAGTAAAAAAAAATTTTTCATCACGCAATAAAAAGGCTTTTTGACACATGAAGACAAAAGCTTCAGGCCATTTATTAAGACTACTTCCTACTGTGTTGGGCTTTGTTTTATCTCATAATTAAAATCACACCTGAGCTGGGCCATCTGTGAGAGTGTATTAAGTTTCTTACAAAACATGAAAATCCTTTCATTTTTTCCAAATGCCAATAAATCTTGTAGGGTTTTTTGGTGTGCATGACACAGAAAAATAATATGCTTAAATAAAGGTCAGGCTGTGAGAAAAAAAAAAAATCAAGCAGGCAAACAAAATTATTTTTTGCATATCCATCATGAATTGCAGCTCAATAATTGATACATTTTTAAAAGTTATGCACTTAAACATGAAAATGAAACCTTTTTTCCTTTGATATTTGACAGTATCTTGCTTTCTTACAGTTTCCTTTATAGGATAAAAAGTAGTAAAAATTGAAGGACTAGTATTTTCCATATCAGTTAGCAGTTAAGAGTACAGAAAAGGTCAGTCAGCACTTTTCAAGATCAGCAACTACATTACCACGCTAACGCATCTGCTTTTAGGATCTAGTGAGGAAAAGAAAACTTACGTATTTCAGAAACTTAGCTACTTTATAATGTTCAAGAGGTTTTTTTGTTTGCTTTGGTTTTTTGGGTTTTGTTTGCTCCTTTTAGTTCATTGGTTTGTTTTAAAACACTCTTCAGAGAGAGACCAAGGGGATTTCCTTTGACAGAAGGACAAGATGTAGAGAGAGCAATTCCTAAATATAGTTCAAAATCCATTAAACCAAGAATATGTCTTTTCAAGAAAGTACTTCCATGTGCATAGTTACACTGAAGGACTAATGACAAAAGGACCCAAATTCATGCTAGAAGTCAGGCATACACTTGAGGTGAAAAGTTAAACATGTAAGTGACTATTTGCTTTGCTGCAAGCTATATGCCTTCAAAGAAAATATATACATCTTGAAATTATCTTGTTTAATGCTTCTGTTGAGCCAGGAACCAAATACTTTTCAAGCTTTTACTTCTTAATCATGTAACTTTAATTACACGATTGAATTGGCACCATACTTTGGTAGCCTACCAGCCCTACTCAGAAGTTTTAAACTTCTCACCCAAGGTGAATGATAAAATGTCTGTCTTACACATCGACAGCAATTGGATGAGAAGGCCCTGAAGCAGCAGTGATCTTTTCCATCTTAGAGTAAGAAAAGAGAAAAATATAGGAATATAGTGAAATAAAAGAAATTATTTCACATCCAGATATGCTATATTAGAGTACAATGGGAAGTACTGGTAACTGGGCAAACCTAATGTTAAATGGTCCGCTGCATGGAGGTCTCCATTGATTTCGCAAGATACAACAGGCTCAGAGGTTTCCCCATGTTACTGGAGCTTATACTTAGCTATTAACAAGAAGAAAACATGAAAAGATTTTTTTCCTATTACAAAACCACTAAGAGTTATTGTGTTACTTACACATTTCGAAGCACCAAGCTTCAACACTGATCTGCGCAGCCTGTCACTGATCCAAATCCCTTCAATATTTACATGTATGTGAGGTATGAAGTTATGTTCATTCCTAAGAATTCATTTAGCCAATAGTGCACTGAATCGGCAAACATATTTTGAGTTTGTGTTCTTTTAATTTACTACATTCATACCAAAATAAAAAAATCTAACTTCTGTGTGTCATAAATAAGACTCTAAAGCCATAAACGCCCTTTTTTCCATGTGTTTTTTAATGACTATCTAATACTGTAGCTATTCTGACAATTCATTTTCTTCTTTGGTTGATGATGACACAGAAGAACACATTGAGTCACGTTATGCAAAAAACAGCAACATTTTAAAAAACATGTCAGCCTGTGAAAACTGAGTGGCCTGGATCCAAATCTCAGGTTGTTCTCTCTACCATTTTTTTACAGCAGCTTTTTTCCATCTGCCTAAAAAAGAGTTTTGCAATACTACACAGTTCAGCTGCTCTCCAAATGCAGTTTTTCCTATTGAAGTTGGCCCAGACACAAAGACACTTTATTCTGAAAACAGGTTCTCTTATTCAATGGCACAAGCAAGATTTCTTATATTTAAAAGACAACTTTGGTAATAACCATTTTATGTGCCAAATTTCAAACCATAAAGACTTTTCCAAGAGGATGCACCTTTCTCCAGCAGTGTCACAATAAAAGCCTAGGATTCCATCATAAGAAAACAAGAAGAATATTTACCAGGACCCATGCCCTGATTCTCTTCTCAGTTACACTAACTTAAATCACGAGTAACCCTCAAACTCAGCACTATTGCAATGGTGTAAAATGAATCAGTGAAGAGATAAAGACAACAATGATAATAAATTCATACAATTTTAAACAAAAGAAGTGTTACGGTTTTGGATATTCAGTGGTCACTGCACCCCTTCAGAAACCAGTATGGGACATTAAAATTCTCAGACTTCTTCCCTGTCCCCAACCTCCTCTGACTACACAAATTCATCAAAAAATTAGTGAGAACTATGCTATAGCACCTACAGATACCTCCCAGTTATGATGCAGAATCCTAGCTGTGCAGTACCCCACAATGGAGCGAGTGTTTTGGCAATACTGATGGAGAATCTTTGAATAGTAGTTGACATCCTACAGTGCAGGAGGTAATGAAGTAGATGGCCAAGTGAAGCGACCCTCATTAAATGGCATACTCCAGCAATAGTTACGATTCTTCCCATACCTTTTCCCAGGAGAGGCAGGGAAAGGATGAAGCCAAGAAGGAATTCTACCTCTGAGGAGCAGTGTCTCTGGGTCTACTCTTGAGGTGCTCCTGTTTTTATACCTCGCTTTGCCCAAGGCAAAAATAAACTAAAAAAATACAGGATTCTGGTCCATTGAAGCTTAGGAGTTTCTTCTCTGAATACAAAGAAACGTGTGTTGTTCACTCTGGGAAAAGAATGGATATCTAAAAGATATCACAAGGCACATTTACTGTAAATTAAAAGGGAAAAGCAATAATGAACATACATTAGAACTGTACTAATTTGCATTCTTTAATCAGCCTTTTCCACCCCCTTTACAAACACATAAAAAGTCCAGTTTACAGAGTCAGCAGTATTTTGAAAAAATTTCTTCTGTGTATAATGAATGATCAAAAATAACTGAAGCTGAATCAAGACTGTCGGAACAATTGTATATTTAGATACATTATCCTTGCTGGTTTTCATTATTGTGTTTGTTCATTTTCTCCTCAATTGAAATCTCAACATTTACTCATTCACAACGAGTCTGTACGTTCACATCTGCACAGCGGTCGCCTATGGAAATGCATTAAGTGTCACCTTTCAGTGTTCCTTCTTGTATGCCCCCCCAGCTCTAAACGATGTTAGGAAACATCACTGTAAACACAGAAGTGCTTTCAAAAGGTAAAATATGGGTAGAAAAAAAAACCCCAGCAACCCTCTCAGGAAATTTCATTTGTACTTAGGTTTCATTCTTGAATGAACACCCAAAGCTTGACAGCATTCACGAAAATATTAAATACAGAATATTAAAGGAAGAAACAGCAGAATAAGGTATTTTTATGGCAGCCTCTAGTATTTTACCTAGAGAGATCAGGATAAGGCACTATAGAAATAATACAAGGGTACTACAAAAATATAAATAGCACTCAGTGCTGAGCTCATTGCTGCAAGTAGCAGTTGCTTTATTCTTTTTTTCTCCCCCTTTTATTTTTTTAAAAAATAAATCAAAACAAACCACAAGTGTTTGCATTTCCTTCAGTAAAAAAACCCCAAACAGGGGACACACACACACATGCAGATGTCATAAATAATTCCAATATAAACACCTGCTAATTTATTTAATGTGAAACTCCAACACAAATTACTTAGCAGTGAAATTGCACCTCCTCGTATTGTGCATGCGAAATAAAAGTGAACAGATGTGCTCTTCCAAAACGAGCCATTGCCACAATTAAACCAAGAGTCATTTTACAAACCAGCGAGCTATTTCATCCGCGTCTACGGTGCTAATCATCTTTTCTGCAGTACTGCAGCCCAACGGAACGGCGCGTTATTTATAGAGTTATCTATCTTGCACTTTGCAGATGATGCCTAACATTATGACAACAGTGAAAAGGTCTCCGTACCTGCCTACCTAAAACAAGTTTCTGTAAAGTAATGAATAGAGACAGCTTGGGGACCATCCACCTGCACTGCCTGCCTCTTACTGCCTGCAAAGCGAACCCACAAGGGACTGGCAGAAGGTACTTGTCTGACAGGGCCAGGACAGCCTTTCTCCACAGTGACAGCCTGGGCCTAGCCTCTTCAACCTGACCCACCATAATTCCTTCACAATGCAGCAGCGAGGCAGCTGACAGTAGCAGCTGCACCTCCTAAGCGAGATGGATGGAATTTTCATAACTAGTTCCCCAAGTTACATTTTACCTTCAAGATAATTTATGAGCTGCTGTGGAGCCTTGAAGAGACAATATGCTTGCCATAAAATTAACTGTAACAGTCTTGTAGGTTATAATTAACACTGGGAGGGTAGCACCAACTGGATGAAACACATGGCATAATTGATGGTGAAACTGGAAATTAAGGAAGCTAACAATATCATTACCGTGCACATCACTTTAGTGAAACCCGAGCTTTCCAGGGGTTAATTACAGTCCCCTTCTAATGTACACATTCTGACGGGGAGTGGATGAGTGTCACAGCTAGGAGGCGGCAGGTTTGCTGGCAAGGCCACCTTGCACCTGGGCTGATATATATATTGGGGTTTTTTTTTGCCTGGAAGAGATATACACGTCAAAGCAGCAGTACCAGCACCTGAACATCTGGCAGCAGGCACACTGTAGCTTAGAGATAGATGACTGCTCAAGCCTTGCAGTATATTTCATTTTCTCTGTAGCCAGCGTACTTACTGGCAAAGAAGAAAAAATCCTCAGTGAGATTTCACTTAATGGCACACATTATTAATTTAAATGACTTGTGCATAAAAACATTTTAACTTTATATTGCCATAACTTAGCAGCAAATTAAGATTTTTTTTTTCATCAGTGTATTATCATCTTGGTTTATTACATTAGTCTTTAGAAACATGCAGAGCAATCCTTTTAGCATCTTGCCTGTCAAGGGAATACAGTTGAACTGAAGATGTGACGCTAGTGAGATAATCAGAAATAATATTATAAACTGCTGCCATCTTTGGGAAGGGGAACATGCAATTCCTCTACCTGTATCTAAAAACTCTACTCTCTAGTCAAGGCCTAAGGAATCATTAGAGTAATGTATTTATTTGAGTCTCTCTCAAATTATTTTAATGAAACTTTTTTTTTTTCCTGTCCCTGGACAAGATATGTGAAAATATACAGATAAATGATGCAACAGTGTCACCTACAGGCAAGCAAAACAGTCAAAGACCTTCTCCAACATTGCACCCTCTTACTTCTCAAATCCCTTTCCTCTCTTCTGTTCCTCTCCTTTGACCTCCCCCTCAATCCCTAGCACAAGCATCTGGATTTCGGGGGTTATCCAGTTCTCCAAATATAAAAAGAAGGGCAAATTAAAAAAACCAAAATGCTTTCAGGATGGCCTAATGTAAATAATTAGACCTCATATGTAGCAAACTAAGTCTTACAATAAATATGCTGGACAGCTATCATGTCATCTACGTTGGAGCGGATACATTGATTGCCTTACATCTGCCAAGCACTTGCTCAAATCCACCTTTACAAGACAGTCAAAAATAACTCTACTAAAATTATTTTTCAGAGCTCAGAAAGACCAAAAGTTGACATCACTAAATATGCAAAAGTGAGAAAATGTCAACTTCCCCAAAAACAACTGGCAAAAAAATTTAAGAGTATTGTCTAAACTTGTACAAAAAACACCCTCCAGCATAACCTGAAGCTAAATCTACCTCCAGTATATCCATGGGCATAACTGATGGATCCATTCAGCTCTCCCTTGCAGGAAGAGTGGAACACACTATTATGGGTAGCTCCAAAAATTCTCAGAGCACCTTTTCCAACAGAACACCCTTTCCTCCCAGTATTACTACTTTAATACTCAATAGCCTTTTCTTACCTTCTCCCACAAACCCTGCAGTTCAGAGCCTGTTTCTTGGTTCATATTTTTGATATATCTCAAGACACCTTTTTGTTTCAATTATTTCCATCAATTTGTAATTATATCACTGATGTTACTTTAAAACCCCTCTCACCCATGGGTCCTATCTGCTCTACCACCAGCCTGGGCTAGATAATCTCTAGAGTACAGCAATATGGAAATAGGAGTTTCTGAATCACCAGTAAGTTGCTGTGTTGCATACCTGAAGAAATGTTTTCTGCTGGCTAAGCTCTTCAACTAAGTTACAGTAGGTTTCTGCTACTATTACATATGCTTTAAGTGTTGTTGCCATTAGGGGCTGCTGTCATTTACCAAAATAAGAAGAATATGTAAATAATGAATACCATGGAACAGGTTCCCAAGTTCTCTGCTTTTACAGAACTCTATAAATGCCAACTTCCTTTTTTTAGCTATTTCAAAGATCATCATTGTTTATAATTTAATAGTTCCACAGCAATGATACACAAAGATTTAAAAATTCAGATACAATAAATATACCAAAATAATACAGCCAAACTAAACTCTTAAAATGCCCCAAATTTCACTAGCAGTGAAAGTAAACAAGTAAATCTAATTCTGTTCTCCAGTTCATCTTAGTTTTCCTGATTAGTTGATGCATCTTCAACCAATTCTTCAACTTCACAGCACTTCCCTCTCATTCAAAGCTCTTGACACCGTCCAGTAATTCAGCATGGCGCTCTCACCAGCGTATGGTTTCCTGTGGACCTTACCAGAGCTTCTAGTGCACGCTTAGAGCAACACAACAGACTGACACACCCTTTCTGCCCACAGCCAGCCAGGACACACATTGGCTTATCACTACCTCACAACTGTGGTCTGGACTGCTTAGAGCATGGACAGCATCTTGCTCAGTTTCTACATCCATTTAATTTCTGGCTGCTCAGAGCATGCCAGCAAGGGTACCAGTTACTGTCAGCTGTAGCAGTTGCTTTATGTGGTATACGCACCTGCCTGCTAGGGTCAGGGAACCGATGCATTTCACATCAGCCATCAAACAGATACCCTGTGGGAATAATCTTTGGCACTACCTACCCAAGCCACATTTGGACCGCTGACCTGAAAACAAAAGGCTCTGTATTTCAGTACCAATCCCTGGAGCCATTGAGTTCTATATACAGAGAAAAACTTTAGTAACGTAAGGCTGACAGAATTTAAAACTGAAGTCATGATCTTATGTAAGCATCTACTCACTCATGTCTCATGCTATGACATAAGCACACCATTTGGCTAGGTAAACCCTTTATGTTACCTTCCTTTTTCTGTGTTGGTGTGGTGGTTTAACCCCAGGTAAGCCCCACGCAGCCCCTCACGCACTCTGCTCTGCAAGGGTGGGGAGAGAATAGGAGGGGGAAAAGTGAGAAAACTCATGGGTTGAGATGAAGACAATTTAACAGGTAAAAGCCATACACAAGCAAAGCAAACCAAGGAATTACTCCCCAGTGCCCATGGGTGGACAGGTGCTCAGCCATCCCCAGGACAGCAGGGCTCCATCATGGGTAACGGTGACTTGGGAAGACAAATGCCATCATATTGAATATCCTCCTTTCCCTCGTCTTTTCCCAGCTTTATCTGCTAAGATCAGATGGTGTGGGATATCCCTTGGGTCAGCTGGGGTCAGCTGTCCCAGCTGGGTCCCCTCCAACTCCTTGTGCACCCCCAGCCTCCTCACTGGTGGGATGAGGAGCAGAAACCCCTTGGCTCTGTGTAAGCCCTGAACAGCAGGAGCGAAACCATCCCTGTGCCATCAACGCTGTTTTCAGCACACGTCCAGAACACAGCCCTGCACCAGCCACTGTGAAGACAATTAGCTCTATCCCAGCCAAACCCAGCACAATTGGTAATGTATACAGATTATTTAACACTTCTCATGAAAATTAAGTTTATTTAGTTCAGTTTTATGACAGATAAGGCTGAGAAAATAATGGTGCTAAAAGCATTGACAGTAAAGTCCTGTTTGGATAAGGCTTCTATTCATTTACAGATGAAAGAATTCCATCTTTAGATTTTTTTAATGTTACATGTCTATTTTTAGACAAAGTTTTAGTTCATACCAAGTTTGCAAGTAGTTTTGTGGACATGCCACAACATTAGCACATTTTGCCGAAGGCAAAGGCAAGTACAGATTGATACCTCAGAAGAAAGAAACCTCAACGGATTAAGCAAAATAAATGTATGAATTTTTCATTCTCTGGACCAGTCAGACTTTATCCCTAGTTTGTAACACCAGGTCTTTAGCTAATATGGGAGCTGCAGAGCACTGTACAACACGCTGAATTCTCCTGGCTTTTCTCCTTTTCCCCTGCCTCTGGCAGACACCGTTCTCCCTTACAGGAATGATGACAGCGGATGCTAATGCTGCTTTGTGGTTCAACTGTCTGATGATGTGGCTAACACTTTGTCTCCACAGATTATAAATTTGTCACCTCTGTGATCTATTCAATCTCCACTATCCTGCAGCCCAGAAATGCAATAATCTCCATTTCCAGCATTCAGATCTCCCAGTGGTAGCGAGCAAATCATTGTCAAGCCACTGGAAAAACACCACTAACTATCTTACCTGTGCTGCACTCACAAAAGCTTCCAATAATAAGGAAATGTCACCTGTGTCGACTTTAAAAGCCTGTCCAGGTGAAATAAAGCAAAAAATAAAATAAAATCATCAAATGGACTCAGAGGGGGAAAGCTCTTCATCACTTTTTGTTTTGGAAACTTTACTTGCACTGTAAACAAGGACTAAATTTATGTCAGTTGTCAGTTTTGGAAGTGTCACTGAATCTTTTGAATAATCCATCTAATGTAACAAGAAGAAAAGCACAAAATCAAAAAAGGGAAGTGTCAAAGAATTTTGATTCAGTAGTTCTTCAGGTACAGGATGATGCATCGCTCTGCTTTTCAGAAGTGGAGCATTCAAACTCAAACAAAATGATGAAGTAAACCCTCAGAGTAAACAGGCCTTACAAAGCACCTTAATGAAAGAGCCTGACACACACAGAAGCCACACACAGAGCTGCAGTTCTGTAACTTCTACCAGCCCACCCTATAATACCATTTGTTTTAACTCCCTATGCCAAATAGCACTTTTTGCACCATATTGGCCGCATGTTTAGTGACATCACAAGGTAAGAAGCAGCATTTCCCGTGAGTGGCCACAGCCTGTAAACAGCAAGTCTTTTCAAGGGTAAAGGGTCAAGACAGTTTCAAAGGAAATAACAGTGGCAGTTAAACAGCAACATTTAATCAAGCAGTATTCCCATTCTTCTGTAGAGGACTTGTACCTATTGATCCCAAGCCTGGCGGCTTCAAAGGCTCCTCAATACAAGAAACACAGGTGAAAGGCAGAGGCGGAAAACAGGAGGGGTCACGAGAAGCAAAAGAAGGCTGGTAATAAGCAACTGGAGAGAAGTCAAAGGTCAATCAAGGCGGCTGATGTCTAAGCATAACTACAGCAGGAGACCTGACAACTTCATTGAAGTCACCGTGTTTTCTCCATTCATTTGAAAACTGCCAGGTTGGTTTGCAGTCTGCCTCAAAGCATCTTCCTGATCAGCACACAGCATTCAGCATCCCTATCTCAGCAACGACACACATTTATGGTCTGAAAAACTGTTTCAGCTTACATACTGGGTGCAGAAAAGTTTAGTTATCTTCTTTAAAGAGCATATACAAGCACACATGCAAAATATGAACATCAAGGAATCCAGATAGAATTTTTTTCCCTCTTCCGTGATTTACAAAGTGACAAATCAAAATTTTAGTTTACGGTTATTGTTAGCTTACTGAGTATCTGACACACATATTGCCCAGAAAGGACAACTGTTATAGAAAACCCCCTGGAGACAACACAGCTGCATTTACAGAGATCCTTATTAATTTCAGAAACATAGACGTTGGATTCCTCAACATGAGAAAAAAACCCAACCGTGTCATTCTAATGTTATGCAAAACAACCGCAAAAGTTTTAAACAACCCAAACGCTTTCCTCCTCTCTCTGACAGACTTTGATATCTCTGCAATCTGTCTGTTAAATCTTCGGAACTAGCGTAGCTCCCATGGCAGCAGTTTCTGAAGAATTCACAGTATTTCATTTATTCATCATCTTGGCAGGCCTGTGAGAGTGTAAAAAATTTCAGTATTTGTCAACCTGTCTTTCAACAGGTATGACCACCTTTCATTTAAAAACAAGCATTTAGTGACTTAGCCCATGGATTTTTCTTCTGTTACAGAAGGTAATATGTTCCTTCTTTAGGTCAACACCACTTTCTCCTACAGGAGCTAAAAATAGTAAAATCTACCACAACTACCTCCTCAGATACAATCTAAAATTCCAAGGTATAAAGGTAAGGCATAAGACACCCTTCCCCCCACCTCGACTTTTCTTCTAAACAGAAAATAAAATACATTAAAGTCTTCCTGTTTGTATGTCATTTAACATGGATGCTATTGTAGGACTCCACTCTCACATTCCTCATTGTTTTTATTGTACAACTGAACAGTCTTATCACAGACTAGGACTCAATCGCCATGCTATACACACTTATAATTTAAACTCCTAAGATTTCACTGCTGAGAGGTAAAACTATCTCAGTAGTATGTTAAACATTCACTGCAGCTAGGAAAAAAGCAAGGTATCTTGACACTTATGTCAAAACATAACAAACGGCAAAACAGTTAAGGAACTGAGATGAGCAAGAAGCTCTTTCTTGAAATGCTGCACAAGATGGAAGAACATAAGTGATCTACAAAATGTTGCAGAATGACCTCATAAAATAGATTTTTTTCATTGTGTTATTTCAATGAGGCAAGTTTTTAATCTATCGATTCCTACAAGACAGAATCAATTAACACTTTTCTACTATTTCACAAACCAGAAGAATCCTGCATTTACTTTGGTCCAAATTATTTACTGGATTTTTATTCAACAATTTGCCATTATATGATGACTTAGAGATAAAGTAAGACTTCAGGATTTGGCTAAGTTGTACAACTATGAAAATACAATCATCATAAACAAGTTGATTTTTCCTATCGAACTTTTCACTTCATTATGTCTTTCTCCAAAACTTTGCATTTTCCATTACCTGGCTATATAAGAGAAAAGGTGCAATTCCACTCAGGAAGTAGAAAAACCAACATCAGAGTCTGCATCACAATAAAACCACTTTGGACTAATAAAATTTTTGCATGAAAAGCCCCTTACTTTAGTAGTAGTTTAACTAACCATGATTTTTCCTAGCAGTTATTAATTTCAATGCAGTTAAACACTATCCTTTAAGTTGATCTATTGTGGATTTATTGATGACAAATGAGTTTGGTAGTAAATGTATCTGTATGAAAAATATAGCAAAAAGCTAGTAGCGATTAAGTGCAGCATCTCAGGCAATCATTAAAGACAGTATTATAACACAGTATGAGTTCTATTAGGAGAAATGAAGAGATTATTTTTTAGTCTAGTTCTCTTGGTCATTTACTGACCAGGAAAAGTCAACATTCTCTCTTGAAATTTAAGTACCTTTTTTTCTTTTCCTTAGTATATAACAGCTTTTCTGGTTCCAGTTAAAAAGTAAAATAAAAAATGTCAATAGCATCATCAACGGGGTACAAATATTAAGGCCTTTTTTTGAAAATGAATCAGGTGCAGATATTGAACTGTACTTTTTCATCCTTTGTCTCACTTTTCAAATGATAATTTCTTCCACAGCCACCATTAAATCTTGATCTATTCCAGCTCTCTGTATGGGTCATTGATTCTAGATGTACCATGGTTATTTTTAAATGTTTCCCTTTCGTAGAGAAAAAGAGGGCTGTCTAGAGCCAGATGGGTAACTTCACACTTCATTTATCAAACCCAATGCATTAGACTCCACCCTCTCTTTCCCACTATTGCTGTTAAATTTCCATATAATTTGGTAACAATTTTCATTATCATACAGTGACCCTAAAAAGTCTATACAGGTTCGCATGGTTAGTCCAAGACTCACAGCTGTTCCCTTCACCCTCCATTTGTTACAGTAGATGCTGAGGTTCCTCTACTTTAGAAGCTGAACAGTGACCTTCTATAAGCAGAGGTCAAGAAGGGGTCAGTTCAAAGGGCTCACGCGGCTCTTTAACAGCTATAACAACCTGTCCATCAGGCACTATCATGCAGTATAAACAAATCCGGGGCTTTAGAAACTCTGGACCATTTCTGTTAACACTTAGAGGACATTCACTGAGTCCTACCTGAAGTATTTTGGATCACTACCACTCAACAGAGAACAACTTGAATCCCTAGAAGAGCTGCCTGGATACTTGAGACACTGATGACAACTTTTGAGTCAAAGCCATATGAAACGGTGCACTACACCACTAAGTGTACTATCACGTGCTTTGGACTATGGAGCTGAAGGGAAAACATAAAAGAGTAACTTCAGTTGATTGCTCTGCAGAAACACTGGTACACCTTCAGCAAATAATGCAAGGACATGCTTTAACCAAGAGGACAAGCATCAAAACAGCTCTTACGCCTTTCTCTGAGAAAGGCTAAATTTCTAAAAATTAGATCAGTTTGTGTTAAGAGTTTCCAGCACTTGTATTTTTTTTTAAGGTCTCAATGACACAAAACCCATGAAAGAACAGAATGCCTACATAACACTACAAAGACCAAGTGCAAAGTTTTTGCCAGCTGCCCTCCTTTCATTGACCTAAATTTCTCCAAGTTGTACTGTTCGTAATGTGCTCTCTAATGCACAATGTAAGGTAATTAGAGTCATCTGTATTTAACTTCCAGAGGAAAAAAATTCTATTATCTAATCTAGCTGATCCCCTGATAGCCTGTTGAAAGTAAAATACTGTAACCTATTGCCTGCCCTTTGACAAGTGCTAATTATTTCCTGTCCAAGCACATTTTTCTCATGTAATTCCAAAGTACACAATAGACTGATCTCTAAAACATGGGCAGCCCTGCCACTACCACGGCGGACGTTTTATAACTTTCACCACCGTATGCTTGATGGGTACCACAGCCAGTGCTTCATTCCAGACATCTAGCCAAAGCTTTGATGAAGTAAAGTGAGGTGTATGGTAACAGCCTGTTTATGCAGATCATATGGATGAGACTCTCAGATAGGTCACCGGGACGGGAAACATCAAATGGAAAGAAAAAGGATTATGGATATTTAATACTCAAAGGACACTTTCTTTCAGAACTTCCAAGACACAATGCTCTTGAAATTTTCTTTCAGGTGTTTAGTTTTAAGGAGGCCTGCACTTTGTCTTCTTGTGCCTCCCCCCGCCCTCACCCAAGAACTTCAGGGTTTCTGTCCCAGAGACGAGAATGTGTCTACAGCTGCAACCCTGGCTCCAGTCGTCTCTGACTACACATGAGCAGAGGCCAGAAACTGCAACCAAGCTGCTTTTCAACCAGCCCGGGTTGCCCCGATTTCTGATAGCTTCGTATATTAAGTAATCACTGCTAAAATAAATGAACACAAAAAAGGCATTTGTCACATTACAGTGGCTTAGCCTTCTTCTATCTCTAGGAAGCTTTCTATTCTGGCTCACAACAAAGACGCACGTGTCCCACAGAAAAAGCTTTAAGGGATTTCTTCCGTTTCCAGTGCAGCCAAACCATGTGCATTATTTAATAAGCATGGTGATGGAAGGGAAACACCTCGCCCTCCCCCAATCCCTGTAATTCCTAAAAAAAACCCCCTAAAACCACACAATACTAGAATATTACAGACCCACCTTACCAAGCTCTTTTCCACTTTCAGACCTTAACCAATTAGTATACAAATAAACAAGCCATACTCCTAAGCAAGCAGATTTATAAAACACAGCCTTTAATTTGTGTAATAATTGCTACTATGTAGTAACATTTGATTTTTACCTAAAGCTTCTACAATGTTTCAAGTCCACTCACTGTAATTATTGGGAACAGCAAAGCCACTCAAGTGTCAGATCCAATATCTATAATTAACTTTTTAAAGTCAACACTCATAGCATTTTCAGGAACTTTTCAAAATTATCCACTAACAAAATGCAGGAGAACTCCCTTAACTGGAACTTTTAGTGCAGGTAAAAAAGTCATGCCAATTAAGTGCTCATTTTGGTGAACAAAATCTCATTAAAAATACTTTTGACTTAAAACTGGTTTCAATTGTAAGCACAGGACACATCCTTGGTTTTAAAGGAAAGTTCTACATTTGGTAGAAAAACATTCAAAGACCAATTTTTTATGTAAACATCATAAATGAGACAGATTATGAAATGAGTGTAAACCTACAGGTTCTAGAAATAGATGTGAAAAAAGGTGATGAACTAATTTTGCAGCTGAAGAGAAGGACACTGGGCGGCTTATGGTAGAAACTCTTTTTTGGAATTCCCATATGCCTGAACAAACTGGAAGCATGGTGAATCGGTAGTTTCTGAAATGTCCTCATCAGACTACATTCCAGGAACAAGCTTTTTCAAAAGAAAAACATAACCAATTTTTTAAAACTGAATACCACCACCTCATTTATTACCATTGCAGTGAGCTCATTTCAATAACTCCAGTATAATCAAACAGCAAAATGATGCAAACTCTCGCAATCCAGACGTTGACGCTAATCTCACCCAGCTAATGCCCGTGGGACTCCATGAGAAGATGTGAGCATCACAAAGAAAGTACGTAAGAAGGTACCTACTAGCACGGCATGCCAGCAAGGAGCACTGCTTATACCGTTAGCAACATAAGGAAAACCCCAGGGCACTGAAGATGTTACCAGTCCTCAAATACCTACGCTGTCTCACAAGCTATTCGCAACAGATAGCACACATAACCCAAATAAAGGAGCATTACACCCCTCAAAGTAACTCTGAAATGAGTGGCAGAAACACTGACTACTCCATTTGAACAGTAAAAAATTTTGATTTAAAAAAAAGAAGTCAATTTGTCTCCTTCACACCCATAAGTGGATTTATAGGAATATATGTACTTATTTCTAATTTTATCATCTTAGTACTTTTTTCAAATTTCTCACCTTACTGTCCATTCTTTACGCAGCTTTTGTCGCTCAGTAAGAACCAGAAAGAAGCACCTGATAGTTTCATTCCTTTGTTGCTTGATTTGTTCCTTTTTTCCAACTTCGGAGAGGACTAGGCTTGTCTTAAAGGGAAAAAAAAATTATACTCTAGAAATAGGAAACAATGTGTAAAATTAATAAAAAGCCCATAAGCAAATAAGGACAGTAAATCAATAGCTTTTTTTATTATGGTTCCACTGCTGACAAATCAATACAGTAAATGATGGTTAGAAATGACCACCATATATTTGATATTTAATCAATGTACATGGCATATAAGGTAAACCTTAGAATCTCATTGCTTTAAGTAACACAAGACATTGTGCATTCTAGCTCATATTTTCTTGAGACATAATTCTTTTCTCTTCTAAATATTTTCAATATTTCAAATCACACCAGAAATGTTTCCCTCAATACAGGGTTCATTTAGGGGGATTTTCTCCTCCCCTTTGATTCTTTGTGAAGCTAAAGAAGAAAATAGATGTTTGTATTGTATCTTCTGAAATGAATTTCTGATGATGCCCCCATGTTCTCTTTACCATGAAACGTTTCAAGTAAACCAGTGGTAAAGCTACCTTTTTTCATTTATGGGATAAATTAAAAATGTGTGTATATATACATGAAGCATATTGCATGTGTACAACGGATTTAAGTCATTGTGGAGCAGACGACACTCAGTCTCTGCAGACCAAAAGTTTCCGGCCTTCCCAAATGCATAACAAAACTGCAGATCATCCTGTCATCCTTCATGCATCCAGCAAGCTAACTCTGACTCCCTCAACTCCATCTTTACCTGCAACAACCAACTCACCCACCATTTCCTCCCCCTCTTTCCCCTCCGCTTCCCTACATCTGCCAACTTGGGAAATTAACGACACTTGCCGATGGCCACGCTAACGTCTCAGTTGACCAGTGTACATTGGTGGCAAAGCAGTCCAACCACAACAGAGACCCAGAGTCAATGCTGCAGTCTTTTCCTTCAGAGGAGATACTGTATTTGCCTTTCTCGCCTTAACCAGCCGCTAGATTTCACGTATCTTTGCTATTTAACCTTCAGTCATACCTTCTGCAAACGTATCAAAGTTTCCTTTTGGGATCGATGACTGAATAGACAAAATGTTTGTACAAACCTAGTGTTTTCACAGAAAAGGAGGTAAAAAACATGTTTCTAACATGAGCAGTTACGGAATTGAGTTTGAAAATACAATTCAAGTATCACCAAGAGCTAAAACTGCTGCCTGGAGCATGGCCTGTCTTACAGGAACAACATGTCAAAAAGACATGGGACATAGCCTCCTCCTCAACATCACCTATGTGGCACGGTCTGCCCTGCCCAGACAGACTGCCACTCAGTCTCCTCTGTGCATTCTGGGAGGTAAGTGCTTGTTGTTCTCTTCACTTTGTGAAAACAGAAATATCTGTCCTGTTCTGATAGGCTGTTTGTTTGGTTTGGTGTACCCCCTCCTTCGTCCCCCTTCCACCCCTCCAAAAAACAATAATACTCAGATTATACACTACTGGTATAAGTGTGGAAAGTAAGCAGTGACACTGCTACCACCATGTTGGTTCCAAGAGACAAGCATGACAGGGGGCACAGAGACAGAAAACAATTTTATTACACCAACATCAGATGACAGAAACTAAAAAGCACCTTCATCCCCACCTCCTGGCTCACTCAGTTGGCCTACCAGAAGGCATTACGCGTCATATGGGACTTAGACATCAAAAAACCCTGTTTTCTCGTAAACCCCACAAATGTTCAAAACTCTGTCTATACAGATCACATTCTTGACCCTGCTTTGACATTACAAAGCAAACAAAAAGCCAGAGAGTATTTTCAGATAAGGATTCCCTGACAAGGGTTTCCCTTAGGCTGACCTACAACATCTTTTTCACAAGCTCTAATATCCGCCAACTTCAACAATCCGATCCTACAGCCTTGCTTCCCACAACTGTGCAGTTTAATGGGAGATTCGATCGAGGACTTCAGCATATGAGCACGTACTCACATGAGATGAAGAGGCTTACATTCTTTAATTGATGTGAATTAACACTCATTGTCATTCTGAATAAATACACCTACCAAGGCTTTAACTTTTGTATCTACCACACGCAAGACTTGACACAGCTTATCTCTGCATTGTAGATAGTCTGTAGCCACACAGCTATGTCATGGTACAGCAGGATTTCCCCATCAGAATCCTCAGATGGCCTTATTGATCACAACAGGATAGGGACATCCACTGGTGATAGCGTCAAAGTCTCCTTTCCAAGACTGCTGAAAAGCCCCAAGCTGAATGATGCTACAACTCACTGTGCAAAAAGTAAAGTTATTTGCAGGCAACAAGCATCAGGATCCCTAACTAAGGGATTCCTAAAGTGTACAGCATGGAGAACTGATAGAGTCTAAAGAATTTTCAGTTAAGTTCAATGACAAGAGGATGCAACTAGGACATTATCAGAGAGAATGGTCGAGCACTGCTCCAAGTCCCCACAAGCAGACAATGCTTTTGTACGGATTCCGACGGCCTGGCCAGACTGGGATTTTGGTACCGCATCGTTCCAGTACTGAAAGACCCCCCCCAGTCCACAGCAACACACTAATTCTGGAAATTGTTCATAATTTAATTTTTACTGAGAGAACAATTATATTGCCCCTGCCCTCTGTTAACACCTTTCATTTCTGTGGTGATGTACACAGTTCAGTGTCAATCCCATAGTTTGACACTGACATCATAAACACTCCTTTATGGAGCCCTGTGAGTACAGTTGCAGCTACCTGGAGGGTGAAATAGTACTATTAAGAAACATACAACAGCAATACATAGCAATTTAACTGATTTACTTATTTTCTAAGAGTGCTGAGGGCAGTAAGGTTACCTGGAACACGGGTGCGGGGCTTGATATTTAGCTTTTATGGAGGCATTTCTTAATAGCTCACTATTATCATCTCAGTAAAAGTCCCAAATTGTAACAAATAAAGCAGCATTCTGGGTAAAATAATATTATAAAACATGTTCCTTTGAAAGTTTTCTTTTCTACACAACTTGCTTTGGCATTTATTTTTAACAAGGGGATTGAATATATACCTTGACTGATAAAGGTCAAGGGTTCAAGAAACTCGGTCAAAGATGTTATCGGCTGGGAAAGCCATTTCCTCACATCAACACTGATAAAAATCCATCAGAAACCCAGCTGATACCACCCCTACTCTAAAGGGCAGGAATGACCTTCTTTTGAACATCCCTACAGTTGCACATCCCATCAAAGAAAATCTGACCTTGTTGTCTCAGTTCTTTTAATGTTCTTTAATGACAGATAATTGTCTGCAGGGGCCCAATGATGAGTGAAGCCGTCAGGTTTCTGAACCGGGCTCAACACCAACTCAGTGTTTTTCAGCACGCTCAGGACTGCAGGACAGTAGAATAAATAAACAACGTAACCAGCCCTATGGCCTGTCTTATCTCATCCTTGTGTTCACAGAGATTCTTGAGGGTGGTAATGTTTACAAATTGTTGAAACTTTCTTTCTTCTGCTTCCTTTGCTAGAAAAACATATCCTGGACAACATAAGCAATTAGATTACACAAATTGGTTATCACTTGGTGGAAGAAACTTCTTGTCTGATTGGCCAGCACGTCTCTCATTAAGCAGCACTGCTAGTATTTTCAGCAAATCTTCCCCATTTCTCCTTACAGATCTGTTAATGTATTTAGGGTGTTTCCTCCTAAATCCCAAATGACATGGTCTTGAAAACAAACACACAACCTACCTGTCAAGAAAGCCCAAAGCTATATACACACTTATATAGCTGTTGCCAACCCAGTCTTCTATGTTAAAGACAGCATTTGTGAAATTACCTTTACTTTCCTCCTAGTACAGCTGCAGGATTATCTCTAGTGCTCTAATGACAGGAGCCTGCAGTGCAACTTCTCATGTGACGTGAGAATGAAAGGAACGACGGTAAGATTTTAAGAGACCACCACAATATTCCTCTTATACCCGCTGATTTGCATGCCATGGGACTTCAATAGAAACTGTTATGTCACAGAATCATATCCAAGTCTTCCTATTCACCCAGGATACACTCTCAAAATTAAAGACCTTCTATGAGCCTTAGCAAAGCTAACCTCGGTATTCTAACGGCATTACAATCATTTTATTTTTTTCTTGGATACACAGCAGAAGAAACATCAGTAAGTCACTACCATGCTTAAGTGTTTGTATCTTGGGAGAATACTATGACATGTTTACAAACACGGGGAAAAAAAAAAGCAACCTCTATAAACACTCCAAAACCCACACCAGTACATTTTTAGTCTTTTAAAGCTAGATTTTCCTTCTGTCAATACAGACCTCTCCAGGAGTCAGACTTAAGCTTAGAAACATGAGATAGCTGAAGACATGAAGCAAATTAGCCTTCAGTCTGAACTAAAGTGGCACTTGGGACAGTTTGTCTCTTGGTCCCACTTTATTGGGTCAACAAATCAGATTTTTCACTCTGAGTTAAGATTTAATTTACTCACCACCAGCTTAAATAGGGTAAGCTTCTGAATCTTTGCTAACCACTTCTACTCTAATATACCAGTCATCTTTCAATAATCAATAAGTAATACAGAAAGGAAAAATAAAGTGTAAAATCTGTGAGCAGGGCTACATTTTTAAATGTCATTCTGCATCTTGTCTGGGGTGGGGTTTTTTGGGCTGGGTTGGATTTTTTTGGGGTGAGTTGTGTTGGGGTTTTTTTGGTTTGGTTTTTTTTTTTTTACTTTCTCTTGCTCTTAGCATAAAACATATCCTGATGAAAGTCTGTAAAACTAGAATACAGTGTCTTTTAGGGGGGAAAAACCTGAAATCTATTAAGCCATGTTAATTTAACATGTCATAACTTCTATGTGATAAAAAAACTAGTAATTGCTTACAAACTACTGCTCATTTCCTCTTTACTTCTAAAATTTTTACTTAAAATATGAGCACATGCACCCATTTTCACTGACAGGATAGAAGCAGTCAGTACGGTTTAAGTTATCACCCAGTAATTTGGGCACATTAAACCCAATTTTCTGCCTTTTGTTTATTAATCCACTATGCCAGATATCACAGTTTCACTCAGCAACCCTCATGTTTTGGATGATATTGAAAAATGGCTCCTGTTTGTCAAAGAAAGTAAAAAAAAAATAATAAAAAGGTAAAGAGGAAGAAAGTGTTGTTTATAGAAACCAGCTGCTCCGGCTTCGGCGCCAGCAGCTCCTCATCCTGCTATTTTACGCTCGCAACCCCCACTGCCCCCACTGGCACAGGTACAACTAAATGTTGACTCCAATGCTTCAGAGAGCACTCAACTGATTCTGTACATGATTAATTGCCAAAGACATGGCTGACCATATGGAACAGAGAAAGCATCACGTAATTCATACTTCTGTATATGATCATTTGGCCCCTGTTGTTTTAATGTACAGGAAAGAGCTAGTATAGCACAGACCTGGTGTCTTGCCCTTGACAGCCCATTAAGAAATCTCAAAGCACCTAGTTGAAGTTATGCTGTTGGCTTTTCAATAGCAGCCTAATAAAACAGAAGCAAAGCTTTCCAACTAGTCTTAAATCTTTCACATACAGTACATTAACCACTGCTGCTAAAACAACTGGTTTCTTATGATAGGAAATGGGATTTGATTTCTAGCCTCTGCATACTTACTGAAAGCCTTTTTCTGACCTTTGGAGGGTTTACAAAATCATTGTTCGTTTTTCCTGCCATTTTCCCAGTTTCTAGCTGTGGTGATCCTAATAGATTTGTTTAAGGTTCAGTACATTCTACTCTTACTAGCTATTATATGCAAACAGTGCAATGAAGGTAGACTCCTGGGAGCTGAAAGGAAAGAAATTGTCATTAACTGTTTTCTTCCTGAGAGTCAGAGAAGTCACTGCAACATCTAAAACATAATTTACTTTTAAAGAGCCTATAAAACAAAACAAAAAATTCCTGAAAAGAAGCCATATACTAGTGTGTGCTTTCTTTTATCAGAAAGGAGAGAAAATCATCAAATTTCATTTCAGAAAGAAGGACAATTTATTTTAAAGCCATGGTATTCTCAAGGATGTCTGACTCAGAATTCAATGAAAATAAAAAGGTGCAGACTCGGAATATATGTCAGTATCATTAACCACTTTATATTAGTTTTATCTACCGTTAACATCTTTTCAGTCATACGCAGTCAAAGAAAAACGTTTAAATAATGTTTCCCTGTCAAGGCTCTTAAGATGACAGTGCTAAAAAGTTAATCCACATCCTCACAGATCTTCTGGCAGTTTTGACATATGTTGGCAAGGATGTATTTGCTGGCACCTTCCATTAGAAAATATTTACATGGAGTTTTCTTGTCTGTGGATTTTGTCGTTGTCTAAGTGATCCTCACGGTCTGAAGGGCCTTATGTGGGAATTCCTAATCATTAGACATTCATCAGTGGTAATTTCCCAGACTACTGAATTCAGCTAGCACTATTAATACTCCAACAGAATACATGAATAATCCACAAGCTAACATGAAACTCCATAACGGTTCTGATTATTGACAGAGCACTTTGGCTGAGTCCAGTATTATGTCTGTATTTAAATAAGATATAAAGGAATAGTGATTTTTATGAAAGACACGTAATGTTTATATTTTTTAGGGTAAAAGGAACCGAGGCTCAATTTTCTGGTGTGAAACCTCTCCACAGAGGTTATATATTTGCCCCTACCATTATATTCAGTGGTGCTTATCTAAATTAAGCAAGTACATAACCCATTTACAGAGCAGAATGCTTAGAGTTAGACATACGCTCAAGCTCTATACACAAGTCTACATGCATTAAAATGTAGAGAGCGCTGCCTCTCTTTGAGGTATTCACTGCTGACAACAAAGGATGAATACCTGACTTGATAGATGAGCAGCTCGACCTAGAAAAACCTACAGAGAGTAGATCACTTAGACATTTCCAAAGAAACTTTAGGTCTTGTCTACACTAGAAAGTTGTACAATTTAACTATACCTGTGGAGCTAAAGCCGTACATTTTCTAGCTATATGAATTTAAAGGTCATAAATTAAGCCAGACAGACTTTATGTGGAAATAACCATTACCTTTATGCATATATAAGTGTATTTATAACTAGGGTCTTGAACCATATATTTAAGAGAATGGAACCCAAACAGAAGTAATGACCAAATAATTTTTGGTTACTTCAGCATGCCAAAACTGAATAAATTTCCAGTGGAGGAAAAAAAAAAAAAGAATCTTTTTTACTGGATGATTCAATGCGGTTACGATAGGTCTCAAACAGTTTCAATACTTAGTTATAAAGAAAGAAAAAAACCCCAAAGATGAAAAACACTTTCAAAATATTTTTGCTGCACCGATCAATTTGGCAACGTCCTAAAGGTGAAGTATAACCCATGTCATCGAGAAAGAGCAACCGAACCACTCAAGATATTTGGAGTAAGAGTGGCTTCGCATCTTCAGATGTATGGGTGAGTGAAAGGTTACCCTTTAGCCACATTCTCCCAGAGCATGGCCCCTCCACCTCTGAATCATCAATAGCACAAAGACTGAAGCAGGCCTACCATGCACAGTGGATTATATGAAGTGTAAAACATTGTGGGGGGAAAAAAGCTTTTGAAAGAAGTCAGGAAAAAGAAATCACGCTTGCAAGAAGATCCAGCTGACAGACTAGTCCCTAACAAGTGAATATGTTTGAAAACACTGTGAATGCAAGAAAAGAACATGCCTTTTGTTTCCATTACAGTGTCTTTACCCCAACTGTTGCCTGCATGGCTGAACATATGTTTTCTGAACAAGAACTGAAGCAGAAAGTGTTCTTTGTTATAATTCACTCCTTTGTATACCCCTCCCTTCTCCCCTTTTGCTCACATGCAAGCAGCAGTTACACCAAACACTTAAGTTCTGAAGGACTGGGCAGCAGCGTATGCTTCAGTGATTATTTACTGTTGCAGAAATCAGTTTGAGCAGAGACCCCATACAAGATCTGCTTCACCAACACATCTCTGGACGGCTGGTGTTTTGCAGTACTGCACCATGCCCAGCATGGCCTACACAAGGCCACTCCAACAAAACTCACATCACCAACAATTAGGCACAGTGGTAATAACCATACAACAATGAGTAAATGCATTAAAAAGAACTCTGAAGGGTGCCCTGCAAGTGTAACTTCCTTAGCATACCAAAATTACCAGGAGGGAAGATGGGAAAAAAATGATGGCTTCAAAGCCAGGAGTAGGTAATACCACCTACAAACACTTCAGAAGAACTTGAGGTTGAATTAAATACTCATAATTTTACCGATTCTAAAGAAGTAATTCTAAATATAAGCAAGGCTTTGCTTTGACTCATCTAATTTATCTTGAAGCCCCAATATGCTAAGCTACATATGAGCTTCTCTTGAAATACTTACAGATACCAAATTCTGCAAGCTAGACACCCAGTCCTTGCAGCACTCAAAATCCAAACTGGAATCTCTAACCTTAATTGGTCACACAAAAAGCTATTTATAAACATCCCCAAACTATGAAGAAAGATAGAAAATGGTGAGTGACAGATTCTGAACTCATCATTGCGTTATTTGTGACTATCTTTTAGTGATGATTGTGTGGCACATCTCAAACAGCATATCGTAGTATCAACCTAGTATGGAAAAGGTGAGAGTACTGACGTTGTTCTCCCACCAGTGAAGCCACTTCCTGTTGCCATCCAGCCTCCTTCTGCCTTAGCCACACTTTCTAGCACATCATCTAGTAAAGATACAGTTGCACAAAAATTTGGGACACACTCCCAATGTCGTTAGTTTTATTGAAATAATTTAAAACACAGAAAGCCAAGTTACAGAATGGGTTAAACACTGCAGAATGAAGAAGTTGCAAGCCACAGTCAAACGAAACAGCCAGCCATACATGTCCAGAGGCGCCTGTGGCCAGTGCTTTGTCCAAGACATGCCATAGCAGAATTGCAATTTAGTACAAATGCAAGATAACCACATACAGCTGAATCATACCTCCGAATTTCCATGCCATTATCATCCTCACAGTACTATAAATGCACCATGTCTGTGGACATCCTTGTGAGAATGGGACTCTCAGGGTGTTTGAAACATGAAGTTTTGCCACATATGGCTCAAGTAGCAGCTTTGTTACCCCCAGTGACATCTCAGCACACCATTACACAGATCTAAAACTCATTATCGTGGAAGTGCAGTGGTAATACTAGCGGGCATAGCAAAAGGGACAGAGAAAAGAATTCCGAGCACGCCCATCAAGAGCACAGGAGCCTGAGATAATCTGTGTATTTAATGTATGGGGAGCACAGCCCCAGCAAGCAGCAAGGACGACACCACCCAGCTCTAGAGGTTGAAGATTAAAACAACATTTGGAAATAAACTTCTTTACCAGTTATGACCCTTGTTCCTCACCTAAAAAGCAGACAATCTGAATTCATTGCTTTATCCTCCTCCAGTTCTGTGACAGCATGTAACCGTAATTTTACATGAACACACGTACTGGGCACTTTGTATTTTGGCCATGCACATGGTGACGGCCTCCTACTGGGGGCGTGGAGGCAGGCAGTTACTTATTGTCATAGCTCTTGCATTCAGAGTATATTTAGGAACAAAGTTTGACAAGTCACCATGACTTATTAGAGCATAAAACATATATTAAAGCAAAATGCATATATATATACATGTTACCTACATAGGGACACCATAAATGATAAAGGGGAATATGTCTTATCAGAATATACAAGCAGCACAAATCTTAAACTTAAAAGAAAAAAGGGGAATTGCAAAATCAACTCAGTGGTGTAGGCACACCAACACTGGTAAATAAGGTACTGATTCCTAAGTAATATGCCTGCTCAAATTTACAAGCCTGCAGGCTCAAAAGAAACTTTTTTCCATTAAAAAAAACCAACCCTCCTCCTAAACCAAAGTAAAATCAACTGAAAGCAAACTCTGTCTAATTCCCTCTGCATTTGCCTGTATGCTCTTTATACAGAACTACATGGACCAGGGTACAACACCGATAGCACACCACTGACACAGTTTGTGTCACATCCTGTGTTACTGCAGGATGCCACCAGGGAGTGGGAGCACTAACCCACGGTACATGGCAGCAGACCTCCACCCCTTTGGAGGACAAGCCACTCTGCACAGAGGTGCTCATCCCCTCGCCACCCACCCTTACGCTGGCATTCAGTAACATTTCTGGCTATTTAGCGTTCCTGGGACTGTGAGGTGTCTGTAACACTGACACGTTATAACCCTGCCAACGCAAACCACAGCCAGGCACTGATTCCTCTTCATACGGAAACTGCCAGTGAGAGACCACGCTAACACAACACTTCCTGGGCTTCAGATTTGGATTCTGCCCAGGATTTCCTTTCATCGGAGGGATCTAATGCTATGGGATAGGGACGTGACAAATGCCAACAGATCAGTAGTCCATGATATGGAAGTACCACTTTTCTTCCATCTGTATTCCCTGATATCCCATATGGGCTTGTTTTCACCTGGTTTTGATATTGGGGAAGATTTTTTGCTGTTTCCCACTCTTAGGAAGGGAGCAATAAAGTTCTTGGTAATTAGTTTATCTCCTTTGGAGAATGAAAATAAAAGGTTATTTTTTCATCCTTAAAAGGAAGATTATCAACTAATTGACTTGACAAATATAAGCACACACAAGGAAAGACAGGGAAGTAGCTTAGAAGCAAAATAAATCCGTTAAAATTTTAGCATTTACTTCCTGTCACTTACTAGTGTGCTAAAAATAACTTCTTAAAATACTTCTTTACAGTATAACCAAGTTCAAAATACTGTCAGTTTGCGATACTCATTTTTGATGAGCATTCAAGCATTTAAAGATGAATATATGAGAAAGAATTTAAAGCTTGAACAGCCAAATATTTGAAAACTTCACTCTATCAAAAATCATTAGACAGTTTTCAATAATGACACAGTATTCAGTTGGGGAAAAGAAACCTTCATCATATGATTCATGTGCCTAACAAAGAAAACAAACAGCTTGATCAACAGATCACCGTGATTACATCCCATCAGTTACTCTCCGAAACAAAAGTCACATGCTGAGGATTCTGGCAATTCAACAAATAGGACGTTTGCTTGATGTGCTCACAGAGGATGACAATACAGAAAACACTGTTGCTCTGTGACACTCCCGTAACAACACCTTCTGTTGACATTTTTACCATTCACTGACATCTCCTTCTATGGCGCATGTGAAATAAGATATGGGTTCTCAAGTTCAGCTGCAAAGTCCAACTTAACAGTGAGGTCAAAGGTGGCTGACTATTCACCTCTGCACTCTTCCAGAAGGATCAGTTAATCCACTGGTAAAAGTTAAAGCACCATCAGGGATGGGTGTATTAGCATAAACTGCCCAAGCATCCTTAACCTAGTGAGTACACGCACAATGGGGACGCTCTCCACCAACCAAAACCACCTTCTGGATCTCCTGGGTTGCTGTAGAAGTGAAAAACAAGTTTGTGGAGGAGGGTTTGACCTCTGTTCTCTCATACAAAAACTTCTGCCCTTAAAGATACATCATGACTAGCTATACTAGAGTTCTAAATCTCCATTTAATGTTACTATCTACTTCACAATCTGCTTTAGCTCCACATGTAGGGCAAGTCACACTTCACAGCTTTCAGAGTCCACATGTACAATCCACATGTACAATTATCCAAACTACTATCACGTTTCTCTTAAGGAGAAAAAGATGTAATTTGATTAAAAAACCCAACTACCCAACCTGGGCTCTCTTCAATATTTGGATTCCGGAGTTTGTGGCCTTTTTGTGGGTTTGTTGGGGTTGTTTTATTTAAGATATTATATGGATTTTTTAAATAGATCAAATAAAATTTCAGGGATAACTTTAGATTAATTTATGAAAAAAAGCTAAAACATTTTCATTAGGATATGGATTTCCTTATATGTGCTTATTTTTCCACATTCACTAATAACTTATCAAGACTACCGCTGCAAGACTTGTATTTATTGTACTACTTAGTTATACTCTTAAAATGTTTATTTTGTCTGCTTCACAAAAACATCTCTTAGACGTTTAGTTACAGATAGAACTACTCTAATATCAAAGTATTATTATATCGTTATATCATTATATTCAAATACTACGAACTTAAGCTCAAGCTGAAGAGTTTTCACTTCAGGAAGGTCCCTATTTTTGTCCCTACTGCAAGCTGGCAAACAAAGAACAACTTTCTATGCTGATTCACAGAACCTGAAAAACAAAAACATACTACTGCTACCAAGCTACAGCGTGCCATATTCAGAACAGTGCTTTGATAAGCAGAAACTACTGCTTCATCTTCTAGAAAGAATAGTTTCCCCTTGCCTGGTTCATCCCACAGCTTAAACATTCAGTATGGACACAGAAATTGTCACACACATTCCTCTTGGATCAAATTCATCACACGGGATGGATTACAGCCATTTGTATATACTCTTTTCATGTGCTGGTATAAATCTATGGGTCTTGAACTGAGAACCAAATCAAATTGTATTCAGGGCCCAAAATTATAACCAAATATTTTTTTTAAAAAAAGCAAACAACCAGGAATGGAGATATCCCAAGAAAAGGAGTCAATTTTCGACACTGTGCAGCATTTAAGAGCATCGCTTCAAATTAGAAAAGCACAAAACTTAACTTAGAACTCCTGAAACCATTTTAAAAGCCTATATAATTTGTTAATTTTTGAGCTAAGTAAACGCACTGAGCAGGCTAATTTAATCTAATTTTAGAAAGTCTTCATTTCAAACCTCTACATCAACAGACAAATAGCAACTGCTAAATTGTGTCATAAAAGGGGTTTGAATGGAAGAGAGCAGTTCCAGCTTTGTTTACTACTTTTAGGATATTAGGAAATGAAAGAGGAAAAGTTTCTTCGTTTTGCATTGCTTGAGATGAATCCATTAGCTCAACTGAAAAAAAAAAAAAAAACAAACCCCAAGAGATAAACGTATCACAGGTCAAAAGAACCAAATGACACACAAAAATCCATTGCCAAACCGGCTGTCGGTTGGATGCACAAGAGTAATGCCAAACAACCGCAGTATGGAGACAAAATATGCTTTCTTTAAGACACTTCTACAATAAGTTATTTAAGCCTTGTGAACAGCCTTGCCTTGCACCCACCCCTCACACATTAATGAAAACAAAGGGGGCCCATTTACATTGTAACCCTGCAGTGGGGTTAAGCATGCGACCTTAAAGTATGGTGCGCTTGTGCTCAGTGGAAGGGTTCTTGACAATATAAACAAGAATTACTGCTGTTAGAGAAAGGGAAGACAATTAAAAACAATCTAGGATGCATGTTGTACAGCTGTTCAAGTTTCAGCTACATCTGACCTCTAAAGATGCTATGTGTTTCCCTTCAGAAACATAAGCCATTTTAGTTTTATTAAAATAATCCTTCAACGAAAACCGAATTTGTATGACAAACAAGAGGTTTTATATGAGGAACTCAATGAAAATTGTGCACTGCTGGCAAAGCACACAACTGCTACAGTAAAAAAAAAAAAAAAGATGTTGTGGTCTGCACATCTCTTTCCGGGACTTAATTTTACTAACAGCGAAGCGAAACGGAAATCTTGATGAAGAAAGCTAAGAAAACTGCTGAGGAATCCCCCCCCGCCCCAATTCTTCTTGA
Source organism: Porphyrio hochstetteri (assembly GCA_020800305.1). Taxonomy (NCBI): domain Eukaryota; kingdom Metazoa; phylum Chordata; class Aves; order Gruiformes; family Rallidae; genus Porphyrio; species Porphyrio hochstetteri. Next base: position 20,353,075 of record CM036918.1, on the reverse strand, counting down.
AACAGAAGAGACTTCCACAGGTCAAGTCTCATAATCAAATCTATGTGACAGACCTTTGTGCCCTGGCAAATAAAGCTGGGTGATTTCAGCAAGACTCCTCACGCACCATGTCCCAACACAGATCCAACCGAGGGCCGAGCAGCCACTTTTTTTTAAAGCTTGATTTTTGGATACCATTGATTCCAAATGCAATAAAGACAGACTGCAATTGCGGTTAGCATTTTCTTTATACATGCCTACAAATTTTCTAACTAAGAAAATACTTAAGCTTTTAAAGAGAAAATGATAGTACTAACTTCTTTTTTCCCCCAACAGTCACTACAACTAATTGTCCTAATACTGTCCTTAAAAAATAGGGTTATAGAAGAAACACTTCTGAGAAAATAACCAAAATCTTGGCTAAGTTTCTCAAAACCACAATTTTCCTGCCTGTTTGATCTTTGTACAGTCAGCATAAGCCACTGAAACTCCTCCACAAATGAAAGGCATTCATTGGAAGCCATCAGAAAGCATTGCTCTTCCTCTGGGACCCAGGACAATAAAAGACAAGTTTGTGTTTGCCACGTGGGCCTACGATTCAGCTTAAATGAACAAACCATTGCAGTATCCTTTCGCTTTGTGAAAGCGATACTTCCTACTTTTTGGAAGAAAGGAAGTCATATATAAACAGAACAAAGGGAAGAGGCAACACAAGTAGAGCCTCTCATAATAAATATTACAGTGAAAGTTTCGCTCATCAAACCAAGATTAAAAACATATTTTAATCTCCCAAGTTTTATGCCTTTGATGTATGGAAGAGGAAAGCTTATATATTTTGTAGGATTTACAACACATCTAGTGGGAATAGCTTTGTATTTCATTCTTTCCCTGTTTCTGAAATTGAGAATATATTGCGTTGATCCTATCCCTTACCACTGTGTCATATTGAGCGCTCCATTAGAGAACAGAAGTTAGGATGTCCTTTGGACATTTTTTCCCCTCCCAACAAACAGGCTAGCCTCCCACCCAGCATAGCACTGCAAAATCATTCTAGTGGTGTAATGGTAATCTCTGTACCTATGAAATGCCACTTAAAATGCCAGCTTTCCTGGACCACCAGGAAGTTCACATATTCGCACTAAACTCCATAGCAGAGAGAACCACTAAATTGCATTTCTCTGTGGTGCTGAAATTAGGAGAAGGTTACATAGCTTCAGCAGGAAAAGTGGTAATTTACTATCTGTAATTTCAGCACTACATGCCCACAACAGCCTGATATAACACACGAAGCATTAATTTTCAGAATTGTATCACACAAAGCATATAACTTATGCATCAGGGGCTCCCTTAATAACATTTTCTGTTAAATTAAACCTTCTTGTGCGGCTTTTCTTGTTCTCTCTTGCAACAGCACCCATTGCTGTGACAAAAGGACACTTAGAATCACATTATCGTGCTGTACCACAGTCAAACAGATGCTGATTTCCACTGCCTCAGGTGAGAGCAAAACAAGCTACGTTAATGGTCCCCTCAGGTGTCACGAGGAAAATAGTTGAAAGCTTCAATGTAAGCAACAGTGAAAAAGGGCAGGTAAGCACACTCTCTTTGGTTCTGTATGCTTCCGTCTTAATATCCAACCTTTAACTTCGGGGGACATCAGCAGAGGAAATTTTCAACAACAGCTTCACAAACACTGAAGTCAGAAGAGCAAGGGAGAAAGATGCTACAATTGACAGTTTAAACAACTATTGCAGTGAGGGTACCTGTCCTGAATATTGGTAGATTTAATTTAACAATGTTTAAGGCAGGGTTATAATAGCAGAGAAATATGAAACTAAAACAAAGCAGTTAGATTCAAAGAAAACTCTGGCCAGTAGATAGGTGTGCAGTTTAGGAGGTGGGAAAGAAGAAACAGCTGGGGAAGTGACAAGAGCCTTCAGCCCCTACAGAGCTGATAGAGGCTCTCCTCCTGCATATCATTTCAAAGGCACATGGACCACATAGCTGTCTTTCCAGAAGCCAAATCCTTCCAACGTCTGGTATTACAAGCCACTTGATTCCAAGATATATGAGAGAGAGATGCAGAGTTGGTAGCTTGCAGAGAAAGGAAAAAAGGCAGGAGAAATTTGTGGGACAGCAATAACACAATCATAGCAGATCGCTCTTCTGACAGAAAAAAAGTGAAACGCTGTAAGAGCAAACAGGGTTACAGCATCAGAAAACAAACAGATTTCCACCTAGGAAGAGTCAATAAGAGATTATTCTAGAACTACCATAACAGCAACACTAAAATTATAATCAGAAGTGCCAAAGCTGGAGTGATACACCAAAGAAACTCCAAGGAGCCTGACAAGGAAGACAGGTGCCTTGTTGAGAAATCCTGTGCCAGAAGAAGGTTCATGCACAACTTCTTAAGTTGTTTGCCCAAAGCAAACAGCAAGCAAATGAAAGTGTGAGGAATAATGGGATTCTTGTCTCCTACTCTCCATCTCCCTTCATGTTGCCATATGGTATCCATATCTGTGAGGATAAGCAGTACTTTGTACCCTGGTGTTTCAGTTTTCATGACACTTTACAAGTCTCATTGCTCATTTCACCGCATTCCACTAGCTACTCCTTAATGACACCCAGCCATTGCTTCCTTTGCTTTCCCATAAAAACAACATACTCCGGAAATAATGAATGTATATTTGTCTCTTTCAAGTAACTGCAGCTCTCTTTTAACCATTTACTTAGTAATAAACTTTAAGAGAGCCTTTTTACACACACACACACAAAATATATCTTAAGGATCATGATACATTGATTTTTTTAAAAATTACACATTTAAATACATTATATTTTTACATATATATAAATAATATCCAACAGTCTCATTTCTGAGTAACAAGTGACATTATTTCCTCCACCTTGGCAGAAAAACCCCCACCCAAAATCATAGATGCAATAACCAACCACTCCATAGGTCCTTTCGAGTCATCAGCCCAAGCAGAAAGACCCAGTGACTGTTACAGTTCACAAAAAACACCCAATTATTTCTAATAGTCAATTACTTCAAAGCACACTTTGCTAGATGGAGTTATTTAAGAAGCTGCTGTGGAAGCAAAGAAGAATTGGCCCAGCGAGCAGCTGTGTAAGCTTATTAAGAGCAACATGCTCAATGCTCCAAGCCTGAACTGAAAGAACCACCTGAAAGGGCAGAGTCGGGCAGTTTCCTCAGACAAGTAGACTCAAACCAGTTGTCAAGACTGAGCAGGTTTGGTGAAGATGCAGGTAGAGCCTGAGGAGATGCTGGAAGGGAAAATGAATCCTCCAGCACTACAGAAGCCAGGAACGTACCACAGGAAGGAAAGAAAATTGTGATGAAGATGACTTAAAGATTTACTCTGTGGCGGGGTAGTCTGTCTCTGCTGCTTCTTTCTCAGTGCAAAGTTGCTACATATGAGAGAAAATTCTGCATTTTTCTGCATTAGTCTCTGAAGCAGGGATCAAAAAACTACGTTTAAAAAAAAGAATTCTCTATAAAAGACTTAACATTTTAAGATTTTTTTAAAGCAGGATCAGGTAATGCTTCATCTTGCTGAAGCCTCTGAAAACACAGCAGGCTTCATAGTAGATTAGGAGAAAGAAAATTCCCAAGAAATTTTAAGTCCTTTTCTTCTCCCTAACCCCCAGATTTTCATAGAATTGTAAAGCCTGTTCCACTCACAGACCATTGTAACTCTCTGGAAACTATCCTGAATGGTAAATTTGTCCTATGTTTACAATGTTTTCTACAACATGGCCTAGCAATGATATTCTAAACTTTTCACCTTTATACAATAAACTTGAATATGACGAACATGTAAAGAAACTCAAGTTGGACTTTTTGGTTGGGGTTTGGTTGTGTTTTTATTTTAAGACTACAATAAAATTAATATAGCAAAAGGCAAAGATTCATCACCGTTCATAAGAATTCATTTGCCCAGGGAATTTTTTCATCTGTCCTCTCCTTTACTTAGCCTAGAAAGAAAATAAATTTTGCTGGCAATGTTTAATTTCCACAGCTGTTACTGTGATCTAAAACATTTATATTGGAGCAATCACATTTATCCTCAGGAAACCAGGAACCAGGGAACCAGTTCAAACACTGTATAGGCTACCTACTATCTTCTGACCCCAGTGGTATCTTAGATTTACAAGCTGTACTCTGCAAATAAGCAGTAAAATGTGTTTTGATTAAAATATGTTTGAAAATGCAATTAGTTCTTGAAGCAGCAAAAGCTGACATGGTTTATACATGCTTATTGACTGGGTTAGTACAAACATAAGACAAAAGCAGATATGACAGTAAAATGAAAACAAGATAGAGACACTTAGTATTGCAATGTACACCTCTAAGCACACATGAATGCCTAACCACAAATTTAATTGTATAAACTCCATTTATGGAAGCAGTCACCAAAAAAGTAACAAATTCATAGCCACCATGAGAGAATCCTGTTACTTACTTAAGTCCACTAGGTAAACTTCTCAAATAGTTGTTTCTTTTTTTTTTTTAAAGTTACAGCAGTTTTGCAAAGATTTATTATTCAACTCAAGAAAATAAATAGTTGTGACAGATATAAAAAGGAAACTGTGAAACAGAACTAGCAAAATGATAAAATATTTTTGTACAAAAAATAGCATTCAGTATAAAAACTAAGTACATTGTTTTAGTTATACCAACTAAATCAGTGAATAACTTGCTCCATCTCTCCTGAAGCAAATCTTACTAAGCTGGATCTTATTCACATTTCAAGTGTTGATATCTATATAAGTTTATGTGATGCCTTCAGTTGTATGTTCTTGCAATCTTCTCTTGCTAACCCTTCATTCTTTTCCCTCCCCATGTCCCTCCTTCCCGTAGCAGCAAAAATGGATTTACACAAAACCAGTAGCAGGTTTTACTGAAAAAATATATCCTGGTTTTAGTCAAGGAGCTCACCATTTAAAATTTCACATGCAGACACTATTGCACATGTTGTACCTGCAGACTTTCAGGTGGAATGTTCTGCTACAGTAAGGCTGTGATACAACCATTCCTTCAAGAAAGTTGCTTCAGAATATGTTAGCAGACAAAAAGAAGTATTTTGGACATATAAAGTGATATAATCCATGTGGCAGAAGTCACATTTTTAACTAGTTGCAGCACTTATTAGTAGTAGTTCACATATTTAAATTTCCCAGAGAAACACCCTGTTAAAATGGCACAGCCAAGTTAAACTTTAATAGATGAAAACTCAGATCTTCATATTAATACCTTGCATTTCTATTCATGCATCAAAGCAAATATCTGCCTACTTTCTCTTTCCTGTTCTTTCCCTTACTGTGGTTTTTGTAGCTTCATAGAGTAACAGAAAGGAATGGAAAAACAATTTTGAAAGACAAGGCATTAACTTTCCCCCCAATTTCATTATGCTGACTACAAATAAAGATTAAAAAAGACACTCATTTATTACTTTCCTGTTACACTGTCTCTTGTACTTCCAAGATTCTTTATACTTCCATTATCTTTCTCCCCACTTCTATTTTTCAACCCTTCTCTCACTTTGTTATACTATTGTCCCTCTTAAAACCATTTTCCTTCCCTGTTCCTCCCTCTGTCTTACTTCCTCCCAGTCTCTCTCTGTTCCATTCACAAAACCACCTTTGCCTTTCCTTCTGCCTCCTACCAAACCCTCCTTCAAGTTCTTACACTTTCTGTACATTTTCCGGTACCTCAATCTCTCCACAGAAACAGAAAAAACATTCCTAAGCATAAATGAAAACATTAAAATATAAGCCAAACACTAAAGGAACAAAAAAGCCTAAACTGAAACAAAACAAAAGAATGAAGGCAGTGCAGGGTTTAGTATTCGCACAAGAGAAATGAAGCTAAGCAGCTGAATGGTGGCCAGCAGTTGAACAACCTTCAACAGAGAAGTCAGGTAGGAAGCCACAGGGCTGTAAGCAAAGTTCCCCCTAAAGCACAGTGTCCGTAAAACGTTAGCCTGTCTGCTTTTTATCCCACCACATTGGACTGAGTGTCCTCAGTGTCTGGGGTAGCACAGAACAAATGCTACTGCCTCACATTTGCTGCAACAGGTGAAAGACTATGACAGAAGCAAACTGGCACTAATCCTGGCACCTCACCGAGCTCCGAGCAAAACGCCAGAGAGAAAAGCTGAGAGCAGGCTAGCAGTGAAACAGAATCATCACGACAGGAGCGTCTTGCCACCGTGCTTCCACTTACAGCCATCCTATCGGCTGTGGAACAACATTAAAGCACCCACAGATTTGGTACGTGGATTATTATAACATGTTTCAGCTCTCTGACAGATTGAAGGCCTTCATCCAGCACTTGAGGCATTAAGCCTGAAGCTGGCGCCTGAGTTGAAACACAGCTTTTATACACCAGTGAACCTGGTTCCAGCTCCGCAAAATCTACATTGGTAACACTTGATCGGCCTAGTCTGACAGTGAATTTTCTTAAAACACCAAGTCAAAACCAGTTATGCCTCTATCGGAAAATGCAGAGGCAGACTCGTATCCCTTTACAATTTCCAAGATCACCATCATTCGAGCTGAGAACATACTACAATCTGAAGCTTGAAATGCGAACCCCACCAGATGAGCTGCTCTCCTTTTGGTTCTGGCTTTCCAACACTAACGTTTCCTTCTTGCTCTTGGACCATATTCTTTGTTTAAATGCAATATGCAAATCCTAAGCATTGCAGAGGGCTGCTCTGTATCAACACAATTCACCTGTAACTGGCTTTGAAGCTTTTCAGGTACTACCAGAGAGGTTTTAGAGTGGAAAAATGCCAGGGAGGGAACTCCTGCAGGCCTTCCTCCAACCCTGGGCTTTTACAGATCTGGAGTCCAGATAACGCCCACAGCATGAGGAAACCTCCAGGTGGAACATCTACCTCAGGACTGGCAGTCAAGGAACATTCTATGGTCATATTTACAGATGGGAGCAAAGCCAGTGTCACAGCACTCTTCGGGAGACCCTGACAATGCTGTAAGGCCACTGCAAAGTCTCAGCCGTTGGACACAGCATCTCAGAAAACCTGGACACATAACTGAATTCTCTCAATATATGAATGGTTTCACAATCCCAGGACTGTGTGAAAAAGAAAACTGCAAAGTGCCTTCACTGATTCCCTCCCTCCCACCAGCTCCAGCCCTGTGTGGTGGGGTCCAGCCCCAAGCAGTGGCTGAGCACCACACACCGCTCGTTCAGACCCGGAGGAGAAACAGGCAGAGCCTCCACAGGTTGGTATAAGGACAGTACACTGACAAAATCACCATGAAAGGGGAACAATAACAGCCTGTGTCACACTGGGCAATAACACAGAGCACCTTACTAACTTGACAATAACAAAGAGTACTGCATGACTGAGGACACCCTGGCCACACTCCGACTGCTCTGGAGGCACCCAGGAGTGCCCCTCCCAGCCCCTTTTATGGAGGAGTGATGTCAGGTGGTATGGAAAGAGCCAGGGCTAACTCAGCTCACCTGGGCTGGCTGCTTGGGGAGGTCAGCTCTGGCCTGGCCAGAACCAGGGCACCCTGTAAGGAACACAGCTCAGCAATAAAAAAGACCACTGCTGAGAGGGTATGGGATAGATGAGTGGACAGTGAGGTGGGTTGAGAATTGGCTGTGGGACCGAGCTCAGAGGGTGGTGATCAGTGGAGCAGAATCTGAATGGAGACCTGTGACTAGCGGTGTTCCCCAGGGCTCGGTGTTGGGTCCAGTCCTGTTTAATATCTTCATTGACAACCTTGATGAGGGAATAGCATCCACCCTCAGCAAGTGCCCATGATACAAAGCTGGGAGGGGTGGCTGACACGCAGGACACTGCGCTGCCATCCAGCGAGACCTGGACAGGCTGGAGAGCTGGGCAGGGAGAAACCAGATGAGGTTTAATAAAAGCAAGTGTAGAGTCTGGCACCTGGGAAGGAATAACCAGTTGAATCAGTACAGGCTGGGGAATGACCTGCTGGAGAAGAGCTCTGGAGAAGGACCTGGGGGTCCTGGTGGATGACAGGTTGGCCATGAGCCAGCAGTGTGCCCTGGTGGCTAAGAGGGCCAATGGGATCCTGGGGGGCATCAGGAAGAGTGTGGCCAGCAGGTCTAAGGAGGTGATCCTCCCCCTCTACTCTGCCCTGGTCAGGCTCCACCTGGAGTATTGTATCCAGTTCTGGGCTCCCTGGGATAAAAAAGACAGGGATCTCCTGGAGAGAGTCCAGAGAAGGGCTACAAAGATGATTAAGGGCCTGGAACATCTCCCCTATGAGGAAAGGCTGAGTGAGCTGGGACTGTTCAGCCTGGGGAAAAGAAGACTGAGGGGGGACCTAATTAATGTTTATAAGTATCTTCAGTATGGGATGCAGGAGGAAATGGCCAACCCCTTTTCAGTGTCTGTGGGGACAGGACAAGGGGCAATGGCTGTAAACTGGAGCACAGGAAGTTCCGCACCAACATGGGGAAGAACTTTTCCCCAGTGAGGGTGACAGAGCCCTGGGACAGGCTGCCCAGGGAGGTGGTGGAGTCTCCTTCTCTGGAGATATTCAAGACTCGTCTGGACGCCTATCTGTGCAATATGAGCTGGGGAGCTGCTTTGGCAGGGGGGTTGGACCCGATGATCTCTCAGGGTCCCTTCCAACCCTTATGATTCTATGATTTAGAGAAAGCCTTGAAATACTGACAGGGCTTCTGTTGGCGACGAGATTTTCACTATTTTTAAACGGAAGATTTCTGGAGGACCTACTAATTACAAAGAGAATTTATGCTGTAATACATACAGCTTCAACAGACTTGGTTCCCTAAGGCAGAATGATGGTCCTCTCCTCCTCCCACCTCAAACTATCTTAGAGTAATTTTCAGCTAAAACAGAAAACACAAAGCCTCAGAAAAAATAATTAAATAAAATCAAAGGAAGAAACACTGAGAAAAAACCCAACCAACAAATACAAGGATGTACCTTTGACCTCTGATAATTCAAATAGAGTGTTAATCACCAAAGGATTAACACCCCCTGCATTATAAATAACATAACCAGTCATCAGGAAATTATAACACCCCATATAACCGAGAAACATTGAAGTCTACCACAGAACCATGCCCAAGCAGTGGGAGGTATTAAGATGAGAACTAGCACCTTGGATCAGCTCAGTAAGATCCCGCAGCTTCAAGCATTATGGATCAAAGCTCAGTACCTGAAGAGCCAACCTCCTTCCTCTGCCTGCACACACGTGTATATCTATGAACACACAAACAAGTGAGTTGCACATTTTAAACATGATACACTTTTTTGTTGTCAAAAATCTATGCTTATGTAATATCCCTGTTGGGTTTTCTCTGGGTATTTCTATGTTTGTTGCATTAAAATGAAACACTTTTTAGCACTTTAAGCAGCTTACTGCATTGAATGTAATTTTTTGCTTAAATGAGGACTATTTCTCCTTTATTTGGTACTATAGAATAACCCTGTAGGACATTAAAATGCATTACTACTACTGCACAACAGCATCAATGAAGAAATTGCTATTAAAACACAAACCTTTTAAAAGAGATAAAAAAATATTATCAAAGAAATTGCAACCCACAATATTCCACTTTGGATGAGACACACCTACCTTATCTTCTGCCACCTTCACCATAATCACTTCCTTCATTGCAAAGCTTGTCCTATTTGCTCTCAAACGACAGCCCTCCTTTTTGCCCAAGAGCCTCTGCCACCCTTTCCTACTCCTCCTCAATCTCCAAAGCTTTTCCTGCTCAGCCAGTTTTCTAACCCCCTACACCCAAAGGCCATTCCAACTACAGATCACATCCAGTTTCAAGTTTTCCAACCACCACAGACCTTTGAAACCCATCCCAGGAGTTCTCACTCGTGGTGCCTTCAGTCCTGTGGCTCTGTCCACACAATGGCTCCTATCCTGTCTTTCCCATGTTCTCACCAGCTACCTCCTTGTTTCTTCCCCCAACACCTGACCCTTTCAAACACCTGTGAACCAGAGAGATGGCTCTCAGCTCCAGCTCTCAGCACTTACTGCTTTCAGCTGTGCCTGGCTAATCAGTCTTCATCTGTGACCTCCCAGACAGGAGGGTTCCACCAGGACCAGGATCCCAAACACTTTCCCAAAAGGAAAAGCAGACCTTTTCTTTAACATGAAGCTCCTTATGAAGGAAATAAAGTGCAACACATCTCAAGGAAAAGCTCAGTTTGAATTAATTTGTAATCATACTTTCTGCTGAGACCCAAAGATCAGGGAGAGAAGATCCACATCCTCACAATCACACCACACTAGTTTACCTCCTTCTTTCCAAAGCATGACAGAAGAATGTAGCATCACAGAATATGGAGACACATCTGCAAGTAGGCAAGGTGAGGTGGGGGTGAACAGATGGACAATTCTTCCCAAGTATAAAAATTTTAAAGTCAGATGGGGAAAAAAAAAAGGAAACTCAGTTTGAGCAGCCTTTTAAACTGCCTTAGAATTTTTTCCTTTAAGTCTTCAGTAAAAAAGACACACTCCTTTAATTCACCTCTTCACACTGCACAATAACCTTTTTTGAGCCCACCATAAAACCCCACAAGAGCTCTCCAGCCATGTGTCGTCCCACAACAACGAAATCCAGTTGGTAGATGAAGTACACTTTAAGGCTGTGCCACGAGAAAAAGCACATTTTAATTAAGTTAACTAAGCTGATTAAGCCATGCTCTTTCACCTATTACAGGAAGTATTTAGCCCTGGAGCCATCCTAAAGGCACCTCACAGTGTACGACATGTTTTCCAGAGATACTGTATATATTTAGTCACTGCAGAAAGGGAAAAGCAAACACCCCATATGTCAGCACGCCAACAAAAGAACAGAAGGAGTATCAGCTGATAAAGCAGCTGTTTACATCGCATTCTTGTCTGGGAGGCAGGTATTACATTGTGAGGGAACAGACGGAAGTTGAGAGCGCTGCCCCAGCTCCTCAAATGGAACTGTTATGGAATCTGGGTCACTGATACTATTACTGGGATCTTTGTATATTTACAAACAACTCGGACAAACAAACAGATTTTAAACTGAAAAGATGACAACAGCCTTATTTTAAAACAATTACAATTAATCTTTCCCCTTTGTTGTACCTGAGTGCATATCATTAAAAGAATTCTTTAAAATTCTCAATCCTTTCCAAATGTCTAAAAGCAATTTATAAAATAAAGACATAGCTAAATAGCACTGCTCTTATCTTGGCTTCTGCCAGTACAAGGGTGCTGCTCTGTGTCTCGTAAAGATTTCTGGCAGAGTGAGAAAACCTGGTCAGTATCAGAGCCTTTCCTGGGACCTGTCTGAAGTGTCAACAAGCAGCTAAGCTGAATATTAATACACTCTCCATCATCAAAAGCTGTTGCATACCCAAAGGATGAGAAATATTTTAATCAGCTTTCAGCTTGTCTAGTAGAAGTCAGTTTATTCCTTTGGGATTATACATCTATGGGCTCAATTTTTGTCTTCGCGCTCTCTCTTTATATATATTACTTTTGAAACTAGCAGTAAAGAGCCTAAATCTGCTGTTTTGCTGGAAAAAGCCAGCTAATGCTGTGATTCAATTACAGTATTTTACATTTAACAAGTATATGTAGAAGATGAAAAGCAAAGAAAAAAAAGTTGAGAAAACAGTCCTGCATCCTGGTTCTTAACAGTGGGGTTTCTTAAAGAAACCAGCAGGACTCTGTTTTGTTCAATATTTTTGTAAAATTTATGAGTCTTTGAGACTGATTGGTTGGTTGTCATAGCCATCTTTTCTCCTCCTCAGTAGATTCCCAAGTTTTGATACTGTAAATTCACAATTCCTTTAGCATAAGGACCACCAGTGGAACTGCCCCATGAACATATACATGTTTTATCATGTATACACGTCTCAAGTATGTCCTACATGAAAGCCAACAGAATATCAGTAACAGAGTAACAGTCTGAAAAGCTTTAACTGTAAAACTATAATTGCATGGGGTAACCTCTCCTTTTTCTCTACTGTCATTCCTCAGAGACAAAGCCAGTCATGGTAAGGTTGTGTTAATGAAGATGCCACCTACCAGAGAAGACTTTTAAAAGTGAGAAATATTAATTATCCTAATTATGTATGTTTTTAATCCTTTTAAAAGCATTATAACATTTCAGACTAAGATACTTGTGTTGGTCTTTGCATTGAGCACCTACAGAAACATAACATAGAATTAATTTCATGTTACTTCATCCCTGCTTCCTTGGGGATAGATGCATTACCATTTACATGTAACACCAAGGTGCTCTTTCCTCTCCCCCATAAGGCAAGACAGAAATATAAAGCTTAGCTTCTGGAAGATATTCAGACACTCCATCTCCTCAAGGAATTCTGAGCAGTAAACCTTTGTGTACTCTGGTACTACACAGATTGGTTTGTACAGGCTCACCTTAAAATAATTTCTATCCAAATCTTCCATCAGCAACATCACCAATCATTAGTGTTGAGCCAAGGAGTGAATTCTGTGGTCTGACTGCTGGAAATTACTTCAACACAGAAACTCCTATTCCATGAAATGGAAGCATGGCATTGGTCAGAACGCGAGAAAGACCAGTAAAGGGCAACAGTGAGCAAACTTACTCCGGTCCGAATTACAAGAGAAGTCTTACAATTCACTTCAAGCTGAGGTCCCACCACAACACTGACAAAACAACTGACCTTCTAGCTAACTAGTGATGTTTCAATCCATTAGCACTTTGCATGCAGCTGAAGACTGAGCCAAGACCTCTTCATCATCAGCATATATATGCACGTGCATATATACATACACAGAGAAAAGAAGAATCCTTGCCATTTATTGCAGCACTGTATTGATCCCTAGGCAGCCAGACAACATGAACTGATGCCCTTCTCCCCGTGCTTTGCAGCACAGTGCATGCTGGCATGCAGTCAGCTTCATCTTGAGCCTGATGCCACTCCTACTCACAAGCAAGAACCTGGCCCACTCTCACCACTCCCCTTCATCGCTCTATTACAGAAGTTCACAATAAGTCCTGTGAAAAGAGTCTGATTGTGATAAACAATCATGTTATTTTACAGGAATAATTTACAAGTTTTGCTACACTTAAACTTTATATTAGAGCCTCTGCTGTGAGAATTATATAGAGTTCAGATTCACTAGCAGCCCAAGGAGAACTGCCAAAACCTGATGTTAACTAGAGACATTTGAGAGAAGCCAGAATAGTAAACATTATATTATGTCTACAGCTTCAGGATTATTAAGCAGAAGCATGTGTAGCGAGAAATGAAAAGTGCAAAAAAGACTCACTCCAAAGCTCCTGAGAGCTAGAACTGGGAACTGCCAGGAGACAATTGGGGTCAGCCAAAACACTGTAAGCTCCTTCTGTCATACTTAAATGGATAGAACTTGCCCATCTGAAACAAAACCAAAACAAGACCAAAAAGCCTTTGCTGTGGCCCAAATTCTACAATTTCAATCATGGTAGCGGAGAGAGAGAAATGTGCTGGGTTCCTTCAGCTGCAGAATGTTCTGTCCCTAAGATGCTGCCAACAAGTAACTCTCAGGTACAGTAAAAATCGTGGCCTCATTTTATTGATGAGGAATTCAAGATCAGAAATGGTCTGCAATCTAAAACTAAAGACAGACCTCAGCATTTTGATCTCCATGCTGATTTTGAAAGCCACACTTAAGTTACTTGTGCAAGTTAAACAAAGGGTCAGTGAAAGAATTAGCACCTAGTCCATCAGACCATAACACTTCCCATGGCAAGTACTGAACAGAGTTTTATTTCTTTGTATATAAAATGAGAGCTGTAGCTTTTATCAAAGACTAAGTAATTGTTAAAAAAATATATTGCAAAACCACCATTCATTCATGATCTTGTTAGGAATTAGAAGGACTGATGATGAGATAGGGAAGAATGCAGCCATGGCAGCTTTTGAGAAGATGTCACCTCCTTTGCTTACAAAAACCATTTGGACAGTAAGCCAGCTGCACTGTTTTACTGTGGTTACATCACCACTGCGGCGCAACAGCAGTAAGGCCATGCTTAGCAGTGCTAGTTGTACTCTGAAAAAAACAAATAAAGTAAAAAATTGGAGCAACGTTGTAGGTGACATTTTAGTCATAGTGCACTTTGCTTTCCGTCTCAAAGTCACAACTTCCCCTAGTTTACACCAATCACCATACAAATTATTGTTGCCAAACCAGTGTAAGACCAAACCAAATTTTTTACCATAAACATACATACAGAAGTGTACAAATGCACAAGCTCTATATCTTATCACTTCTATGACTACATAAATAAGAACTAGAAACCATTCAACCTATAATTAATAATTAAGCACCTTTTATATAACATAGATACACATATTTCAAACATACAGAACTCCTTTTCAAGAAACATAATTCTTGGCCTTCAAATATGTCTTTTTTTTTTTTTTTCAGGTTTTCAGTTCAAGAACATGTAAGGCTTTGCAAAGCCTGGACTAGTAAAACAACATCATGATATGACTAGCTTACTATTTCCACAGCAAGTAACAAGCCTCTATAAACACACCATTGAAAGAAAGATCTTTTATTATTCTAGAGTATGTCCATCCAAGTTTTTGGGGTGAAAAAAAAACAAACCAGGTGGAATCAGCACACAATTTTATACATCATACCAGTTCTGCTTCCACTGAAAGCTCCCATTAACAAAAGGAGGGCAACACCATGTTCCAAAACACCCCTTCCAGGGCTGACACTGGATTGACAGGGACGCAGCAAGAACTAAGAGCGGAGTTTTCTCTCTGCCACACACTAGGTAACTGTTGGTACTTCCAAATCTTGTCTAATGCTTGCTAAGCTCTTTTGCTACGTTGTTCCTGCTGCTGAGTACTGCCAGCAGCTGCCCCACCGCCCATTCCCTAGAAACGCCTTTGCACTAAATGCAGCTTTACAGGATTCAGAAGTTACACAAAACAGCTAATGAGACAATCATGGGAGTTAAACCCCCAGCATACCTCTGTGTGTCTCGGGGGAAAGCACGTACATACACACACACTATGGGCCACCTCTGGTAGTCTGAGCACTACGAGAAGGCTTTCACGTCGGATGGAGACCCCTGTTTAAGCCACCTAGCCCAGCTCAGACACAGACCCATTTACACAATTCAAATATAAGCAGCTTATGCCCCAGTCTTGTAACACACAATTAGCAAAAGTCAAAATTGTACATACATATGAACTAACCCAGAGCTCATCACATTTTATATGCAAGCCCATGTATGTACTGCACACGATCATACGCATCCGATAGTATAAAAGATAGTGAGAGCGACACAAAGAAGCCCTGTTACACAGAGTTAAACACAAGGCAACAGAATCCTTGTCCCCCCAAAACCAAAGCTCACCAAGACAGTTGCATACACAGGAACACCTACAAAATTTGGGTGGAGATGCACCTGGAAGGGAACGCAGAGGTGGGGCCAGCACGCCCACCTTCTCTGCACCATCTGGTGCCGCACAGGCTACCAGCCAGAGGACATGCACAGCTGCATAAGCCACCCCTGGCCCTCCCATTTGTGCTGTCAGAAACACATCTCACTTTCGCACAGGACGTGAATTGTCCTAAATTTTCCCTGCCTTGTGCCAGTTTACATTATATACGCATATATCCTTAATATTTCCAGTGTAATTCTCACAGCACGCCGCACGAGGTGGAAGAGCACCCTTTGAACAATTCCACTTTATAACAGAAATGTTATAGTGGTTCATATCAACAGAGCTTAGATCTCACCCAGCTCACATAAGGGTTAAAAATAGAAAGTGCTATCCACTGGTTTGCTCTGATGTTCCTGTAGATATTGTCACTGGATGTATCCTCAGTAGAATTCTATTCAACACCTCTGTCTTTAAGTACAAAGCTGTAGGCTGTAGCAGCTTTAGGAAACATAAGTATCCTTTTTTTCTGCTGCACAGTATCTGTGTGTGAAATTCTCTAAAGGGGTTTAAGTATTTACCCTGAACACTATCAGACAGTTTCTAAAATTTTCCTTATCCTGTTGCAAAAACACTTCAAAGAGAATCATAAACACAGCCCTTTGTGCTTTCAGAACACACTTTGTTTTGGAAGCTTAAGTCTGAATTCCCTCAGAATTGTAAATATTTTTTTTGTGCAACAGAACTTCACTTTTTCTTTTTTTTTTTTTTTTTTTAAAGTTCGGTAGCGATCCTACTGCACACAATGCTGAATCCTTTCTCCTGTTTCTGACAGCTACAAATATTGGGGTCAAGGAAATTAGCGTCCAAAAAAAACAACCCAAGTTTTCAGGACCAAGTCCTGTTGTTGTTGTTGAAGGTAAAAGGTGCATTTCCAGAAACATCTGGTTCCTAGCGTACAGAAAATATAACCTGCTAAACCCGCAGGTTTAGCCTAAACAGATAAGAGCAGCCCAAAAGGACACGAAACACTGCTAAAATTTGGGTCTCTGAGCTGCCACGTTTTGCCTACACTTCACAGCTCATTAGGCAAGAGATCACCCCTCACCCCACGGCCGCCCATAAAGGAGTGTGACACCACAACATCTAAGCACGAGGGGAATGCTAGGAAAGAAATCAAAATCATACCTCAGAACTTCTTGAATTTTGGCCGACAAGGTCAGACTGATTCAAACATCGGGTAGGTTGCTCTGTGTTTTATGAAAAAAATCTAAACAGCCACCCAGCCCGTCTGTGACCCCACTATCTTTTTTTTTTTTTTTTTAATATAATTGGTTAGCTGTTTAAAATACCAAAGTCTACAAAAGCTGGGAGGATTTTTTTTAAAAGCATATTTTGTCTTATAGCTTTTCATATAGCTTATTCTAGAACTGAGATAGTCCGATTTAAATACATATTTAAACCCTTGTTTTAATTTGGAGGGGAAAAAAAAAAAAAAAAGAAATATATTATGGCCCTGGGCTGAGATTTTGTAGCTCAAGTTTCAGCCCAGACTCCATTCTAACTGTCAGGCTGTAAGCCCCTGACAATAGTGGCTTATATAGCAGAAACTATGACATATTTCTTACTAGCAATAGTAGCAAATAATGAAATAGACCTCAAAAAGGAAAGAGAAATAATTTTACAAGAAAGTAGCCTTGCTCTCAGATTTCAGTTTACTGTATAAGCAGATAAAAGCATGCTATGGAGAATAACAGTAATAACAGGACTAGGAAAAGGAGTTTTTAAGAAGTCTTAACAATCATTGAGATGCAAGGTGTGCAGAAAGCTATGAGTTCAAACGAAATGCTACTTTCCCCATTACAACTACTCGCCGTGCTCACTCCTGCCTTTATACCACATCTATAAACTAAAAGGTGTGCTGCATCTCATGATCGTTAGCTGTATTTTAGGATGCCAAAAAGTGAAACAAATTGTGTAATGATTGTTTGTTATGCCACTAAAAATCAGTTCTTCGAGATGTGTGTTTCATTCCTTTAAGGAGACCCTTTATAGCAGGCAACCAGTGATGCCGTTAAATGTAGCTCCAAATCAGTCCTAAATTTCTCTGTGTTTCCATTCTACAATTTTTTTTTTCATCTTGCCAAATTCCTGCATAAATAGGTGGGATTAAATGGAGCCTAGCCTACCTAACATAATTATATATGTTGTGATTTTATACTGCAATGAAACTGATACATTTTAATAATCCCGGTCTTGGCTCTTACCCGCTAAAGTCAATAAAGGTTATTAAGGCCAACTGCCATATAAATACATTGCTACATTGCTAAATGGACTGTCAGAGCAGGAAATACAATTCACACCATACAGCACTACCACGGTTGTCTTTTTTTTCCTTTAAAGGAACACTAGATTTGTTGAAAAACTCCTTAAGGATTCAATACTTAAGTATAATCATATATGTTTACTTTTCATTCCACAAACATAACCCATCTCACTGATTTACATTTTACTTATTCAAATGTGACTCAGCCTAAACCAAAATAAACCAAAGACAACTGTAGGACTTCAGCAGTTCTTCCTGATCTGGCACAGTGTTAGAAGATTTTCATAGCTAAAATAAATGTCAGATTGTGAGGTTTGTATGATATCCGACCCTGAGAGACAAATTGTCTCTCCGCTGAATCTCAGAACAGCTACAGCAAGACTTCCTCACATCACATGAGATTTCAGCTTTTCAGATTTCTCCTTACCCAGAAAGCAAAGCTTGTACAGTCTTTTTTCAAATGGTAACTCTCCCTTTGAATTCAGCAAGCATTTATCCTGATGTTGCAGGTGATAATGTGTTAATCTTGGATGACTTTTTAAAAAACCCCT
Source organism: Porphyrio hochstetteri (assembly GCA_020800305.1). Taxonomy (NCBI): domain Eukaryota; kingdom Metazoa; phylum Chordata; class Aves; order Gruiformes; family Rallidae; genus Porphyrio; species Porphyrio hochstetteri. Next base: position 20,334,770 of record CM036918.1, on the reverse strand, counting down.
CAAACATTTGAATAGCCTTCATATTTTCAAGGGAGGGGGAAAAAGAGAAGAAGATTGGTTAAACTGCTTTGGATTTAATGGTTCATAAATTCATGAGGTAATATTGTGGGAAATGTGATGTTTTATCAGAATGTCATTCAAATGAAAGGTTTAACATTTACATCACAAGAGCGAGCTCTAAGTAAAACTATCCTCGGGGAAAGAAATGCCAAGAATAAACATGATGATAAAATTGTGTGCTTGCTAGAACGTACAAAAATATTATAGAAAGCCCAAAGGTTTGCAGAGACTGGGTTAAATTTCCTGTGGTATCCTACTTTGCTGTGACACTGGAGCAACCACAATTAGCAGAATCTGACATTATTTTGGAATACATTCTTTTCTTCTTTATAACTGAATTACTAAATGGGGGGGGGTGGGGGGGGGGTGGGGGTGTTAATGCACACAGGGAACCCAAGACTCACTTTCATAGCACTCTTTACACATATAAAAAAAGTAAGCCAAGTTCAGCTCAGCTCACACACAAATGTACGAAAAATACATTGTTTACATATTTTCTTTTAAAAAATAATACCTTTTAAGCAATAATCTCTACTGAGTGAAGATTAACAACTCTAAGACGTTTTTAATTTAGCATCCTGCCACATTTTTCTTTTTTTAGAATCAACCAGCTAAAACTATAAATTTGGAGAATAAAACAAACATCAGCTGCAGACTACTGGGTACATTCAGAAATACCTTTTTGATTTAACTTAATGCCGTGGAAGTTAAGCGTGCACCAAAACACTGCACTTTTTATGTTAAATTGCTGTTGAATTTGTTAACCCACAATTGATTTCCTGTGTTATGGAATCTTAGAGATTACAGCTAACTTGAAGCAACAGGGATAATTCTTGATGTTGATGCTGCATTTCTATGTATTTTTATTACGTCGGTGCCTGTCGCTGCATTAAAACTGCGGCTCAACATTGCCACCTACTGTCACTGTGGGAGAGAGTAAAGGACAAAATGTAGGTTATCCCCCCCCGCCAAACCCACCCTGCCTCGAGTCCCATATACAGTAAGCATCAAACTTACTCAGAGATTCAACAAAACAGACATTCTCAATTAACTTTCTCCTCCGTCTCCTTCAATGGCCGAAATTAATTGTGATTAATATGTTCTAAGTCACAAACCATTACAGCAATTTTTAAAATTTAAATTAGAAGCAGCTTCTGTCTTGGCCCAACCTTCCATTTGCTGATAAATACGGTCCTGAGGCCTGTTGAAAGGAGATACACAGACGCCACCGTGTTTCTAATTAGAGACACATGGTAATGTCACACCCATCGCAGAAAACCTAACCCTTGAGAATTCCTGAGTTTGCTGTTTTTCCATGTTCTCAGCACACAATGGATATAAAATAACAATCAAACATTCTTGTCCTACCTCATCTAAGCCTGTGTTACAAGCGAGTAAGTTGTAATTTCAAAGAAAAACAAACCAAAAGATTATAAAGGTCACTTAAGAATGTGAGCGCATAAGAACACAAAAATGAGGACGAAACCCCACAAGTTAGAATTTCTCTCCTTTTGTAGGAAAGTTTAACGTTCACCGACTTTTTGTGGTAACTGATTTCACAAATCAAAGTTCCACTTTTCCACATTTATTTTCCACATCTGAAGCCAGGCACCACCGGAAAAGCCTAGAATCTGTTTGAGCAGGTTAGTGAGTCACAACATTTCCCTGAAAACTCAGGAGCATGTTCTTGTTGCACCATATCTCAAGGGGTTCAAAAGCACCTCTCCTAGAAGTCATATTCAGCATCCTCAGCTATGCTATAAATTCTTCCAAGCCACCTATGGGCAAAGTGAGGCTCACACTGCCCAGCAGAAATGCCCAGGAAGCTTTTAATGCAGGCAAAAGGATATTAGCAAGACTTGGATGTCAATAAAGTTCCTTTGGCATACAAATCTAGAAACTGGCACGACAGCAACTGTATCCAACGCTTACAACAGCAAAGTCCCCCAACCAAGTCTCTACTTGGACAGCAACAGCAAGCCAGCTAACAGTGCCTGTCATGGCATCCACCTTCAGGGAAAGCGGGATATGTTTTCCAGCATACAAGAACCAGTGCTGCTACCATTACTGAAGAACCTGATCTCCTCTTGTCAGTTCTAGCTATGGTGTAAGCATGCAGGTGGACACAGACACGTAGTGGTACCTCCATATCATCAGACTGAACTTTGCTCAGACGCATTCACCGCTGCTGCCATCGGCAGAGGTGTCTATCTTGGTGTTGCATGAGACAGTTTACACTGCAGATTTTGATGCAATACATGACTGCCATCTTATGAGGTTGGCAAACTTTAAAAAACCAGGCAAAGACAGGAATTAACTAAAATCTCAGTTTTTTGGATCTTATTTCGCTCTCATTTCTTCTGGCTACCGAGGGAGAAAAATAAGAGGAAGCAGTGGGAGGCTGACACTGATTCTACTTCTCATATGTTCTGAATAAAGTTTAAACCCCGTTACTACAGTACAATTAAAAACATAATTGTGAGTGCTCTCAGAATTAAGCTCTAGAGATTTTAGACCATGAAACTAGTACTTACCATAATCTCCATCTTTCTCCAGAATTCTTCCAATTTAGCCATAGGCTTAAGCCACCAATCGGTGAACTTCAAATACCGCTTGCCTTGAAACCAAAACTGCCTAAGCCACTCAAATTCAACCTGCAAGATGAAAACATATGGTAGCATAAACTTCTGTGTCCATTACCTAGGGCAGGAATGGGGTAATGCATGATTCAGCTATATCTGAACGATGCCAAAAAAAAAGGGAGAAGGCTACCAAAGCACTCATTTCCAAATGCACCCTTATGCCCAGTTGTTTACTTCTGTTCCACATGAATTTGCAAGCTGAGCTATTCCCTTCAAATCTAGAGAGGTGCAAAACCCAACTCTCTTCTTTACATGTGGTACATGCACAAAGACCATTATAAAGTTCAGGTTTACTCTCAAGTCAGTCAAATATGTACCAACTCTGGCTTATTTTGATTAACATTGAGGGTCTGAAAATACTTCAGTCATATAAAAGATTGAAAAAACTTGCAGCAATAACCTTGCTAGAATGCAGCTGAGTCAATTGCTATGGAACGAGCGCATTATAACGAATCATAGTTGCACCAAATAATCTGGTTACCAGATAGGCTACCAATAACTTTTGGATTAACTGGATCTCCACGTGAGAGATGAAAGGGTTGTGCTCGGGCAGGGGAGCTGCAGGGGAGGGGCGGGGGCATCCCAACACTGCTCCTTCTCCCCCTCCTGCATCTGCCTGTACCGCAAAGATCTTGGACACAGAACAATGCCTGTGTGCCAGGAGCAAAAAGCTTCTCGGGGCATCTGAAGTACCAAAACCAAGTGTTTTTCTAGGACAAAGCTTATGTGAAGCACAGTTTCCCCAAAGAAACAAATCCCCCCCATCAAAGCAATAAAAATTCCGTCAGGAGAAAGCAATACTTTTATTCAGAATCTGAAACCCAGCAAGTGACGCAATACTTTACTAATTGGGGTTTTAACAACAACAAAAAAATCATCTATGGATGGCCCATCAACTTTCAGACAAAAGAAATATTAGCTTACTAAACATAATATAAAATGTATCAAATATTCTTTACGCAAAGTAATTCCATCTATATGAATTTTCACTGAACTTTTTTTCCTTTAATATTAAAGCCATAGCTCTGGTCCTTAGAATTCCATATTAATCTTTGTTGTGGTAGTCATGTTGCACACTGAGTTCAAAGCTGCTTTAATCATTATTTGTACCACAAAGTTTTTGTTTATCGCTGCTCAGCTCCGATGATGCAAACAAAGACAACCTGCCAAGGTGAAAGAATAAAGAAAACTGCCCAAAGCTGTCACCTAACGCTTTCTTTTCTGCAAGGGTGAAGGAGAACTGCTGCAGAAGTCTGCAAGCATTTCAGTTAACATCAGCTAAACATTTGGTCAATATGCGTTAGAGATTACAGTAAGAGATAGGTAAATTTGAAGTGTATAAAAGGAATACTAGAGCAACTTCATTGGTAAAATATAACAGCATGGTTAGTTGGCAGACAGAGATCTTAAAATATTTCAAAACAATGAGACTGGTAGCCGAGTAGCTTTTTAGCACAGAAGTTTGACAACAATCCCTAAAAAAAACCTTAAGGAAAGTTTGCTTCCTCTACAGTATTAATGAGATATGAAGAATCAACTTAGAGTTTGTTAAAAAAGATAAACTCAATAAAATCAGTAGACACAGTTTTGGGCAGGGTGATCGTATCGACGGATCACCCCGAGTTTTAAGCACTCAGTACTTTTGTCTCTCCCACTTCTTTTTGGTTTTGCTGGCCTCTACCAGAGGAGTGCTACAAACACACGGTATCTGGCAACCATGTTTCAGGAAATGAATCACAGCAGAGCACTAATCAATGAAAAAAAATTTAAAATTAAAATCAATATTACAATATGGCTCATCATGACAAGAATCTCAGTCAATCTGATTTTTGACTAGTGCTATTGATTCGTTACATTAATCTATCCAATTTCAGCCTGATGCAAGGCTGGCATTTTGGCCAAATTGTAAATGTATCTTGATCCCATACAGAATATACAACCTGACACACGAGCTGCTTTTTAGGTGCAAGAGGTACACAAAGCTAGTTAATTTTCTGAAGGATTAGCTGCTCTCATCAGAGGTCAGCATACCAAATTGCAATGTGTGGTTCTTGAACCATGTGGGCTGCCATTTACTGTGGCTCTCAAACTCAGGTCCACGTTCATCTTACAATGTCTCAGTTTGGTGCTAAACGGAGTTAAGAAACTGGGGAGAAAATCAGTGTTTCACCCACCACCTTAGCCATCTAGCTGCTTGAGAAGTGACTGCTCTGAACTACCACCCCTGGACAGGTAACTTGATTCTGAAGAGAAAGAAAAGAAGTCCTCCTGATGAGACAATGGCGACGTGATTTCTCTCTCTCTCTACGCTTGTTTTAGACATATGCAGGCATAAATACTTAGCTCTGCTAAAAACCTCCGGAGGTTCCAATCACACTAAGTGTTTGGTATTATTTATAAATAAGACACGAAGACTTTTTACAGCACACACATTACAAAGAACATGTTTTAACAAGAACATAGGCTATCTACTCCCCAAGATCTCCTCAAAGGATTATGTCTGAGCTCTATTCAGTAAGAGCTTTTCCTGCAGCAGGAAGGCACTCCCTTTGGCTTGCCTCCTTCCACAAACAGGAGGAGCTGTACCAGGAAAATAACCCACAACAGTAAATACCAGAAAGGCAAATATCTCTACTTCTGCCCTAAGTGGAACTGAAGTTACAGGAACACTCATCTCCCATGACAAACCTCTCCGGTTAATGGCTCTTGCCAAGGATTTTTGCCAGAGTTTTAATTTGGAGACTCCCATATATCAGAGCTAACTTCAGCTAGTGTTAGAAAGCATTTTACATGATTGAACAGGACAATACCCCAACATACTAGCATATAAAACTTATGCTACATGTTTTCAGAATAATTGTCATCTCCTAATTTCCATGTATGACTTACATCTGTGCAAGTAAGCTCAGAATCAGGCCTTGTATGTCTAACCTCAACATATTTTCAAGTTGTCCTTTAAACAATGATTAAAGGCCAATTTTAGGTTATACTCAATACTGGGTAGTAAAAGGCCAACAGTAGCATTTGACATTTTGTGAGGCACTGCTCCTCAGTCAATTATTTAAAAGTATTGGTTATTAAATGCCACACGTGTAGGTGATCTATATTTTCTCTCCTCTGTTCTAGCCAGTCACCAACGATGCTGTCAGCTCACTGTGATGTGCTAAAACACATTAACCTTCCTTTGGCTACGTACACTGCTACCCTTTCTCAGCAGCGACCTCAATGTCGAACAACATACACCTTCAACTTAGCAGCTCGCCCAGGCTTTTCTACATCCCTGGGCATTCACCACACAAATTTATTTGCTGCTGCCATAAAAATAGATTTGCTGTAGGCAGAAGTGACTGTACCTTACAAGCAATAGAGCAACCAATTCAGCTGCAAGTTTTAATCATGGAAATCAGGACCTGACACCCACAGCTGAACAGAAACAGCAATGAGGACAAAGCCCTACCTTTTCAAAGGTACTTACTCTGAAGCCTGCTATGTTTTCAGTACTAGATGCTCCTCCAGTGTTTTACTTCACAGAGAACATCCAACTATTAGTTTGGTGGTGACAAATAAAGAAGCCTTCAAACTACCTCACACAACATTGTAAGATTTTGCATTACTCAGAGCAAGGAAAGTAAACTTACTTTGAAATGTGAAGAATAGGCTGGTGATGATCTTTTCTGCAGATTTATTTTTATATATATGAACATTTACATCTGTCCAGCAGAATTTTACTACTTTGCAAAGCATTTCCTTGGTTTCCACAGGTCCCTGTAGCTCTGTTTGGGACATACCCAGTAGCTGTATATATTTTGGAAAGCCAAATGTGATTCAGTACAGGGAAGAGGTTCGCATTCATTGAAGATCAGTTATTGCAGGATAAATTACAACTGCCAAACAGCAAAAAAGGGTAACTCCGCCCAGTAACACTACGTGTGTGCTGTTAGGCTGCTATCTGGGTAATTATTTCTGCTCACAGGATAACCTGCCAGTGAAGTATTTGTTCAGACTTCAAGCCCATAAGCTACTCAGACAAGCAGGACGCGAACACCCTCAATTAAGGTATTTTTGCTCACAACTACAAAGAACATACCGGGAGTGAGGCAGCTCACACACCTAACAAACAGCACATACCTCACAATTACTCAGATATTCCTTTGAAGGCTGTTTTAGTGAGGAAGACCATGACAACAAAGCTAAGTCTAAAGAAATTACTATCTCTTACCTGGCTGCCCACTAGAGATGCTACAAACCTCCTCAGGTCAGCATCTCACTTATTCAACAGGAAGAGTTCTGTCAAGACACCCAAGACAGGGCTCTGACAAATGCACTCTGGGAAATCTAACACACCAGTAAAGACATCCCCCAGATACTCTGCCAGCCCGCTTTTAGAGGTTTCTCTGCCTGCCACAAAAATGGAAAAAATTAAGTCTCCAGCTATGCTTCAGATCTTCAGTTCAAACCCACTTTATCAGCAGAGTAAGTCAATTCTGCCCAGGAATACAGCAGTGAAGGCACAGGACTATACTTCATTCTTTCAGACTTGCTTTTAGGCTTTTTCCCCTCTAGCAGACAGATAATTCATTCAGACCTCATTTGGCAGACCAGCTAATTTCAGCAGAGACTGGGAATCTGTGCTATGCTACTATATTTTAGCTTAGTCGCACATAGCCTGATGGTAGTATGGTGGTTCTGTTCTGGTTAGTGATCTCTGATGACTACTCCAAGAAGGGAAAAACACCCAACAAGCAGCATTTCAGAAGCTACAGAATCTAGAACAATGATGGCATTTAGTTATTGGAGTTAAACTCTGAATAACTTCAGTTCATTGATAATATTTGACAGTTAAATACAACCCTACCACCTCTTCTAGAGACAGGAATACTACCTTATTTCAAACTCAGGACCTCTGGTCCAGGCAAATAGGGAAGGAAAAAAAAAAGGTCACAAGGAGGTTTAGAACTAGCACAGAAAGCTGTGTATCAGACATACACGGGCAGAGTTGGGTGGCAGCTCATGAAATCTGTTTGGTGTTTTGTGAAATTTTGGGGTTTGTATTTAAAAATACTAAGAAACCAAGGGGAGAAAAAAAGGATCAAATGGAAGACTAGTTTTCATCAGTGAACAATCTGATTCTTTAAAGAAACAGAATACATTTTTGTTCTTCACCTGCTTTGAACCTTAACCTGGATTAGTGCTTGAAAATATAAACATTTATCATACAGTGACTAAGAGGAGGTCTTAAGTTTTTACATGCAAAATAAAGTTGCATTCGTCTCACAGATTCGTAACTTTTGGCTTCCATGGCATTCAAAAAAGCAGTGTGCATTTACCACAGTAATAAGCAATTAGTATTTTTGTCTACTTGTGCATCAAATAAATGAAATTTAAATAGCACTTCAACACAGATTTATCCTGCAAAGGGTGACCTTGGGATTAAAAGGAAAAAAAAAAAAAAAAAAGATGTGAGTGGGTAGGTATTCTCATTTCAAATGAAATATAGATCCAACGTGTCCACTGAGTCTAAGCACGCAATATGTACAAGCTAAACAATGATTTCTGTTATAGCATATCCCATATGTGTAACAGGAAACATCCCTGCATGTCACACAGCAAAATTATTCAGGTGACTGCAAACACCAGGGGCTAGTCTCTCACCTGATGCAAACGGCACACGCCTTTGATGTCAAAGGACCCGTGCAAATTTACACCAGCTGGGCATGTGGCCCTGGCTGTGCAAACCACAGATGCATGGAGTTTTATGGACTGAGCCTGACGGATGTTTTGTAAAACCCTGCATGGATCAGACTTCTTTATATTGCTCTCAGAGCTCTGTTGCTAAAAGTCAAGGGTGCAAGTCTTTTGCCAGCACTATACTCAATTTTACCAAGTGTAAACACAACACAGGTAAAAATGTGTTCTACAAAGTTTTAATAAAAATATTATATTCCTCAGTGGACAGCAATTTAAAGTTTCCACAAATTCTAACTGGACTGAAAATTACCAACTACATAGCTCCCAACCATGATCATACTTATCTTAGTAGAAATACAGCACAGCTCCTTCAATAGGGCTGAATATAGGAGAGCTGTGAAAAAACCCCACTGATATTTAAGCCCAAAGCACATCAGAAGTGTGTATTACCTGGTTGCTATAGCTGTTTTTAAGGAGAGATGATAATCAGCGCTTTACGGTTAGGAATAGCTGAGAGCTTTGCTTCAGGAAGAACAGCACCTTCCCGCAGCAGTTCAACAATGCATCCATTTAAACTCCTAATACATAGTCCTGACTATGGTTTCTGTAACTTTAAAAAACCCTCAAAAAACACCCAAGGGAAAAAGGTATAAAATTTGCAATCTTCAGTAACACTGTCCTTGTAAAAAGACCCAGTCTGATAGCTCTGATGCTATCCACTAACAGGAACATTTTTTGTGATACTGTCTAATTTGGTACCAGGAAAAGCTACATATCTCTGCACTTTCCCATAAATGAACTGAAAAGATCAGACAGTGCTAAATCAAAGCGTTTAAGACTCCAGATTTGTACTTGAAGCGAGAAATCACTGCTGGCTTTGGTGGAATCCTGCAGAAGTGCATTGTTATACTGGTGTATTTTGCATCACCGAAAAACCTGCTTAAGCACCTTCCTTTCCACTGTATTTTCTGCAGAACACACATTTATGCATATACTCACAATTGTGCCACACCTGGAATTCTGTAAAACCCTGGTTCAACACCTGACGAGCAACTGTAAAAACTTATACCTTCTCTTTCCCTCTAGTTTTCCCCACTCTCCATTTTTGTTAGAGAAGCACTAGAGTAGCTTGGTTTGGCCACCGCAATACCAGATTTTTGTGGGATATTACTGAAACTACTCTTTTACTCCACCAGCAGAGGGATCTTAAGAAGTAACAATGAAAACTTCATGGGAATGAACGTATCAATCCAAGTTAGCCCCAATTACAGTATCCAAAAAAAAAAGTTCTAAAAAAACACATTTCCAACTTTTATGGAGCAATGCCTTGTGAGCAGCTGAACACACTTAATTGCCATTAACTCCATGAGCAGACTGCACCTCTCAGAACCTGGCTGAAGTACTTTCAGTGCACATCATCTCACCTCATTATGTATTTCTTCCACTTGCTTTACAACAGCAGTTTCCAGTGATTTCAAAGATAAAGCCATTGAATCAGAATCAGTCTGTAAATTCTGGAGCGCCAGTTCACATTGTCCAAGTATGTACTCCAACGTTCCTCTTGAACACTATAAAGATACAATTAAAAAGTACATATAAGCCACTTCAGAACGTATGTATTTCTCAGATACACCAAACTACTTGCTGCTGAAACATTCAAAGCAAAGTAGCACTCCAAGTGAGAGAGGAAAAACACAAAACTACTTGTTTTAAAGCATCCAGTATGCTTTAACTTCATGTTAAAACCCAGTTCAAGCAAGTAGTGTATATTTGTATGGGAAATAAAGACATTTTTTAATGTTACATCTTATCTGTATGTATATGTTCATGTTTGGTGCCACTGCATCGTTTCCAATCCTGCAGAGATTAGGAAGCATCATTGAGAAAAGCAGCGTATGGATACTTGTGTATCTCGTGTTTCAACAGCGGTGTACCCCTTTTGCCTTCATGAAGGAAGGAAGCGGTAATTGTAATTTCAAAAAATACTCTTACAAAATCATTTTTATTAATGCTTTCCCATTATGTTACTGTACAAACAAAACTACCAATAACACCATGGAAAGGAAAAGTAAATATAAAGGTATAATGATCCAGTAAATGTAAAAAAAAAAATATAAAAATGTGTCTTTGCAATACAGAATATGACTGAAGCCTTGTTATCTCAGAACCACTGAGACAAGGGACTATCACTTTTCTGCTTCTTCAATCCTCAGATGCACAGAAGGATCCAATTTAAAGCAGACTCATGACTGCTCTTAGTTGTTCTGACCTCCTAAAGGCTGTTTTTGCCAGTGGTCAGAGCTGACATACGTGTTTTGAGCATTTCTCTCTCTCCAGGAATACTGCCTTTCAACTAGGACTGGGATATGAACACAGAAAAAAAAGTTTAAAACATTTCAGGCAAAAATACAGTTGTTTCCTCAGTAACCCATGAGGTGTGGGGTAGCACATTCTGAATTCCTGTCTTCTATGCTTAAGCACACCACCAATACAGAAAAAGGTGTACCTCCAAAAATAAACATATAGCAGTTGTTAAACAAAAGACTCATATATAAATGTCATCATGTTGTTTTATCCAGATCTGTGGTTCACAGCTATACTTATAACTCAAACTCAGGCATAGAAGAAAGGAATTCAGAATGTGCTACACCACACCTCATGGGTTACTGAAGAAACAACTGTATTTTTGCCTGAAATATATATTAAAAAAACACCCGAATTTTCTGGTACCATATATATATTATGAATGGCCAAACAACAAACCATTTTGGATACTTACATCTGCCACTCGGTGAGTTGAGCTGAATCGAGGTGAAAAACCAGCCAGAACACAGTGTTGATGTGTCATATTGAGATCATCTAGGGACAGATTAGAAAATGTTAAGTACAAGGAAAAATTACATGTAGCATTACAAAGATCTCTATTCATGTTAGTTTTCTCCCAGTTTATAAAGAAGCCTTTTCCAACCCACCTCTTACTGGAAAAGTTCAGCTAAAATGAATTTCAAGTTGAGCATCACTACAAACAACAGACTACTCCAAAATTACAGTCTCCTTTCTCAAAAATCACTAAAGAATACTGACACCTCTCAAAAAAAGAAACAAAGAAAAAAAGACAGAGAAATATTATTTCACCTTCTTATCTGAAACTTATCTGAAGTTCTACATTCAGCTCAGAAAGAAAATGGGAACCCTGAACATACAAGCTGCTCAAAGACCTGTCTCCAAAGCATTACATACTTCTAGACTGCCAGAGGGCTGTCAGGAATGTGACTGAGTTTACAAACTGGGAAACAAACCACCCCACAAACCCTATAGATGGAATCTACTTCGCTGCCATCAGAGTTGGGTCAAAATTATCATAACTGAAGAATGTTTGAATTCTTACCATTTAACACTTTTTAGAGGGAAAATATTCCTCTGAAAAAGTTCAGACTAAATCTAGTAACAGCACTTAATGTTACATTGAAAACCACTCATGAAGTGCTTTTAATTCAAACATTTTTGGTGTTAAGGTTGAGAGCAGCATAATTTTAACAAGATATTCTAGAAAAATCTATCAAAAATTTCTGTAAAATCACTCCTGGGTTATAGTTTTGTAAGTCAGTAGAAAGAGAATTAAAAAAAACATACCTGGGTCACTATGTGACCTAAGTGTCACCAAGAAAAAAAACCATCATAGACAAAATTAGAAGAGAACAGAAGGACAGACCTACAAGATGCTAGTTAAATTGGAGTCTGTACTTTGAACAATAGCTATTCTTTTGGGGAATTTAGCTTCAGTTATCTTAATACAGTATGAGAAATTATCAAGCTTCATCCTTCCATCACACAAAACCAATTTCTTTAAGAGATCCCTATTTGCAAACCTGAAACCTAATATCCTAAATTCCTACTAATTTTTGAAAATGCTCTTTTGACCATTGAAACAGACTGAAAGAGCACAGCAGGAGAAACTTAAAGGCGTTCTCTCTACTGCTGAAAGACCATATGCTCTAACACTAAGCAACAGGTCCAAAACTATAAAACTAAGAAAAGCCTAATGAATAAAAATTCAGAAAAATTACTTTATCCTAGTTGTAAGAACAGTGTCTAAGCAACTCTTCACAAAGTTTATACCTGAGACAGCAGACAACATCACAGACTGGAAAAAAAGTTTCAGAAAAACAGTTTATATACAGAATAGGCAGACAGCATTATGAAACAGGACTCAATTCCCACTGAGAAAGTTTAGATGAGAGGCTCATTTTCTATCTGCATGAGGTTAGCAGATAGGTGAAGCTGAAAATATAGCAAAAAGCTCCTAAACTAACAAAGAGAACATAGGAAAAAGCAATTTCCTACATAAATCTATGACGGTTAAATTGCATTGAGTCAAGTCTTGTAGGGGCCGCAGAACAATACTATCTCTGGACATTGTGATAGTTAAATATCAGAATCACTTCCAAGAAGTATTGTGACAGAAAACAAACGTGAACACTTCCATCACCACATTCATTGTGGTGTTTTATGTAGCAAACAGCATTCAGAGTATTACATTTTGATTTGCACCTTTAGTTATTTGCACCCTTGGCAAATTTTGCGTTGTAGAGCTCCCCCTTGAAACTGCTTCCAACTGTCTCTAATCCTTTATGACTCTTGGAAAGAAGCCTGTAATTTTAATTTAAGAGCTTATAATTCATCTAAAACTGTAATTGTACAAAAATAGTTGAAGCTTCATGGATTGCGTGTCTCAAAGGATATGTGAAAAATACATTCTAGGTCTTAAAAGATTACAGTAAAGATTTGCCTTTTTTTTCGCTTCTAAAAATATACTAATTGAAAAGAAAAAGCACTCTCTGTTAAATTGGCCATTGTCCATTTGGCAGCAGCAGCTTTCATTCAGATACAGAACGCTACATCCAGATTGCTATTTTGGTTTGAGAGCCAAACCCAAACTGTTACCTTCCTCAGACACCCCTGTCAAACCTCGCACAGCGCGCTCACACTTTTAGGCAAAACACAATACATGGGGAGTTAACATCAGTTTTACCTGACTAAATACTGGTCTGTGAGGTTTGGAATACCAAGACACAGTCTCTCACGCATAACCCATGCATATAAAGCAGGAATATACGTATCAGTCCTGCTTCGGAAAGCTGTGTGCAGGCAAGCTATCTGTCAGACACTTCTCCTGTGTTTGGGGTGAGGTAAGAGCCACAAACCAGCAGGCCCTTATCTTTTCATGACAGCTCTGGCAGGGACATCTCCTTTCAATGCCTATTATAAAAACAAACCCTATAAAACATATGCCAACTGTATAATGCACATGAGAAGTGCCTTTTTATTTTAAATCACCATTAACACCATCTTTGCAATTTCTTTAGTAAGTTGCAAGAACCGTCACACAATCCCTTCTCCTCCTTAAAACAGTCTCGCCTTCCATACGGATGCTTATGAGATGCATATGCCAACTGAGGAAACCACAAGGTAAGGAAGCAGCTGTGAGACTGTTACTACAACTTGCTGCTTACGTGACTGCTCCTGTCTCAAAGCACTCCCCTGCCTATGAAACATACCGTCACTCACACAGTGACATTTTGCTGAAGTCTGATCAGGAGTTTCACTTGTTTATAAATTTTCAAACACTACAAATTACCCAAATTTTAAATAGTAAGCCTAGAAAACAACCAAGAAACTCTAATACATGCTGGAGTGCCACCCTGTCCAGAGAGTTTTATCAATGAAAGCCTAACCCCATGCATTGGAGCTATTCAGTTTTACCATTGTGCCCCCAGTCGCCATGCAAGCGTGGATAACTACTTGCACTTCAGGCAGTACAACGCCTCAACCAGTTTCCTCAAGCTACTGAGAATGCTGTAAAGGGCTTGCTTGCGTTCAGAGGTACACAACTGTGTGGGTGACAGACACCTGGCGTGTGAATGCTGGAAACAACTACACCAATTTTCTGTCTGAGGTGGAGCACCTAAGAAACAAGGTGGCTATTTCCTGCATATGTGCATATGGCAAAATCTGCATTCCTTTTAAGTAGATTGGTTTATTCTTTTATTTCTGCTGCATTCTGCCTGCCACTGTCCAATGAATCATCAGCCACCTTAGAGCCAGATCCCATAATAGGGCTACTATAGCTGGGGCAAGATTTATTAAAAGAAATTAATCACAGGTATCATTGTGTACAGATGGCCAAAGCCTCCTTGGGAAACAAAGTTACCAACCTGAAGCCTGTTTAAATAATTTGGAGGTCAGATTTTGCCTTTACAGATGAAGTACTAAGAAGTCAGAAGGATGTTTAGCAGATGATCCGATTAGCTGCAAACACACACAGTTGTTTAACACAGAATCTCCAGCTACAGGAACTCAGACAACACACCCTGTGTAAAAAATAGTTACAAAATGGAAGTTTTATTTAATACAGATCCTCACATCTGCAGAGAAAAAAACCCTAACAATCAAACACCACAAAACCATCTACAGTGCTTGGTGCTGTAATACGTTTATCCACCAAAGCCTCTGTGGGGCTAGTAACTGAGATGGGAAGGATGAAGAGTAAGGAGGGGTGAAGGGACTTGCCTGGAAACTCTACTGAGAGAAGTAACGACCGTGTACCCACCTCACTGCGAACCATTATAAAGACATAACAAACACAAGGTAGAAAGAAGAAATTCATTCTTAGCCAATCTTCACCAAAAGGAGTAGGGACTAAAGCCCAAAACGTACTTCTAGGTAAAGTACTCTGCAGGAAAATACAAAGCACACTGCAAAATGCTCTCAGAATTAGCAACAGGGGTTTATATCACCTATCTTCAAGTGTTCTTTAGAAAGAGTGTTCTTCATCAACTGTGAACATTTTAGACAGTTCTTTTTGTGTCATCTTATTTCATAAAGCAGATAACAGGTACCAGGGGGTTTAAAGCACTAGCAAAAGCTTTGATATTCTAAACACAAATATCTACACACAAAAGTGAGAGGGACATGTGCTATTAGTTTTCTTAACTATCATAAAGAAGTAAAGAATGTTTACCCTATTTCAGTGCAGGTTTCCACCATTTCCCATTTGACTTGTATTCAACTGTACACAATGCTTCAACAGGAGAAAACCTAAGCAAACTAGTCCTATTAGTATGTCACAGAAAGCACCAGGCAGGTATGTCACAGAAAGCACCAGGCAGGTATGTTTCTTTCCTAAAGAAATTATTGGTCAGTGGAATATGACTTTCATAACAGAAAGCTAGAGGAATGATCTGTCCCTAATTAAGAAATATTATCAGTTTTTAAATAAGAAAAGCATGCACAAACAAAAGAGAAATAATTAAAAGGCTGAACTTAAAACAAGTCTGGGATTTGCCAAGCTTCACGATCAAAGTTTGGTAATGACAAATACGTTCCTGGGTCCAAAGTCTTAATAATCAAGGAATATAGCATTTGGATTAAATATGGACTCAAGGAATAAAAACCCCAGGGTTAAACTCCAACACATTCAAGATGCTAGAGAGCAAAAAGGGTTCAAGTCAGCTTGTGGAAATAGAAGCAGATTAAATATCTAGAAATAGTTTAATGAGCCATTATAGACATGTGGAAGTGTTTCCATTAAATATTTATCTTTAACCACAAGCCAATCTCTGCAATGTGTGCACCCTACTTCTGCTTGGTTATGAAAATAATTTTTTGATGCTTCTTGAACTATAATTTGCTGGGCTGGGGAGGGGTATAAGATTCCAAGTTCATCTTCATGCTGTTTTAAAACCCTAACCTTCAAGCAAGAGCTTGATCTATGGGAAACAGCTGCAGAAAAGTAAATCTCCCTTTGAAAAAGGCCAGAATGTATTTTTGTTAAGTATGTTTTGAAGTCATGGTAGGAAAATTAGTGAAAATTGTAAATCTGCTTGCAAATCTGGTCATGTCTAACTCAAAGATCAGGGGAAAGATTCCAATTTAATAGTAAGACCATGACAACCCTAGTTAAGCATGCTCTAGGACAGAGCAGATGGGGCCCTTTGCTCACCTCCACGCGTTTTGGATTTATTGCATGCACCCAACACGTTTCATATTAGACACCCCTTGACTGTGTACTTGAGACAGCAGGGTTCAGTACGCACTTCCTCTGCAGACTAATATATTATTCTAAATTGAGCTAAAGTGTTTCCGTTTCATGAGTGATATAAAGGTCAGATTTGAGTCTTTAGGCAGCAGATAGGCAGTCATTCACCAGACCTTTTTTCCTCGTGTTAGGAAAAGTAGGCCTTAGAAAAAAAATCTGTACTGGGAGCAATTTTGGATTTTGTTTGGTTTTTTTTTTAAAACAAAATACATCTATATTATTGTAATAGTTTATTGGAAGGGTGGGTTTGATCACATCATGTTTAGTACTAATATTTAAATTATGGCTAATTACTTAATCTAAGGACAACTGCGGAGAATGTGGATGTCAAACTCTATGATAAAATTGCCTTTTACTAAAATTCCACCCCCAGAATAACAAAAAAATTAAATAATATAACCAATGAGGTGAGGAGCATAAACATTACTAAATGTCTACTAGAAATGCTAAAACCCACTCCCAATCTTTTTGTTCCTTTGATATACCCATTGTTCAGGATTTGCAAGTTACTGTACTTGCAATAGAAATATCAAGTTACTGTGTTTTCATATCTAAGATTTTTGAGTACAATATTAGGAAATAGTTGGGGCATTAAAGTTACAGGAATTTATAGGACCTGACTTTTTAATTAAAAAGTATTTTACAACATCCATATGAAGCAAGTAAGCCCTATACCATTTCAACAATCGGAAAAACAGACCTACAGAGTTTTTTTGCTAGTCAACGGTAGTCAGAAACAGCACATAGTCCTACCAGTCAATCCCTGTACATCAACAGCTACTACTAGCTGCAGTTATATTTTCTAGATGCCTTACATTCTGCTGCCACTGCTTTTCAAATAAAGTCAGCAAGATGACTCTACCTACCAAAATGAGGTTCTGGAACATATGAAATATAAAGGCATAAGATAAATTAATCTAAAATTGGCTTCGTTATTGTCAAGTTGCTCTATAATACAATGTTTGCCATTATTTAGATGGCATCATCAGGATACCTCCTCTTAAAAATCAGTTTAAAAAAGCTTAACAGTAAAAAAAAAATACATTAAAACTGTATATGCCCACTTATATTGTCCTTGCACTGAAAATGATAAAGAAAGTTGTGCTGTAGATAGAAACCTAATAAAAGGGCCAGTTTGAAAATACTGTCTCAGACTGTATAAAGTAATAATTTAATTTTTTTTAGAAAAAAATTTACAAAGCCTATGGAAATGCAGAAGAGATTATAAAACACCTGGGCTACAGAGCTGAAATCTTTAGCTCTTCTCAAAGTATTAATAAGAAAGTGATTTACACATCATCTTCAAAAGAACGTTTAATACATCCTCTGCTTCCACCTAAACATGATCACGATGTTACATCTTAAATAAACTAACTTTCTGACCTGCCCTCAATATAGCATCCCTGATATTACTTAAGTGACTGTTTATAAATTCCATCAGGGAATAAAAAATGTCCTTATGATCTGGTAACTCAGTCAACTACAGTCTAGAGTATTTTGCAACAAAAATACTGAAGTTAGACCCCTTTTTTATTACTCGCCTTCTCAATCTGCTGCCCAGCAAAGCTGTGAATACACAAACTTTAAAGTTAGGAAGGATTAGATAGGATGTTTACTTGACACCCAAACTGCTACTGCACAAAAATGGACTAATAATTGCCTTTCGAGAAATGTTTAGCTGTCACTTAAGCTTCACTGTCACATAAGAAATGTCTCCATTTCCCTCCAGGCTGCTATTCTACACCCTCAAAAAAAACAGAGAAGGAAGGCACATCCACATCACCGTGCCAAAGGATCTCACACCTTAACACTCGAACTCTACATGCCTGAACATACTAAAAGAGCACAGACAGTCCATTTCTTTCATACAAGATACTTCATTGAGGACAGTGCACAGGATTTGATGAGATAACTAAGAACGAGGAATGGTATATATTTGTTAAGACTGCCCACAAATATATTGCTTGTAGTAGATAAACCTTTCATATTTGTTGAAAGATAAAAGTACAAGGTACAAGTGAAATGACTGTTTGGTCTGACAAGCTGGCAGTGGGACAGGCCATTCTGGGCACGTTCCATGGTGTCTACCTTCCCAGTCACAAACACAAACAGGGAATGCTGCAGGGGCTCTTACCCTTCAAAGACGATGTCTGTCATGCTTCGTCACCAAACACGTAATCATGGTGATGTCAGAAGCCTCATTGATGTTTTGAGTTGTGTGATTTATAACTGAATTTATTCAAACAAATATGATAACTAAGAGAAATGCAAGGCAAGAGAAAGCAACAGATTTTTCATCAACAAACCTCGGTGGCTATTCTCTCCTCTCTCCTTTCAATGGAAAAGCCTTAGTGTGTGAGCTCAGCCAGTCAAGTAACTGAACTCAATTTTCTTTTCCTTTTTTTCATCCTCTACACTTGAGACATGGAGACTCACTCTTGGGAGTATGACAGCTCTGTTCATTATGATCTTAGGATAATCCCACTACTAGAAGGTAGTATGT
Source organism: Porphyrio hochstetteri (assembly GCA_020800305.1). Classification (NCBI taxonomy): domain Eukaryota; kingdom Metazoa; phylum Chordata; class Aves; order Gruiformes; family Rallidae; genus Porphyrio; species Porphyrio hochstetteri. The sequence continues at coordinate 20,315,779 of CM036918.1, read as the reverse complement.
TTGAATAGACACATGAAAAAGCATAGCAGAACGAGAGAAGTGTCATGTCTGAAACACCCGCAGATTGGCATAATGGTTGACACTTCAAGAACCACAATACCAGAACCCTTTAGGACTGCTAGAGTCACAGCTTACATAATACACAGCCACACTGTAAACCAAACTGAAGAACAGAATTTCTTTTTTATTAAACCCAAGAGACAGGGATGCTCACAGTTACTGAGTAAAACTGCATTAAGAATAGTAAAAGGAATCAGCATCGACAAACACATGGATGGGATAGATACAGCTCAATTCCTCACAGGATCTGGGGATCTGGGGAATTCTGCTTTGGCTGGAAGCTTGACTCACTCTTGCAATTCTGACTGTACAACAGACAGAAAAAGCTCAAAAAGACTCTTTTCTTTTTTCAGCTGTGAAGTGAAACACTAGGGAAAAAATAAATTCCCCAAAGCACACTGGAAGTGGGCAGGGTTGGAGGAATTGATTATAAACTCTAACCAGATCTTATGGCTTTGTACATAAGGGAAGTCCTAACTGAACCGGAGGTATGGTAAGTTACATTAAAACAAGTGTCCTTTTCTCTGTTTTCAACAGAAAGTTCACCTTCTTAGCCCTTGAAAATTACCAAGCATTAAGTAGAAGTCTCCTTGGTGAAGTGGTATTGCTAATCCAGGTGTCTCTATGTCCCATGCTACCTTCAAGCCTACGTGCCAAACAGCTGGGTCTCTTCCTCTGAGTTTTTGTTCACTACTTCCTTCCACGGCTGAACCTTTAAAAAGAGAGTGAGAAAAACACCACAGAGACAACACACAAGGTGAGAATCACAAAATGCTAAATCTGGTCTAACAATACAGACTTAATGATATCCCACATTGATACAATCTTGACAGGCTTAAACTTTCTATAATATCCATTTGATGTAATCACCATCTCCAAATTTAAAAGCACATAATTAGTTTTCTTTTTTTAAAAAGCCCTAAGCAATCAAGAATTTTTTTACAACCAACATTGCCAAGGTGAAAACTTCACATTAATTTTCTGGCTTTGGCTGCGATAGAGTTAATTTTCTCACTAGCAGCTAGTAGAGTGCTGTGGTTTAGATTCAGAATGACAATAATGTTGATAACACAATAATGTTTTTGTTGTTGCCCAGGAGTCAAGGTATTTCCTGCTTCTCACGTGTCCTACCAGAGAAGAGGCTGGGGGTGCACAAGAAGTTGGAGGGGACATGGCCCGGACAGTTGACCAATGGGATATTTCACACCATATGACATCATGCTCCATATATAACTGGGGGCTGGGCTGGGAGGTGCTCAGGAACTAGCTTAACATTGGCTCTAGGTGGTGAGATTGTGCTGTGCATCACTTGCTCTGCATATTATTTTATCATTATTGTTTATTATTATTTTCTGTCCTATTAAACTGTCCTTATCTCAACCCATGGCTTGTTATTTTTTTCTTTTTTGATTCTCTCCCCATCCCACTGAGGGGGAGAGAGGGAGCGAATGGCTGTGGGGCTGTTTTAGCTACCAGCTGAGTTAAACCACAATTGCTAAAGTAAAGGCAAACCAAGGCAAAGGTTTTAATGAATTTGTTTTTTTCTGAAGTTCTCAAGTACACATAATGGGAGTTGTAATTAACAACTTTTTTTTTACATTGCTAATACTATAAAGAAAGAAAAAATTCAGTAATACTGATACAAAACCAGGTAACTTCTGAAAAAAATCCAAATGCCAACATATTTTATGAAGAATTTCATTTGTTTACATACTTGCAATTTCACCAAATCATCAACTGAGGCAAAGTAAGGTGAAATGATGGGCACAAACACAGTCTAGACCAAATAAGTTGACCAAATCTTGGAATCCTATCTGTCATTCTTTACTCAAAATTATTAGTCAAACACACTAGATAACATGTGCAAGAGCCAATGAAGCTTCAATACATTTGTCACAACATTTTCCTTATCATTAAGCAACATGAATGTGTTGAGCTTGGGGAAAAATAATCCACTGCATAGAAATAGTATTTAGAGCTTAATCCCTCAGAACTATTTTCATAAGCTTACTTCACTGCAGTATAAATTGAAAGATACAGTCAGCATTTATAACAAGGTATTTGGGAGCTATGGTATAACAGTTTTATGGCTAAAGTAACAGCGCATTTTGACAGGGGGAGGATGAAGTTTTAATAAGAAGTTGGCAGAGAACGGCAGTGAACGGTTAGAAATCGTCAGCTATGGAGCATGCCTCATTATTGCTGATAAGTTAGTAATTGTGTGTGTCCATTTCACTGTCCTTTTCAAATGTGCTTTCATGTAATCACTTTTAAAACTTCTGTCTTCATTTAATTCTAGAATAAAAATACCAAGATAAAGATTTCTAACTCCTGTTATAATACGCAGACATAAAAAGCGACCCTGAACTCGCACTTCCAAAATATTCAATCTCACATGATTACTCTGATGTTTGTTTAGCTGGGAGTAGCTTTTCATAATTAATGAATTGTCTTAGTTTTCTATGTCAATTAAATATTGCCTTAATTGAGGAAGCTGAGAGCCAAAACCTTTAAAAAGGCCTAAGTTCTTCATTAAAGCTCCTACTGTAAATTCAGTCCCCACATTCCCTCCCTTGACCGCTGCTGTTCTCATCCAGCTGGAGCTCTGGCTCCGGAGCAGCTCTAGGCCTTTCTATCAAGGAGCACACAAATGAGAAAACAAGAGCTAGCAAGTACTCAGAAAAAAATCAATACTAAAGTCTTCAAGGGGCTTTCATATTTTCTGCCCTGCTCAGATAAATCGTAACTTAATTTAAGAAAAATGTTTTCTGAAAACTGCAAATAAGATGGCTTTCAAGGCATTTTTAATGCAATACATCATGGATATTATAAAAAGAGGTAACCTTTCTGGGTTAACTCTCTCTGTTATGCTGCTTTCCCATTCACTTTGGCAGCAGCACTGTTCACAATATGGCACCAATAAAATATAGAACTACAATCAGAGACAGCAATTTCAATCAAAGTTTCCTGGGGTCTCCTCATAAATCCAGCACCTTTGGAATGTGCTCATTAAAATGACTTATTTTTTGCAGTTTGATAAATTTTTTATTGCCTAAGTACAGAGTTCAAGTGTAGCTCACAGTCTCCTTTTCTCTATATTTTCAATTATTGCACCTTATAATTATCAGCAGCAATTGAAACTGATTGCTCCTACCATGTTATTATGGTAACAAATGGAAGCAAGCTGCTACTAGCTTTTAAATGTAAGCTATTTTAGAAGTGAGAGAAGAAAAAAAGATACCTTAACATAGGTGGAATATCTCCAGGTAGCACTGACGGACTTTTACATACAAAGAAGTTGCTATTGAATTCTGTATGTCTCACCTCGAGCATGACAATGCTGTTTATTCACTGATATAATTACAGTTCCCCTTTTAAGTGAAAACATTTGGATGAATCTAAACCACAGGTATTGGGTGTAAATCATGTGGATCTTGCACTTACACCGCAGCTTCAGAACATGTATTTATTTTGGAGCAGACCAAACAGAAATGGTAAGCGTAGCAGTATTCAATGGAAATACAATAAAACTGTCTGCAAATTTGAATTCTGTTCATTACAGATTTATAAAATTTGGCCTGCAAGAAACACTTGCATCCCAAATGAAATGGTGCATCTAGGTAACAAGCTTACCACAACATAACAACAATACCTCAACCCTCTAATTAAGGTAGAGCTATGAGAGAGAGAACATCGCTGCAGAAAATTGGCCACAAGGTTATGCTTGTAACTAGACAGCTCAAATTTCAGAGATGTTCCAGCTCTAAGACCTGATCTTATCAGGTGTGGGCCACAGCTAGGTTCAGAACAACCTGAAACTTGCTTTCTTGGATCTAGTTTGGCCATTGTTCCACAGCACAGAAAGTAGAAGTAGTTTTCAAAGATTTCTGTGCACCAAAATCCTCAAGAAGAGTTTGGGAGGTTTTCCGACACTCAGAATCCTAAATTCTCTCTATTAAAGTCAAATTGTAATGCTAAGATATATCTTAAATGTCATCTTAAATCAAACATCACTTCTTAGACAACGGAATCACTGCCAACACATTGCTGAAGACAAGCAAGACTGCAAACATCTACTTTGCCATTAAATCCAATTGCTACATAGATACAGAAAAAAAGAATCATTTTATTTTTGGATCGATTTTTTTCAGAATTTAAATGAACTTTGTTATATGTTCAGTGATTAATAGAACATATAGCAATTTATATATGTTATAGGCAAAAAGCAAACAAAGCAGAGCATGTTTTGCTTTTCAGTAGCTGGTGGGAAAGAACGAGTATCTACTCAGGGTTATTTCTGCCTTATTATTAAAAAAACACAGCATAAGAGGTTAATTAAACTGTACCATCTAACACTCAAAAAGAATCAGAAGTTTTGCCAACATTGTTCTTATCAATTTGCATTTGGAATACCGTGCCCAAACATATCAAGAACAAAAGCACTAAAATAAGAACTAAGAATATTCTGTCATCCCTTCACTCTTGAAGGAGAAACTCTGAGTAAACCACCGAGAGAGTGGTTAAAAAATAAAAGAGAATCCCAACCCACAGCAGTTTTAATTCAAACGATGATTTCATTTTGGAAGAAAGGTATTGCAAATGGATATTCCAGGAGTAATCAGATCATTACAAATTTGTGATTCTCTCAGAAAATAATCCCAACTGGCCAGAACCTACAAGCTACAGATGTGACCACTTCGGTCACATGCTCATTTCTTAAGTAGCAATACATATTTTTCTACAAACCATTTCTACTCTTTGAACAAACAATATTTCGACATTACTGGCATTAGAAACCACTTAATGAAATTGCTCTCATCCTGTACCAATGTCTACTCCATGATTTTATACATTGCTTAAATGTATACAAGAGGATTATTAATCAACTACAACAAATTCAAATTGACCTCAGTTCTGAACGACTTTTCTAATTTGAGGATTTTTTTTTAAAACTAGTGATGAAACATCTGTAGTGAATCTCACTTTATCTGCAATTACTGTCCAAAGGAAGCAGCCATCATTAGCTTGAGTGCTAGGATATTGCTTCCAGTATCACAGTGTGGAAAAAATACAAACGGCATTTTACAAAAGAAACAAGTATAAAAGCTCCTTCAAGATCAGTCACTGCTGCAAATAAGTTTGTGAAACCTCTCAACATTACCTTGTCAGTTGGTTAGTGCTTCAAGAGGCAGCAAGGAGGCCTTACAGCATAAGTCAAAGAAGATACTGTGCAAACCTAGAGAAAACTACTTAGCTAATTTCAAATATAGTTTGTGGGAAATCCAGGTATGAGAACAGTGGACACTTACACTACCTTATTGGACAACATTATTTTGGTAACTGAACCAAGTCTCTACTTCAAAGAACATCTTTAGAACCAACTAGTGCTCTGCAAAGCAATAAAACTCCCTACAAAACTTACAAAGACCTGAGGGAAAACCGTTCATTAGGAAATTTTCATGGATAAAATCCAATTTTTGAAAATGCCCTTATTCCATCAGTATTTGGATTGCAATTCACTTTTATAAATAGAGCAGCAAATAAAAATGGGTTATTGGCTTACTATATTACATTTCTGAACAAGTTCTTACCTTAATGCTCTCATGTTATAGGATATTTATAAGCTAATGTGTCATTAAAAACCCTGAATTGGTCAAAATTCAGAATTCCCATTCTATGGTAAATTAATTCCAAATAGTGTTAGTGGCAATATAACCAAACACACATTCTGTGACACATTCATTTCTGCATCTGCACCATGCTACCACTCATGCACTTTCATGCAATATATGCACATTAAAAGGAAACTTCCCCAATTTTTGTGAGGGCTTGCTCTTAGCCCTTGATAACATACTTTCAACCTTGTGTAATATTTAATTTTAATGTAAACAAAAGGTTTTAAAATAAATTTTATTTTAATGTAAAGAAAAGCAAATGCTATTCAGATGAATATTAACCAAAACATCTATCTTATCGTGCTGTTAGAAATGCACCTCATTTGAAGATGCTTTGAAACAGTTTGGCACTGGCAACAGGAAAATAAACAGCGATGCTAATTAGAATATCTGCTTGTTCCAATACCTTCACACTGGCTCTCAAATTTCCTTCCCGGCATGTTAAAAACGGCTTCTACTCTAATTAATACTGATCAAAGTTTCAAACTTTAAATTTTCATTATGGCTCAAACACTGAACAAGCGAACATGAAAAAAAAGTTGTTTCAATTACAGTAGTATCTGGTTTAATATTATTTAATCAAGTAAGTAGGCAGCAAACAAATAATGATATAAAAATGCAAATTGAAGTAAAAAGAAAACTGTATAACCAGAGCTGTGCATCGCTGAAGGGTCTGACAAAGCGCTGCCACAAGACAGGAGGATTGCCTGCCTCCTAGGGCTCCTGCTGTTCAGATTCTGGAAGCCTGGGTGCTCCCCCCCCTTGCAGCAGGAGGAACTGGTGCTAGCCACAGAGCACTGGAAGCCTCAGCTTCCCCATGCTAAGGGGCTCCTGCAGACCCTCATGCTCAGGAGCCATGAGGGCTCCTGAAACCCCCTCTAAACAGCCATGAAACCAGCCCGAGCCGTGCTCAAGAGCTAGGAAGTGGAATTCCATCTAGATCAGATCTCATAGATAATTTTCTTTCCCTAAGCCTTTTACACTACCCCCAGCTACACTGAGGTTTTAGTATCAGCGACCTCTTGCCAAGATATCCCCCTCCCCTTGGCAATGTAAAATCAAATAGCAAGTGGATCAAAAACTTTTAGAATCATTGAAAAAAATACAAAAATATGAAGCAGTAGTTTGGGGTGTAAATGTAAAATGATAGAATGATTGATTTAGTCACCAGTAAAGTCTTAGTTTTAAGTTTCCATGCTTATTTTTAAACCCTTCAAAAAAACCAAACCAGCACAAACTTTTAAGTGTATTTATGAAAAAAATCTTTTATGTGACCAGAGCATTGATTACATACAGATATATATATGCAATTTCCTTTATATACATGATTTATATATCCACATTAATTATAGGCACATATAATAGAGCTATATTAGATATATGTAATATAGACACATATACATATTTTTGGTCTAAATGTACCAAATATTTCCTTCTACCCTTGTCAGTCAAATCTTGCACAGAATGTGCAGTGGTTTTAATAGTGTAATTTTACTTATTTAACTTGCTGACTGTGAAGAAATAAAATCAAATGAGAACTTATTCATAAGCATAGCAGCTTTCTTTTTGGTTAATTTACAGCACTTTGGACTTATTTTTTCCCCTGCACAAGCAAGTTTTACGTTAAACACTTTTTAAGCATATTAGAACAAATCCTCACACTCATTATTATTACTTCTAGTTCATGGTTAAGTTTGTTTAACTTAAAATGTTACTGAAAAAATATTTATCTACAGTAACGTTGAAAAAATACGTGTACTGGACATAGAATATCAACATCTTTGGCAAACAGGACAAACATTAATGAACTAAACGACACTTCTGCTGGTGTCACTGTGCTAAGCCAGATGATGTTTTATGCCCAGGAAAATGTAAATATATTTTTTTCAGCTGAGTGTTAAGTTACAAAGTGACCCAGAGATTCAAAACTAATAACAAAACAGGAGAACACACATGAAAGTATAAGTTGTTATTTTTACATCATGGTAGCCAAAACCTACTGAAGTCACCCAAGTTCTTCCCAGATTTTGAAGCAAGCATCAAAGGAATTTTGGAAGGACCAAAAGTCAGTTGTGGATTATGAAACATAACAGAGCATTTGCAAATTCAAATCAAGTGTCTAAATTCTAATCTTACATTTGCAAAACTGGAAGCCACTAAAAATCATCCAAGGCTTTTTGTTAGGAAAAAAATTCCTCAGTTCTGTTCTTAAATAAAGATAAAATGGGAAGTGTACTTTAAAAATAAAATATTTAATGACTCAACTACATTCCCCCCCTCCCCCAGCACAGTATTTAAATGGGGTTTTTTTATATAACTAAGAGCCTGCAAAGCCTGTCAGACAACAGGTCTTTTAATGGAAAACTTCCACCCTTCCCAACTACAGAAATGTTGGCAAGTCCTCCACAAAACACACATTAGCACTATAGCATGCCTGGACAAAATGTATATACTTCCAAGTAAATACAGTAATACTTTCACACAAAACCAACCTAAAAGGATCCTTCCAAAGAAAGAAGAGTAGCGTAAACCAGAATCAAGTCTGCATATGGGAAATAACACAGTAAAGACCGCGATCTCAACTACAATCAAACACTTTACAGGACAGATAATTTGCGTGTGTGTTACCCTGAAACAGGTATTCGACAGATGTTGATTTCCTGGCTCTTAGTCATGAAGTTCATCATACCAATTTTTAAATCTACTTAGAGAACCACCGACAAGCCAGCTGCAGTAAATGCAGGTATATTTTGTACAGGTTTTAATAGGAATAAAGACAGGGCTTAAATACAAGAAGTACCAGCAAGTGACAAAGCTGGACTGGCATGCAGCTGTGCTTATGTACATACACACAAGTGAACCTGAAAGAGCTTTAGGGATTTGAGGTATTTATATCACTGGTCCAATCATACCTCCCATCACTCACCTTCACAGCTATAGCTGTACACAGCGACCGTTGAGCTTTCCACCAGATTCTCGTCATGATGCCAGCTCACTGCCATGTTCCCCATTCCAAAATAAGGTTCTTGTTTTAAGTACAGCATTTGCAGTGGATCCATGTAATTTAATAAAGTCAAGTTATAAGATGTTCTGTTCTTCAGACTTAAGTGGTCATCCTCTTGTACACAACAACTGCTTTGATCTTTTGAAACAGACTCTTGCTCTGTAAGAGAAGCACCAGTATTTTGCTCCCTATCTATTACAGTAGTATCTTGAGCTTCTTTAGTCTCAGACAAATTTTGTCCTTGCAGCGCTTTGACTGCTTCAATATGCAAGTAGTCATTAAGCCTGATTAATGCTTTACAAGCTTCACGTATTTGAGGACTGCAATATTTTATATCATAACCTTCAGTAGGCCAAGGAACTGTAAATAATCTTGTGTTCAGGTACTTGTAAGTGTATCCTGGGTTTCCAATTAATATACGAGACACTGGGGTAACAAAATCTTTTCCTTTGATCCTTACAAGATCTTGAAAGAAACAATCATGTTTTCGCAGCGTCAGAAAGCCCTCCTGTACTATTTGATGGAGCTCTTCAGGTACTGTATCAGATTTTCTAAATATCAGCTTGGAGTATTTGGTCTTCCACTAAAGGAGGGGAAAAAAACAACCACCAAAAAACAAAAACAGCAACAGAATTATTCTTTTTACAGGAACCAAAGTATTTCAGATATTCAAGAACATCAAGGCTAACTTCACAAGTTATCAATCACTGAGTCCAGAATACAGTGAAGAAACAGATGTTAGTATCATTACTTTATTTTCCTATTCCATTAGACTGCACAAATTGTGGCTATGTACCAGCAGCCTGTTACCAGAGAGCATCACCAGGGCAAATCTCTAAATAAATAAATAAATCTTAGGATTCTGCCAGAGATAAATAGAACATATAAGCTCCCTGATGGATCTGTACATAATGCTACCTGTAAGTATATAAATAATAGAATACTGAGCAGTAACAAAGTACCTCTGCTTTTTGCAATAGTTATGGAGACCCTTCTGTCTCATTCTGATGGACAGAATTCTAGAGGGCTACATGATAAACTGAAACAGTTTTAAATGAATACATAAATTTTCAAAAAAGACCAGGATTCTGCTGTACTGCACCTCCATCTTAAATATAGTCCCTGGCATACTGATCCTTTGCATTTCCACATTCCTCAATGGAGGCCAATTAGCTCTCATTTCACGTAAAAGTTTCCTTTTTAGATAAAATATGATTTCCAAACTTATTTCCCTCCCCATCTCCCCACCTGTAAAACCCTTTTTCCTTATATGCTCTTCTGACCACACCAGCTCTGGTACCAGCTGGAGTTCAGTATCCAGCAGCGTGTGGATGGAACAGCTCCCAGCAAGGTATAACTCCACTAATCAGCAGTATCTTGCTTTGTATGCAAAACACTGCTTCCCACTCCAGGAGGCCTTGGATGGTTTTATTTTGTTAATCTGGTTTTCTAAGGAAGTGAGTATTACAATCACACCTTTTATTGGTTGCCTATAAATCTGCTTTAACTACTGCTGGGACTGTCTGGCAAACTGGACAACGGCTAGAGACCAAGTTCTTATAGAGACCAGGTTCCTACCTATTCCATTAGAATGTATGGATAAATAAAAGAAATGGATGCAAACTAGGGCCCTTAGTGTAATGTGAGCCTGACAGGTATCAATTACCATGAAAGGTATTCAATTAGCTTGAACAACTCACAACACCTATTTCCTTTTGGCCAGAAGTTACTGAGTACTCTGGGGAAAAGGTCGATACTGATGGAGTTGGGCGGGGAACCAAAATCTGAAGCATTAGGCAGTGGGGCAGTAACACATGGATGGACAAACCTGAACTAGCAAAACTTTGAACATAAGCTATTACACTAGTAAAAGTGCTTTTAGAAAACAAATGAAAGCCACCATCACAAAAGCATCACACTGGCCTACGATCCAGCTGTGGGCTCCTGCTACAACTCAAAACCACTTTACTAGTACTATCTACTTACAAGTCAGGTTTGAACCTGCCTTTCAGGAAATTAATCTTAAAATCCAGAAAAGGTGTCTTGAAAAGACACAAACCATGCGAGTAAGTCAGTACACATGTTTTCTACTGAAGGAAAACAGACTTCTGCATCATAACAGGTTGCTATCCTACAACACTGAAGGCTAAAAAGCCACCTGGCTTCACAGGATCCGTTGTTTCTACTAAAAAGGGGACATAAAAAGAAGTCTATTTTAAAATAATGGTCATGCATCATAAATCTGATTTTATCTGTAAATCTTGCCACCATTTCTTGTGATTTTTTTTACAGTTGAACTAATTCCCTTTCTTTTATGCACTTATGGCTTCCAAAAACTAGCTTCCTAGAGGGGAAAACCCCATAACAGTATCTACAGATAATAATTTCTGATTAAGTATTTACATGCTTAACTTTACCAAAGCTTGAAAACAGTCCTAGCCATCTGTTTGAAGGTGCCTCTACAATCCCCAGCACTGACCACTGGATCCCAGCTTTCACTGAAAGAACTGAATATAAAATTGATCAATGCAATTTGCCTGAGCTTGCCAAGTGATTCCTTTAGGGGTCCTGAACTGTCCCCTTTGTTTCAATCAGTGCCGTGCATCTGTAGCCTTTCAATAGTACAGTGGAGAAACACTGATAAAAAGTAACTACAAATTTTAAGGATTTACAGCTATAGGCTTCCAGTTGGATGTGGGGTGTAGGTTGAAGGAATCATATATATTCCTTCACAACAAAGACTGAACATTCTACATTGTAACATATAAAGATTATTACTGCATGATTTGTTTTATTATGAAAATGATATGTATAAAAAAAGCACTAACAGTTCCATATCCCAGTATTTCTTGAAAAAATCCTGTATATTGATGTACTCAGGCCAGACTATCTGATAATTACCACAATACATACGCTATCATGGCATATTTCAAAAGTCATAATAATTACATATTTTTAACCCATTTAACATACTGAATTTCTGACATGAGTCTCACACATGAAGCTCTAAATGATTATTAATTACAAACAGGAGGAGGGAAATTGCAATGCAACATAAAGCAACTAAATTGCCTGAAAACATGCAGTAGAAAGGACAGGCACAGATTTTACAGAGGGGACAGCACTGTATTCCCCCTCCTGAACTGCAGACCTAATGTCTTCCACATTTTGTGGAAGCCCAGAGAGAAGCACATTATCCTTGGGTTCTGCTTTAAAATGACACGCTTGAGAACTATTTTATCATTATGTTTTAAACAGTATACTTGAGATTCTATCTTAAAAACCCCACACTGATACCTCTGAAGAAATCAGGAAGCGGAAACACGTTTCCAACACATTACATGAAAACCGTTTGGTCTTTAAATCTCCACCAGTCACTATGCTATGTCCTACCTAAGGAAAGGATTAAGGGATCAGAACGCAGGGTGAATGCTGGGTTCACACTGGACACCTTATTTTGGGGGATGGGGAAGGGGAGTAAGCATGTACTCTGTGTTGTAACTCTGAGGGAAAGTATTAAAGTTCAATTCACTGCTCACTCTGAAAGAAACAGGTACATTGCAGGACACCAAAAAAGCAAAACATCTGATGCTCAAATCTTCATATAAATGTCAAACACATGATTTTCAATATACATGTGCTTTCACATCTAATGGTGGCACTCACCACAGAGAATCACCCTACAGGATGACTCAAGTGACAGAATAAAGTCAGAAATCAGGAATAAGGACCTGAGATAAGCAAACTGCCACTTAAATCATCAGATGACAGCTTGTACTTCAGGTATTTCTGAACTGCCTTGTTAGTATTGTTCACTGGCTTTAAACGTTACATTGTATCAGCCGATGGTTTGGGGACCTTTACTGCAACGCTTCAGCAGGCAAGACACACCGAGTGAAATTTCCCAGTGAAGTTGTGCTTGTGAGGTAATTTTTAGCTTTGTTCAAACTGTAGGTTTACATCCCTGACAGAACATGGTACCATGTTTTGGGTTTGTTTTTTTTTTCTTGCATCCTGCCAAACCTTTCCAACTCATTCCCAGAACACTGCTTTATCATGGGTGCACCCTTAAAGGAGTAAGTCAGGTCTCTATAGAAAGATGGATTATAAAACTCAACTGCGTGACATGTTTTATTTTGCCAGTTTGCTGCCTTCAAGCTCACTCTTCTTTTCCTCTTCATCTGTAGTACACTTAAGTGTCACGGAACTTGTAATACCTACATGTCTGATCAAGTAACATTTCATAGCCACCATAAGAATACAAGGTGCTTGTGATGCTTACTATTATCATATATACTTAAAAATATCTAGCATGAACCAAACTCTACACAGAAGCATGATTTTATATGATGCAAAAAGAATGTAAACTCTATTACAGCTTGAATAGGTCTGGTTTCACTGCTTATCTTGTTGCCATTGTTGTCTATTTATGGCTTACTGATACCAAGGAAATCAGATGCCACTGGGGCAACCTTGACTCCATCTTCTCTTACAGACTACTTATTGGTTGAAAGTAGAATTGAGTGAAAAATTTCCAAATGTATATGTTAATATTTCCCCTATTTTGCCAAAGCTGAGCTATTAGTAGTTCTCTTCACTTGGGGGGATGGGCAAGGAGAAAAAACAAAAAACACCCAACTTAAAAACCAGTGACGCGTATTTTAGCAAAACATAATTAACTGCACTTCATGATTATATGTTACCTGGTACTCATGTACTGATACTCAGGGCAGAATCTTAAAAATCAATCTAGTTCACTAAGTTTTTCTTCTTGAATACCCCAACTCTAGAGGTCTTACTTTGCACCACCTGTATGTACATCATCAGCCATCAAAATACCTTCTTCATATCAGATTTCACAGTGTCTCTTTGAAGAAAGATTTATTTGTTGTTCAGTGCAAAGAGCCATTTTAGTTTTAAACAAATACAGTTAAAAGAAATATATTACCAATTGATGGAAATCAGCATCGTCTGGTGTAACATATGGAAGCCTTTTCTCTCCAAGTTCTTCAAGAAGCTTTTTTTTCTATTTTGGAAGAGTAAAATTGAAAAAGAAAATTAGACTAAAAAGCAAGATAAAGCCAGTCAAGTATAAAATTAGTTGTACTTAAAAGATACAAAGATGTGCAGGTATCTCTTTTACTATCTTTAATTCTGGAAAATTAAATAAGGAAAAATGGATGCAAAAAAAACCAAAAACTGTGTAGCTTTTCCATTGTCAAAGCATTAATTTGGGTTAGGTGGTACCAGAGCATGTGAGTATTTTGCCTCCTAACGTCTTTTTCATTTAGATAACCATTCCTTATTAAACTGATGAAAATCTATCTTAGCCTAGTGTTCCATGCTACTGTGTATCTATGTCTACTCTGTATCTTGATACTAACGTTTCCTTTAAAAATTTATTTGGTATTTAATTTTGTGTACCCAAGGGGTACAAAGCTTCTATTCCATTAAATGGCTCAACAATATACCTTATTAAAACAATGGGCACAAGACAGGTGTATGAAGGGTACATCGGGGTTGATGTTGGGGGTGTGGTAAGAACCAGCTGGCTGGGAAGAGCAGAACCCCTCTCCCCCTTCACTTAACTCCCTTTTTACTTGTTTTAGACTGAGTATTGCCAGCAATATTTAGTCAACACAACCACTAAGAGTTTCCTAGGATAAAAGCCTGATTTTCTCCAATTTTCCAGGGGTTTATTAATAAATAATACATTGATGGACCCATTATGTAATTAATTGTGCAGCTAAAGATTTGGAAAGTGGAAAAGATGCTTGAAACATGGCATGAGATTTCTTTTTAATCTAACAATGCCAATCCATGACAAGTCCATCCGCATTTATCTACCCAGAGTCTAACTCAATATGATATAAAGTACAGACTGATAGCAGCATGTAACAGTGGAAGTATCAGCCTATTTCTTGTTTCTTTCAGCTGGCAAGCATTGTTTCTTCACAAACTTCGATCACTAACAAATATTTGCTAATAAAAATGCAACTCAAAGATCATTTAGCTACACTGCCATAATGCTTAAATATTTCAGATAACAGGAGACAAATTCTCATATTTTTGGCAATATTTTAAACTATATAAACACTACCACAAGAGATAATTGAAGTTGTGGCTCCCTCCAAGCTGAAGAGCAACACCTGATGGGAACAGAATACTACATTTAAAAGAGCAGTAAGGGTGTAATGCAAAGGAAAACAGAAGGCTATCACTGACACCTTCATAAAACCAAACTACATGAGAACTACACACTTCTTCACCTAAACATCACTGCAAATTGATTATTTCATTGACAAGAGAATCCACTGTGTTAAAAATAATAAAATCCTTTTTTCTTCTAAATTCACCTTTTCACAATCTTTCTGGTTGCATACAGACATCAAAAGAGACCTTCCCAATTCTGGCAATCCTATTTCAAAACGGAAGACAGACAGACCACATGTAGTAACTAACTCCTGGCTTACAGCAAACATATAAGCAAGGAGAGCTGAACTATGAAGAGTTGTTCTCTATTTTATTCCATGACAAGTTTCATTTATTTAAATTTAAGCATCAACGATGACAAATGAGGTTTAAAATCATAAGGACATGTAGAAGATAACATTTATAGCCAATAGACCAGTCAAACTAAAATAAGAGCAGGTAGCTCTCACTTATCTCCACACTCAGTCTGCTGATCACCTACGTAGGAGAGCAGCACTGAAGTTGCAATCTAGCTCTGGAATTTCTCTAGGTCTCTGCTTTTCTTTGGGAACAGGTTGTTGTTACGTTGGGTGAAAGAGCATAATGGAACTTCAGATTAAGTTGGCAAAAAAATAACATGCTAATTTGCTGCATATTCTAAAACAGTAACATTTCTCTATTACAAAGAACTTGCTACAATTTTATTACATGAAATCACAGAAAACATTAGATTGCCTTTATTATCTGTGAGATAAACCATATTTAACTGCAGGGAAAAAATCCCCATATATTTTAGCATGGACTCAATCTGTGGGGAAAAAAGGAAAAAAAATAAAGAGAGGTGGGAAGAAAAGAGATTCTGACAATTTCTCTGTCAAGTACCAGCCTCTTGGCAAAAAGCACACAACATTAAAATGCACTCTTGTGTATAGGTAGTACTAGTTGACTGTCAGATCTGGCTAAGTGCCGCTCTTCAGCTTGATGTACAGACTAATACACACAGCTGGGTGGTATAACACACTGCTCATCTCTTATGCAAGAAGCTGTCACACAGATGTCAAAAACATCAAGCTATTCACGAATACCTCCAAAAAGTAAAAAAAAAAAAACCCACAACACAAATGTGAAGATCTGGCTATACCAGCTGGCTGATGTGTATAGTCTAAGCACTCTTACATAAGCACTGCTTAGAGGCTCTTCCAACACAGGAAAAAACCCCAATAATTGCCTTTACTTGAAGGTGCCAGGCATATGAAAAAGCACTTCTCTAAATCGGATTTTACATCTTAAAAATGATTAAGAGCATAACAGTTTACGCAGGTATGACTTATTTTTCTTAACCATTAGAAAAATGTGATTTTTATATACCTTAGTGATGCTGATACACAAAAGAATCTTACGTGCACCATTTCTATAATGTCATCATGCACTGTGTACTGCTCAAGAAACCTTGTAATTATTGCACTCAGGCCTTCAGAAAGGAGAAAATCTCTGCAAATAAAGATGGGACTTAATGACATCTTCTGCCAAGCAGCAAAACAGTATAAAAATTTCTACAGCTAACATATTTCCCTGCAGGGTGTCAATACCGTTCTCAAAAGGTTTCATTTCTTTCTTAATTGTAAGAGAAAAGTTCAATATCTAAGCTATAAACACCTGTGAAGGCCTTAGCGTTTCAAACATACAATCCCACTTCATTTCATCATCAAACAATCAGAGGACAATAGTAATTTTCCAGTTTACAGGTCATTGTCTTGACTGAAACAATGTATTCTAAAAACTACTTTTATTGAAATCACATTGAAATCTTATTGAAATTAGATCTGACAAAAACTTAAGGCTGCAATGTTACAACAACTCTTAATACATAAAACCACTGAAAAGATTAAGCTGCAAAAGTTTTCCCCCCCATTTTATCCACCCTTGGCATAAAACACACTGAAGAATTTATTGAAGAATTCGCATTTGTTCACATAAGGAGAGAAAAGTCACCACTAGTAATATTCACTTCTGAAAAGATAACCCTGTTACTAGGGTTAGCAAGGCACTCTGAAAAATGCATATTGCCATGAAAGACAGACCTGAATCAAAAGTTCATATGCAAACTTTTGGTTTTCCAAAAAGTCTCTCCTTTCTATTAGCTTCTTCCCCACATAAGAAAGTACATTAGGACCTGTGTTTGTCTTTTTTTTTTTAATTCAACTACAATAAAACGTGGATTTCTTTCAAGTCATGCATGAAGGACTACTGCTCTGAAGTTTGATTTCAATGGCCTTATAAAGGAGGAAGATTAAATACTTCATATAGTAAAAATTTTGTGACAACACCAAGACCCCATATATATAAAAGAGCCACCACTTTACAGAAACTTCCACAACCTTACCTCTTAACACTCTTTCACATTTTAAAATAAACAAACCAACCAACCACACCAAGTCTGGGATAGTTTCTTAAGGCAGGAATGCGATTTTGAAGTTGACATTTGTTTAAAGGACCAGGCTTTCCAAGTGTTAGCTGTTACATCTTCATAGCAACCAGGATCATTCAAGTAGCTCGCTAAAATCAGTTGTGTTTAGAAATGAATATCAAGTAATGAAAAAATACATTCCAAAAACCACTACTACAGCTCTTATTTCTCCATTATCACATATATTAGATGTGAGAAATATTTTACTTCAAATTAATCCTGTAAACTCCACTCATCAAAAGATCTTAAGGGACTGGCCAATTCTGCATCACCATTAACTCAAATGAAAAAGTTATATTTCCAGGTTAGCCTTCACTGCACTCAAGTCTTACAAAAGCCCTGTCTCTGCTATATTCTTGCTATAATCCAGCCTGTCAAAAATATTGGCAGACATATGACCATACTGTGCCATGCTTTACATACCACAGTTTTCCCCCTCCCATAATACTGTACACAAGATTTTTTCATATTAAGGACAAAAACTTGTATAATCATCAAAATAAAATTATCTAAGACTCTTGAATGATATTTAATAGCCCATAAACCCATTTCCTAACTACACTGCAATAAAGCATGCTGTTTATGTTATATAACCATCGTGCATCTTGCTCTCCCACTGAACAAACCAGCCCAGTTACAGAAGTATCAGGGTGCATTTCAAGTGATACGATCATGAAAATAACTACATAATGAACAAGCTACTGTAGCACAAAGACCTCAGATCTAACACCAGCATTTGTAACTAAGCAGCTGTCTAGAAGACTGACATTCTTTCCTGCAAAGGCACTGTTTGTCTTTGCTTACTAATTTCAACCTCTCTCACCCCTTCTCATAAATCAACAGGCCCCGAGTTTGGTACACACACGCTCACAAGCCCAGTCATGCATACCCACAACATACTTGGCTGATGTAACTGAACTAACAGTTAATTTATACACTGAAGCAGCTTAGCAATGTGTGAAAAATGTCTTTGCTACCAGTTTCCCCTTTCTCCCCACCCTGATGTGTTAAGGGCCCCTTAATTGTTGTTTTAACCTACAGGAACATTGTTCCTTTGGCCAGTGGCTGTTAATGGAACAGAACCAGCAATTTTCTTACCCAGCTGAGTGTAGATTTGTCACACATGGATTAGCACTTTAAGTAATCATAAAACTTTGAAGTGATAAATTGCTCAAACATAGCCACTTTTTGCTGAAAAATGCCCCTAAGTCTCATCAATGAACTTCTACTTCTGCAAGCATCTTGACACCATCAAGATGCTTGATGGTGTTCTATCTTGATTTCTTGTTCTATCATTTGTGCACCCTATTCCAGCAGGTAACAGTTGGTAAATGGATCAGTTGGATTAGGTGAGAAGTAAGAGCATCCAAACCTTGTTTGAAAAAAATGGATCAAGTTTCAATCAGATCTCAAGTTCATCAGTTTTCTTCTTATACATATGGACACAAGAGCACATGTGCACCTAAGGAAATGTTTAAAAAAGTGGACACTGAGATCAACACATTTGTGAATCACAAGGAATAGATAAGGACACTGTGTCATTTCTGCATGCCACTCTTTGCATAGTTTCACTGAAAAATAGCCAATAGCTGCAAAATAACTAGATTCCTTAATCAAGCAGTTCTTAACTAGTTCACCTCCAGAGACTAGCAGACAGAAACCTTGGTGACTCTTACCAATAATTGATTCTGCAACATAACAAAAATACCTCTATAAACCCAGGCCCAGGAAACCAAGTGGGTTTCAGCAGCTGTGAAACACTAGGCACCAGTCTTTTAACAGAGAACAGATTCAACAGAGATTAAAAACAGATTAAATAAACCCACAAATTATAACAAGGGTTAATGTTGAAACAAGGATGCATTTGGCACTACTGTATGTAGACCTCTCGTGTTGTAATGGCACTAACAAGTTACTGATGTTGACTTCTGAAGTCTATTGCCAGAATATAGGGCACTGTAGTGCCCAGGAGCTGCACACTACACATGAAGGGGAAATACACTGACATGGTGCTGTGTGCCCTTGAGTGACCCAGGGAAACAGAAAGAAACACTGAGAATCACCACCACGTTTTGGGAAGCATTGCATATCTGCAGTGTGGAACAGTACAACCTTCACTGGGGTATAATATCATTAGTGTAGCAAAGCAAGAGCAAACACGCTGACCAAGGACCTCCAGAATGAAAGCCAAGGGCTGACACAGCTTGGGATACATATGCAGAACCTTTGCAACAGACTTATAACTTCTGTTTATAACACATGAGCAGGTCACACTATACAGTTTTCCAGAACCACCAGCAAGATCAAAGATGCAATTCATTTTCCTGCAGCTTTTCTTCATTACCAGAAAATACCGAGTCTTGCAGTATTTCTGATCTATACGCATTTTGACAGGTAGAGGTAGAAGTATCCACGGTGCTATTATCATAAAGATACTTAAAAACTGGGTGTGGGCTAAGGATTTTAAGCATTGAAATATGACCCAGAGGAAAATGCAAGTCAAAAGTAAAGTGAAAAAACATTAAAAACAGATGTTTCCTTAATTATGTATATTTAGCATAAAGTGTGGTTTTCAAAGTCCCCTTGATAACACTGCTGAAGATAGTGTTCATGTACAAAGAGCGGGTGCTAAGTGCAAATGCTTGTGCCATGCAATCGGCTACAAGGAAGATCAATAAAGAGCTAGAGCATTAAATTTCACACACTGTAACTGTCATACCCATTACATAGTATTTGAACATCTTCGTAGGCCACTACAAAATTGTTGACTCTTGATATTTCTAACGGAACTAAATTGTTTTCCAGAGATTTTATTAGCACAATAAGCACTATGGAAGTATAAAACCCACTTAGAAACTTGGTGAAACATGAAGATCTTTACAGCCTTCCAAGACATCATATTTGATTATTTAACTATATTCTTCACTCCCGAATGAAAAGACAGGAAGATGGTTGAAAGCCTTAAAGATAAAAGGAAACACTTGTCTTTTGTGTTAAGTCACATTTCACCAGATACAGAGCCGATATATTTTAGAGGAGATATTTAAAAGACAATTCTTGAGAGTATATGCCAAAATTAACAAAATCACTGCAGACGGAATACACAGAAGGGGTATGCCAGGTGCCCTGGGGTCTGGCTGCAGAAGCAGCACCCTGCTTCCTGCCTCTACACTTCAATCTTTGTGATTTGTCCTTTTCAAGGACACAATAAACACAGATTTTCCTTCAAACATTTCTCGCACTAGAGGAGCCTTTGAGCAATAGCTTTGTGCAATTCCCCCTTCTCTCCCCAAAACAATTTAAAGGCAACCATCACTGATGCCTCATCATGGTTACAATAAATTTGTGTCATACAAATTGTCAATGCATTTCCAAACCAGCACAACCAACAAGATGTTATTTTTGAAGCTACACAAGAGTACAATATTAAGGCAACTGCATAATTTTTGACAAATTATTTTCAAGGACAAAAATTACAGGTCACATTATGTAGGTAAGTTTAACATATGCATTGATATTTGTACAAAACTATTCAGCTGCAGAAAGTGCAGTTTGAAACATCTTCTCATTTATAAGACCAACCTGCGAAATAAACACACAGACTTCTCTTGTATTTAGAGACTAATATCCTAATTTTACATAACTACTCCACTGGTCAAACAATGACAACATTTGCCTAGGAAACCCATGAACTTCCCAAGACAGTTATTAATGAAGCATCATTGATTTTTGCCATACAAGTTCAAGGAGTATATTGCTAATCTAGGGCTTGCTGAAAGAAAAGGGGGTTTTCTTAAAAAAAAAATATTTAAAGAAAAACCTTCATAGCAAGCAATGCAAATGCAGTGAACAATTCCAACCTAGCTGCTTTTAAGTCTGCAGGCTTTGTTTTGTTCACAGCCTCTGGAAGAAGCC
Source organism: Porphyrio hochstetteri (assembly GCA_020800305.1). Lineage (NCBI taxonomy): Eukaryota > Metazoa > Chordata > Aves > Gruiformes > Rallidae > Porphyrio > Porphyrio hochstetteri. The sequence goes on along the minus strand of CM036918.1, from coordinate 20,294,466 downwards.
ACACGGGGAACAAAAAACTAACATTTAACATTTCAATTGGCAGACAGCGATTAGCAAATTTCAGGGTCTGAAAGAAGGTTAGGCAAGTTCAGACCAGAAACAGGGAGCACAATTTAACAGAAAGGATAATTAACCATTGGAGCAGATCACTGCTCTGTGAGATGATTTCTCCCTCATGGGAATTTATTTTGTATCAAGTTTGGGTGTTTTTCTAAATGGTACATTTTAGTTCAGCAGTTCCCAAGCTGTTTAGACCAGTACTCTGCATGATTCATCCATGTGCACATACTGCCTAACTAAATAAACGGAATGCCACAGAGTCACACTGACTGAAAATTGGTGCATCTTATTCCTCAGTTTGGTTTTGATTCATCTCTTTGCCAGTCACCAGTGGTCATACTGACTCAGACTTAGACAAGAGTTTGTTGGGATCTGTGTTTCACAGTACTTGGAACATTTACAGTACGATCACAAGGTTAAAGAACTACAGCTGAAGGAACGACTTCCAATTCAGTGATCCTTCACTCGCATCTTATTCTTAAACTGACTGCATAATTTAAAGAACAAGCTTAGGGTATGCTAAGTGACAAAGTGCAAGAGTAGATCTACTTTAATCTTAGTACTTATCAAAGTAGATCTGCTACACCCCTTGCTGTGTACCAAACCAAGGCAAATTTCATAATGCAAATCAACACTTTGTTTAAGAAAACATTTGTTGAGCAAACTTAAGAACTGTTACTTTTTCAAATAATGTTGGTTCAGTAAAGCAATCATAACCATTACAAAGGCTAATACTTGTTTTAATATTCATTACTTGCATATACAGACCTTATTTCTTGTTAACCTTTGCCCTCACCTGCAATGATCAAGTGCAATTTTGCAAAGCAGCACTACTCAACTAAAATGGACATACTCAAAAAGTATTTCTTAACTTACCCATGTTGAGGAAAACTTCTGTCTGTCCTTCCTCTCCATACGCTTATACCCCTAACTGTGCTAAGAGTCTAGATAGCCCTGCTGCTATCACTGGCTCTGCCTTTTGAGTATGTAGTACAGTAGTGACAAGTCTTTTTAAAAATCACCTCTATCCTTCTCCACAATATTCTCATTCTGAAATGCAGGATGGAATTCTGAGGGTGAAAAAGAGAGAACCATTCCAGTTTTCACCACTTTCATCTTATCTGCTCCCTTCTGCAGAAAAAAAAAAAGGAGAAAAAGGAGGAAAAAAAAAAAAAGACTTAAAGACCTAGACTCTCCTACTGCATATTCATACTGCCAAACTTAAACATGCAATTCCTACAAAGAGCGTTAATTCATTCTAGAATGGTTTGGATTTGTTCTCTTAACAAAGGAAGAAGAGCCGTACTGATGCCCAAGAGATTCTAGAGCTGTACCGGGCTGATAGGAAATTACAGGCATGTTTCATCAATGGTGACATTCAAAACTGAACCCATGAAATGGCCCAATAAAGAAAAACTACTGAATAGTCTCAGACTCTATTTTTAAGTAAATATTTAAATGTGTTATAGAAGAACATCATCAAAAAGCCCACAGGTAAACTAGTATAAAGGAAGGAGCAAGGATAGTGAGAAGAGGTAGAAACCCTTTATAGAGAAAGACACTCTCACACACACACAAATCCTAACATGGAAGTACAACTTGACAAAAAAGAAAGATCGTTCTCAACTATCATAAAATTGAGGACACAGTCAAGTCTCTGTCCAAGTGAAAATATTGTGGACACCTTAATATTCTAAACTCTCTTGCTTCCTTATAGGATTTGTCAAAGACAAAAATAAATAAATTTCACTTCCTTCAGAATGAATACAATGACTAGACTCAACCACTTTATAACTTGATACAGTGGCTGTACACATTGGGGTACTCTCAACCTGAAATTCAAAGATCTAGGCCACCCTTTTTGACACATAGTATGCATGTCTGTGTTAAAACCATGAGTGACAGCAGCTCAGATGCATCAACAGGGGAGGCTGAGGGCAAGGGACTGACATTAAGAGAAAGATATCCAAAGCCACCTTTGTTCTTATTCGCTGCCTTAACACGCTGTATTACTTCCCTTTCTCAAACAGAATGGCTCCAGTGGCAACTAGAATTTGAGAAGGGCTAGGCAAAAAAAAAAATAAAAATTGTAGGATAAAAAAAACATTATTGGAAGGGAAGATTTAAAAGTTAAATTTATCAGAAAACTGCAATGTTTAACATTACATATGCTGCAATTCCCACCTAAACTAGAAGTGAACAAAGTTTGATGGTCTCCATGCAGAGCTGAGCTTCTATATGACAAATATCTCAAAGCACTGTTATTTTAATTAAGGATTTTCATTAGAATTTTGCTTTAGTTAAACTAAGAAAGACTACCTTTACCTAATAATTTTGAGACTCCTTAGCACAAGCTGTCTTGCCACCAACATGATTGGGATCCCTGCCACGTTTATTCAAGCATCTTTTTATTTCCAGCAAATAAAGTGCATAAGAAGCAAGAGACGTTGAAGTGGGGTTTTCCACCTCTGTTTTCACACTAAGCAATGTAACTGAACATCATGGCAGCAGCAGGATAACCTCCAACCCAATCATGAGAACTGTTGCTCTAGAATAAAGTACAGCAATCGGTACCACACTTCATTGAGCATTACAAGAGGCTTCTGATGCCTGCCCTTGTTAACAGACCAGGCACTCTAATTTCTACAGCTCCTCCTTCGATTTCTTCTGTTCTTAGTTGACAAGTTAACTGTTCTGTGCTTACAAGTTTTCAATAGCCTATTACAAAAAGACTGAAATTTGTTAGCATTACACACTGCAGGGATTAAAATAAGAGTTAATATATATCTATTCAAAACTATTGTGCAGAAAATAGCTGTGTTGTACAGGGCTTAGGCTGTGACCCGCTTAACTTTATTCACAGAATGCACAATCCATCACGTACAAAAACACAGAGGAAAATGTGAGGTGTTAGTAAGTACTGCTGTTAGTGAGAAATTCTGCTAATTATTACACCAAATAAGCATAGTCAACAGGCCAGAGCTGCGAAAGGGCATGTTTCAGGGCATTAAATGGCTGCCTTGGATGGAGATGAATATATTACACTATGCCCTTTAACAATAAAACAATTTCCCTGACACAAATCCAAGTAGCACTGGTAGAGCAGATGAAGAGCTCAAGACTGTACTTGGCATACAGCGATGTTTCAGTGCCACCTAGTGACGTGCACTTTAACTTTATTGTCTCTTAAGATTTATAGTACATGAAAAGTTCAAAAGCTAATTCAGCTCAAGTGTGGAGCCTGCACAGTACGGAAGAGAAGCCTCACTCTCTGCCAAGACAAGGCAGACAAAGCGAGGTCACAATGAGACAAACTCCTCCCTTTTCTTTATAGCTAAAACATATGCTTCCTTAAATAGCTGATAAAGCTTTACTTTTTAATTACAACCTGCTCTTAGAGTCAGAAAGAAGAGAGAAAAGCCTAGCAGGACAGGACAAACCCCGGTGTGTTTTAAAGCCTACACTGTGCACAAGAAGGTTCAGATAGCTTTTGTGGCTTATGAAATAGATTTCAAGAAAATATTCCATCAACATAACAATTTTCAAGTTATTTTCCATCCTGTTTGGATGGACTTTATTATTTCTGTCTGGAGTGCTTTCATGGCTTAAGAAAGTGTTTCAGAAGCTGTAAATCTTGCACACTCATTCCTTCTTTGCATTTTGACAGTTTGCATACTACTTATTATTACCACAGGCATTTCACATCTCTGCTCTCCCTTCACACTGATGTCAATTAGCACTGCAACTCAATGGTTGAGTAGATGCAAGCTTGCTAAAGTCTGCAGCTCAACCTATCCCAAGAAAACTCGTGGAGAGGCTGAAATAGATATTATGCTGAATATAAATTAATGTGTATTGAATATCAGCACAACTGTTTACCACAGGAAAAAAATTTAAATGCTTCGATCAGCCTGGAGAAGAGAAGGCTGCAGGGGGACCTCATTGCAGTCTTCCAGTACATGAAGGGAGCTTATAAACAGGAGGGGATTCAACTTTTTAAAAGGATAGACAATGACAGGACAAGGGGGAATGGATTAAAACTAAAGGAAGGAAGGTTTAGATTAGATATTAGGGGGAAGTTTTTTACAGAAAGAGTGGTGAGGGGCTGGAACAGGCTGCCCAGAGAGGGGGTGGATGCCCTGTCCCTTGAAGTGTTCAAGGCCAGGTTGGATGGGGCCCTGGGCAACCTTGTGTAGATCCAGGCCTGAGGTTGGTGGCCCTGCCTATGGCAGGGGGGTTGGAGCTCTGTGATCCTTGGGGTCCCTTCCAACCCAGACCAGTCCGTGATTCTATGATTCTAAGTTAAAAGCATAGATTGCAAAACAGTTGCTAATACAACACCTGATAGTAGTTTCTACACAATATTTTTACAGGAAAAGGCAAGTAAAAAACTTAATGATCGCTAGCCATTTAGCACATGGACACCACTTAATTATGGACACTTTACATGTAAACTCAACGTTCCGCATCGCAGCCCCGTATCCTGAAACGCACAGCAACATATCAGTACTTTATAGGACTAATTTCAGTAGAAGCCACCCTCAACAAAGCTGCTTCCTGTTACTAACATCAAACAGCCACTCAAAACACTTAATGACTAAATTTTGCGATCTCAGCTTTCCTAGGGTTAATGCCATGACTATATTTGAGGGTACATTTCTGAACTGCATGACACAAAATGAAAATGTAATCTAGCATTCCCACAGGGCAGACTTACTACCACAGAAGGACACTGAATGCCTGTTCTGATTGAAATATAACCTCTGTCATAACATTTACAGAAAGATGCTTGGAGATTGCTTTAAAAATATTTTCTCCAAATTCTGAAGCAGAAAGGAAAAGTGTGAGGGGGGAAAATGAAGAAGAGTAGTGGCTTTTAAAACTGGCTGCAACAGAACTAGACTTGTAAAAGGAGTTTATCTAATGTAATTTCCTTACTCCTAACTCAGTGAAATCAGAATATAAGATTTTTAAGCAAGGTCTTGCTTGGTTCTGGATCTTGAAGATTACATGATGAACAAAGAATCTTCTTCATTTATGTATCTGAATCAAAAAGCCCCACTGTAATTAGTGCAATGAAAGATTTTCAAGTTAAAATTCTCACCTTGATGGTTAGATTAAGGCAACAACAGTTTGGATTAAACTTTCTACTGTATTAGATAAATAGCTACAATGAAAAGTGCCTAGATACTGCAGGACTCACAAGCTCTTAGAAATCCAACTGGGAAAAGCTTCACCCAGTGAGTGGGCAGAACACTAAGCTGGGAAACTTCTACTAGAAATACACTTTAGATATTTTAATCTATACCCTGCCTTAGGGCCTAAACTGCTACCTTGAGAATCAATATTGTCCCTACTTTAAATACCATATTAAAAAAGTAAGATAATCTTGTTCCTTACATGCCATACAGAATTCTACTCATGACTTCCTAAATTACGCTTCCAGGTGCAAAGAAAGTACTTGTACTTTTTGGAGTCTTTTCACTGCTAGGAAAGCACATCTTCAGAAAGCTTAAATGAGGAGACCGCAGGAAAGATGCTGTGATACTAAGCAATGAATAACGGTATAACAGTTAAGAAACTGCAGAACCCACAAGAGATGGAAGGCAACAACCAACTGTAACTCCCTGTTTACCAAAGCAATAAACAGGAAAAAAATAATTCAATGTCTGATGATCTCTCAATTATATTATTGTCCAAGCTTGTAAGTATATATCATTTGATTGCTTTTGCAAGAATATTTAATTTTATCTACCAGCAGTTATGTTAAAAAGAAAGAAGCATCTTGGAAATTTTAACCCAAAAAGATCCCAAATTACTAGTTGCCCATTCTCCAGAATGGGTATCTTTTCTTAAGGATCCTGAGACCCACAGCCCTCTTGACAGCTGGAGGTATGAGTTAAGTGCTGCATAATTTCCAATTCTTGATGTCCAAGAAGCAAACAAGGAATATGGGGCCAGTTTTAGACAGTGGATCAAGACACTTGGGCTTCTCTTCAGTTTGGTCACCATCTCACATCCGCTAGCACCAAGCTATCAACATTCTAGCTCTGTAGTCCACATCAATTTTACAGCCACAGAGAAACGCTTCTCAGAACAGTTATCACCTGCAAACTTTTAACCCCAAAGTAAAACTCATCCAAGAAGAAACCATGTCACGTTAAATTTCTGTCACATTCCTTTTACAAAACAGACCATTCACATATTTGCAGGAATGCGATATTTTCCCCTTTAGAGTATACCAGTCCTTTCCCACAAAGGATTAAAATTCTTTCCTTAACTGCTGGAAAAATCTCTTTGCCCTTATACCTCAATAAAGGCTTGACTGACCAATGCTCAACCATATCCCTTGGATATTTCACAACCAAAATCATTCATAGTCTCAAGGATGCTGATTGCTTACAAACACTGAACAGCTACCCATGCTCAAGCCATCCCTCTCCCTAACCATCTTTCCAACAGAAGTATTAAAAGCAGGGGAAGAATTATAATCAAGTGAAACAAAGTATACAGTATCTACTTCCAGTTATCTTTGCCACAAAATATAACAAACAAAAAACCCAACCTCAGTAATGACTTAAAGCAACAAATTCTATATTTGTGAATCCTCTTGTGCTATTACAGGAAAACAAAAATACATAAAAGTACCTTGATAATATTTCATTTTACTTTCTTTTCAATATTAATTTTAATTGCATGACAGATCATCAAATGCCAACAGGTTTATCACAGTAATACAAGCTTCCTAGAGTATTGAAAAAAAAATTGCTGTCACCTTTTATATCTTTCCTATAACTAAAACCTTTTAGAATGCATTAAAAACCTTCAACAAAATTAATCTACTCTTCATGTAAAAACTAAGTTATCCAACGCTTCTGATACAGCAATTTCATTTTAAAATTACGTGTAAAATCCAGCATGACCTATTCGAAAAAGTGCAGTGCAAACAATAACTGGTTTGCAATCATAATTTACAAGTTTAAAAAAAACCCAAAACTAAACCAAAAAGGACACAAACAAGTATCACACACCTCAAGGACTCTGGACATCAATAAACTGGATTTACTCCCATAAAACTGCTCAGCCATGGAGAAGGCAGGAGAAAGAAGGATCTTGCTCCTTGCTTTCATGAATTCTTTTGAGAAATGACACAGTATAACTTTCTTTTGGACACAACTCTCAAGACAGCTCCCATGTCAGAAAATCCATTGCAAAACTAAGGTAAAGCAAAGCAGAGTGATTCTGAACTTCTAGTAACTTACAGATCAACGTGTGCTTTTGGTTAGTACAAAACATTTGATTATTATACAATTATTAATTCTTATTCTTGAACTGAGTAATCTTTTTTACATTATAGCAGGTATGGAGCAATATCAGCACCACAAGACTATACCAATGAAGTTTTGAAAATTGTCTTATATGACAGTAAAGATTACCTATTTTTTAGAACATTTTAAAATCTGTGAGACTGAAACACAATAGTTGTGAACCCCAAACAACTACTTTTATAACATGTGTCTTAGAAATGCTGCTAGATATTAACAGAAAGTTGTCCTATAGAAAGCTATATTATATTACAGAGGGTTTTATCCCCCTTACTGCAGTCACTCTCTTTTCTGCTGTCAGATGCTTTTGCTATATGTAAATATTTAATGTTATTACCATCATTCACTCAGCACTCATATTGTCTGTTCAAGCATCTATTACTGTATGCTAGATATACTTGAGGATAACATTTATTCATGTCTGCTGCTCAGTCACATGCAGGCCCTACACTCAAAGGTTCTTCAAAGTTCAATCATTTATTAAACACCATGCACAAAGGTCTGTATCATTTGCAAAAACCCCTAGCTGTGAAGTATGCAAAACCAGGATCTTACTCATGCAAGGATATGCACTAAGTGCATGGAATAGGCTACAGTGGTTTATACAATACCAAGACAATACTTTTACTCAGGGTTCTATAAGCAATATAAATTACAGAAATACATTATATATTACCAACACTCCCAGGTAAGAAATACAGATTTTAATAGGAGTATACCAAGTGCATCTTAGTTAACATGATGCTCTAAAAACAAGTCAAAATAAGTATCAGCAGTCAGATTTACCCCTAGTTGTAGCTGCATACGTCACAACGTTTTTGTGCTTACCTAAATTCACACAGATATAACACATGTATATACAAGATTTTTCTCATCAGGATTATCACTTGGTACACCTTCCAATAAAATACTTTAGAACTAAGTTTTCCAAAACACTGAAGTTCCATTAATACAGACAAGACAAACTGCCAGAGTCCTCAAAAGGCTTGCCTGGGATTAGACAGGTCTCTTCAAATCAATCGCTCACTTTGTATGTAACAGAAAAATCTGCATATGAAATATATAAAATCAAGCATAATGTTTCATCATCGACACACTTTTGCCTGCATAGAAGACAGTACAGGAACAACAGAGTTTTCGAGGTGCTTAAAGCTGATCTTTTTTTCCCCATCTTTTAAAACTTCAGCAGAAGCACCTGAGCAGGGATAGCTTATAAAAATGTCATTCAAAAGAAGAAAGGATAAGCTTTTAACAGGATATTTGAAATGCATTGCTGCAATACTTTTTATGAAGAATGTTGTTCACAAAAATAATTATTCTCATTATATGAGAAATTTCTCCAAATGTCTGAAGTATGCTCTTATTTCAAGTCTCCGTTTTAGTTTAGACAAAAAAAGAACTGTTAGCTTTCTTTTTAGGAAAAAGTAAGCATTGCAAACAGACCATCATAGAAAGTGGAAGACAGCACAATTATTCCTTCTATCCCAGCAGACCATCACCCTTTATGAACATATGACAAGATCCAGCTATTCATCAATGAGGCTAGAAGGAAATGAAAACATTGAATTCAAAAGATCTGCCTTTCAGTTAACATCCTTAATGTAAATTAGGGTTAAATGTCAATAAAATTAATATTTAATCACTCGAAAAACTTCCATTCCTTTTTTCTCTTTAAACACTAAAACTTAATTATAAAATAATGTAAAACAAGTGTAAATTTAAAAGAATCATTTTGAAGATTTGCACTAATAGTTCAAGACCTATTGACACTGAAGAAAAGAAGGGAAATCCCAACATTATATTGCTTCAAAGTAATGTGTGATTCTATTTCTTGCCAACAGACAGCAGGAGCCCGAGGACACGGGGGAGTGCTGCGGTAGGGAGAAGAGAGACAGCAGCATGGTGTTGCAGGAGGGCAGCACAGCCAGGCTGACCTCAGTTAAAGAGGCGGTCGAGTACGACTGCACAAGGTGGGGAGTCCTGGGGAGAAGAAACCCAACTACTAGAACAGGGTCTTAATATATTGCTTCACATTTCACCAGGAAATAAAACAGTCACGTCATATGGGGGCACAATCCAGTATTTAATTACAATGTAGCACGATACACAGAAAATAACGCAAGATCAGGAAAAAGGAGCATCTGACATCAGCCCAGTAGCCCTCCAAAGGCTGGCAGCTCTTACATAATCTAAACTGCTGGTCCCTCAACTTTTGCTACCAAATCCCACACAAAGGGAATCCTATACGCCTTAAGGCTTTGCTCATAGTGGTTACTGTTATATGCAGTCCACAGTCACCACCACTTACCATGCTGTCCTAAGGGAAAGCTAACAATTCTTCTCTAACACAAAACTTTATAGGTTGTAAAAAAGCAACAGAGTAAAACTCAGGATTTGATATTTTTTATCTCCATGAAAGGCAGTTTGGCTGTAAAGCACTGAAGAGGTTCACTCCACCTTTCTTCTCTGCACAAACTTTTACCTAAACCCAGGTTAGAAGTTGCTTTCACAAATGGTAATGAAATTCAGAATCTCTGGAGTGCTTCCCATTCATTTCAGAAACATAACTGAAGCAATTTGTCACTTGCAAGAAACACACACAAAAGTGAAAGACAAGAGTGAGCTTTCATGAGAAGCAGCAGTCACACAGACTATGTATTTGTACGCAAAAAACCCAAATCTAAGAACTTCTTTCAAATCAGCTTTTGACTCCTCCAAGTTGAAAATGTTTACATTCCTCTCACACCCCAAAACTTCCCCCTGCACCTGCCAGACTTCATTTAACTAGAATTCACTGGAAGTTATAACCTATTTTAAAACATTTTGGCTTCTGTGAGGAGGCCAAAATGTAAAACAGTTCTGTAAGGGACACTGAATTCTAACATTAACATCACGCAGCAAATGAATCCAGCAGCACTATCACTAAAGCATACTGCTCTCAAAAGCCCAGTTTTACTCAAGTGACCACATCACTAGTGGACACCATTACTCAATCTCACAAACTGTACTTGAACATAATGTAACTTTTCCTTTCTAAAGGGAAAACTCAAAACCAGTTGAGGACTGTACAGCAGATTTCTCCCTGCAACAAGCACAGGTGGTTATTTCATTTCTGCCCTGCTCAACTCAAAGATAAGTTGGTTTTAGCAAACTGCATCAAAGCAATAAAGAGGAAATAGATTATCTTCAAAATGTTTTTTCAATACAAAGAACACAACACTCCAATGAAACAATAAACGTTTGGCTTGACCATCACAATGTCAGTATTTTGTGAAATCCCTTTTCCTAGTTAGTTTCTGCTAATGATACTTTACTAATGCTTGGTAAAACAAAGCAGTCTTATTTCCTGTCAAATAATAGGTTTTCTTGCCCCTTTCTGCAATCACTTTGTTTATATGGACTTTGTTGACTGTACTCTATCACACAACATTTTAAAACCTGAATCCCAATCAGGGCTACCCTCATTAAAAATATGATCTTTCACCTCCTATGAAGCACTGCTAACATAAATTACATTTTGTTGTAGCCCAAAGGTGATAGAGATGAGAGCAGGATAAACAAGATATAATATAAAAGCCAGTTGGGTCAGCCTTTCATTACAGCCCTTTCAAAAGCTATTAATCTCGCATGTAGTCAGTAGGCTGAAAATAATTACTTCTTCTAACCTATGTTGTACTCAAGAGTAGCAATAAGGACAGGTCATGCAAGACGCAAATAATTCTTGGTCCTCATAAAACCACTTCCAATGGTATTATGTGAACATCACAGCATGTTACAAGTCTCACCAACAGGAGGAATCTCAACAATATCAGTTGTGCATTACACTACGTCATATCAGCTGCGTTGCCATAATGTAGCATGAAGATCAGATAAGAATTGATCATGGAAAATCCAAAGCAACTATAAAATAGTTTCTGAGCTCTTGAAATGCGAATAGAAAGTGATGTTCATCAAGTTCCTATTAAATTATGTTTCAAGTCAGGGTCCACACTTCGAGCAATGTAAGAAAAAACCCTATTTATCTTCAGTCTACTTGTAAGTCAGGAGGCAACTAAGACACACTAAGAATTAACACTAAGAATTAACACTGACCCTTATCACATCCAAAGAAAAAAAAATCTGATGTTGGTAGGGAACATGATGATCCTGGGAATTGCATATTATTGGACAGTGGTTCAGTAAAAAAATTCGACTTGGTAACTCAATGATAGTTGTAACTATTGCCTGGAGAATAGCTAATTACTTCAAAATTACATGTTAATAAAAACATGCTGACCATAACCAGGCCTCAAGCAAATTTGTGATGAAGTGGATACACAAAACCTAGTATTCCCCCAAAGAGAATACTTGCTTTAAAAAATATTTTAGGTCACATGGGGATGGTTCTAGAATAAAGTGAATTTAAATACTGCTTGAGAGTCCTGACATCTAAGAGCAGCCTAGTGCTTACACATATGAACTAAATAGCTAAGTTACAAGAAGGAGGGAAAAAACCACCTCAGAAATTTGGGGTTATGCAACATGAACAGAACTTCTATGCCAAATTTAACCACATAAGCATTTTACATAGAACTGAGAGAACCGCATGCATAGTATGTAGAAAAATATATTCACTCATATGTCACTTAGGGCCTCTAAGAGCGACTGTAAGGTGTAGAACGCTGTGGGCAACTAACTGAAACTTCAGTGGTCCTTTTTTTAAATCTACTGGTCAACTAGTAAGCCAGTTACTCTTCAAAGTTCCAGCCAAATCTTATCAAAGCCCATTAGAAAACTTCCACTGAAATCTTTGAAAAGACACACAGTGATAACAGAGTACCTTGCCAACTGACGATAACAGGGCACTGCACCATGCAAGGGCTGACCAGAAGCCCCAGCCACATTCTGATTGCCCTGGAGGCACCCAGGAGCACCCCTACCTGACCAGCCCCTTTTATGGGGGAGTGATGTCAGGTGGTGTGGAAAACAGACTGGGCTAACTCAGTTCACCTGGGCTGGCTGTTTGGCAAGGGTAATTCTGGCCTGGCCAGAACCAAGACAACTGGTGACATATGACTGGAGAGGATAAACCCAGCAAAAACATCCCCCAAACAAAAACACACTTTCCTTTATATTTTTGTGAGGATAGCCTAGATTTCCTTTTTTTATTTTTTGGAGGGCTGTCATTGCTACTATTATAATAAAGCACTAACCAGCCAGATATGCTGTTAGAACAGACCTTGAATCAGAAGAACCTTTTATTTCCAGTGTAATTCTGCTTTGAATATGACCAAATCAGTGAGTTTTCCTAAGGTGTATTTCTCCAGTCCTCTATCCTCCTCCAAGATTGTTTTAAGACTTAAAAATCATCAAGGAACCCTCACATTAATAATTTCAAATATTCAGTTTGTTTCTAAAGTAGGACATAAGCAAAACCAGTCCATTGTAAAATAATGAGGCATCTGCAGATGTAAGAGGAAGTGATAACATCTGGTTAAATTTGGATCCGACAAAGCCAGCAACTTCAGCACAGCTACATCACCCCACATCGGATCTACCTTTAATGATCAAGAAAATCAAGATGATGAAAGCAAGTTCGATGCCTATCAAGCATCTCAGAAATCTGCCCAAGGATATAGGTAGACATAATAAAACAAGAAAAGCACATAACTGTGAAACATTCATTAACATTAAAGAAAACAAAAGTAATTCTGAAAGAGATTAATGTAACTGCAGACATTTTAGCATATAACCCTCACTAGAGCAGTGTGAAAGGACCCAGAGAAAGGGTAATGCTTTGGAAAACTCTCCCTTCCCTCTTCCAAACAAAAGTAGGCGTATTTCAAAGAATCAGGCAGAAACCCAGGTACAAACCAGTCTGTATGAAATACAATGACGGATTTTAGTAGGATTTTAGTAGTAGGCAACAATGAATTTGTCTATGTGCATCTTTCTTTTGGTACCTCATGGCCAATTACAGTAAAAGTTGCTCAACAGGATGCATACATAAGAAAATTCCTGTCACAGAGCAGATGCAAATTTAATTACTTTAAGTTAAACCTTCGATCTCATCTAGAGGTCCTTCAAAAATGCAACTGTAAACAAGCACTACGTTGCAATCAGGTGTCAAGGGCTTATTTGATCTCATACAAAATATGTCACAAATCACTGGCAGAAAGTGGGTCGAGAGGGAGAACAAAGGAAAAAACTGTCAATGGACTAGGTAGCTCATCTGAGCGTGCCTATTAGTGCACTGGATCTTTCTGCTCCTGTCTAATGCCGTCCATATAAAACCTTCTTAGTCTGACAGTGTTCTGTTATCCTGCATTTGATGTAATTTTTCTGTAGTAAGAAAAAAAATAATCTGTGAAAGGAACTGGTAGAGTAACCACAGAAAACACTGAAGAGACCAAAATGATTCTGGTAAAGTACCAGGTTTGTGCTATTCTTCATCTATGTTACATAACTTCTAAAAAGCTTTACATATCTGAGAAAATGATCACATAAAGGCTGGAAGTAAATTAACTTACTTTGCAATAGCATTACAGACCCAAACAAATAACAAGCCCAAACAAATAACAAGCAACATGTTCTCCGAAGAAAGAAAAATGACAACATCATACCAGTGGCTGGAAGCAAAGCATATACATGTATGTGGTGTGCACATTTTACCTTTCACTGAAACATCAGGTGCTTTTTGGGACTAGAGACAAAATTCCAGCTCTCTGTAGCCTTCTGGTGGCCCTGAAGCTCCTTATGAATCCCTGCACTACAACGTAGGTCAGAGCAGAGAGAATTTAAAAGACAAAGTATTTGTAATGTTAAGAAATTTGTGAATATACAAGTAAGAAAACAGACCTCTTATGGCAGGGAGGCTGGGTAGATATTTTATTGTATAGAAGAAACCACTAGATGTACGTAAGTGTACAGGCAGCACCTTGCACACACACAGAGTTAAGGCACATTGCCCAGAGAAGCTGTGGCTGCCCCCTCCCTGGTAGTGTTCAAGGCCAGGTCAGATGGAGCTTTGGGAACCCTGGAGTGGTGGAGGGTGTCCCTGCCCATGGCAGCAGAGTGGGACTAGATGGGCTTTAAGGTCCCTTCCAACCCAAACCAGTCTGGGATTTACCATATAGTTGAAATACAATATGCCAAAGATATTTTATATAAACACAGTTCTTTTGAGATCTGGGGAGTTAAACAATAGCTGAATCGTGCAACTTCGGCAACAAAGACTAACTGGTCTTCTATTGCACAGCTTGTCTGTTATAAAGTACACATAGTTCATGTGAGTGGGAACCAACTCCAAATGCACTGTGCTGCATCAGCCGTGACAGTCAGACGCAAGGTAATGGCTGTAGTGATCTTTTATAAGATCACCCAGAATCAACAGGCAAAGTCAGACTGGCTTTATGGCACTCAAGACCTTCTTCAGCCTGATCTGACAAGCTGGTCTAATAAGTATTATCTCTACCTATCAAACGTGACTTCAAACAGCAAGGAAAATATCAGAACTGCTCTTCTTCTTACATTACATACTTCAATACCACTGACAGAAACTTAAACTTCATTTTCTCTGACTCAAGCAGCAAAACTTCTACATATTATTAGTTGGAGATTTTCTATTTAAGTACCTATGTATTCTGAAAAAATAACAAAACCGCCTCAATTTTAGCTATTAATTGTGCATCCTATTGAATATTCCAATGCATTTTCATGTAACCAAAGTATATCCTTATTACCTGTAATACAATAACATTTTCAAAACCAGTATCTTGAAGAGTCCACTTAGAGAAACCCTACTTAATCAGGCAAAACAAGCTAAGGAGTTTCTCCTTCATACATTCAGAATTACCCAAAACCAGAAAACACAAGGATGGGGGAAGAATTTTTCTCTTAGAAAAATTCTCTTACAAAACCAAGCCTTCCCACATTGATCTAAGCCTAAAGAACAGATAAAGAACACGAGCAGCTAGGAAGTTGACTGCCTAAAAGTAAAAGTAATTTACACTTACCAAACTTTGGTAAATGCCCACCTTTTGTTTCTTATCAGTCTCTTGCATCAGAAGTAACTTGCACTTCAGTAACACACAAATATTCTGTAGTCTTAGAAAACAAAACAAAAGGTGAATCAAAGGTTGGAGGCATGTTTAAATGGGAGGAGACCCAAAGCTGCTTATTTACCATGTTCCTCTAGTATTAATGGCAACTAGACAATCCAAGCATAAAACAGAATTTTATAATCTGATATATTTCCATATGAAAATCTTCAACTGAAGCTTTAAAAAGGCAGTCCATTTAAAAAGACAATGCTAGTTTTACTGTAGTTTAAGGTTTGGTTTTGTTGGGGTTTTTTAGTTCAGGGAACGAATCACTCAAGTGCTGGATTTAAGGCGGTTAACTTCATTGCACTGGCAAACCCAAACGAGAGGCAAGTCTCATCTTGCAGTACACAATCCTAACACCATGAATTAGCAAGGGGGAAAAAAGCAAACAATTAGAGTTAACTAAACTGTGAAAACGAATCATCACTTCTGTGTAGGCTCCTCAAGTCTGTAAATATGAGAAAAACGCACAAGTAAGAAACCATCAAAATTCCTAAACTGAGCAAGGACAGTACATTGGACAAGGCCTTACTTCATTTTCTGTACTGGCTGCTATTTTTCCTATTTAAGCAGAGTCATATTTACTAAACTGGTAAATTTAGTTTACGATGTTTCATGTAAGATACGCATCTCATGCACACTTTCGTTCTACTGGGCAAAGAAACTAAACTGCTCAAGTTTTCCCACCCAGTTCCCTGTACTAGCAGAATGCACCCCTTTAAAAAAGGGACAGAACAGCTGATATGCACACTTCTTCCTTTTAGAAAGGAATTTTTCCTCTTGGTTAAAAAAAGAAATAACAACAACCACCACCAACTCCACAAACAGTTTTAAGTCTATGTTATTTTATATGTATATTAGATAACAGACTAGTTGCAATCACTTCGCTTCGAACTGACTTTTTAATTCACCAGAGGACTTTACCACAACATTTACCAACAAAAATCTACTAGAGCTATTTATCTCATTCAAATAAAACTTAAATAGTTCAACACATTATTTATCTCTCCATATTATAAACGGTTATGTACATTAAGTGGAAAATATTATTAAGACTAATGTTTCTGTAGGCTATTCATAAAATAAATGGTGGACAAAGTAATTCCATCTATTACACATGGAACTCAATAACAGCTGTAAATGAGAAAATTGCAACAGACATACTGAGTAATAATCAGAACTAAAACAACAACTGTAACAATATATCCATTGTGTAAATGTTTTGATTATAGAAACACATGTTAATCTGTAATTTTTCATCACTGATAAACATTGGTAACCAGCCAGAATTCCGATTATATATTATCCAGTTACTGCCTAAAACACAGCTGCAAAGCCTACTTGATTTATTAATTTAATGAGATAGATACCATAAATATTGTTTACTATGATACAGAAATACGTGCAGCACAACATCAAATCACTATACCTGCCTAAAAACTACAGTTAGCAAAACGCACTCTACCTTTCCACGTATGTAGCTACAAATGCGACATACAGAGCTTTGCCAGCATAATGTCACGAAGCGATACCGGCTTGTCAGAAGTTCTCTAAGGCTTCTTGTTAACATTTACAGGCACCACGTGATCCCAGTTTAGAGCTTAAGAACAACGGCTCATGTCAGAAGAGAGACTGAGGTAGTATTCCAGTTTGAGAGCTTCAGTGGTCTTGGTTGAAAGTAGTTTAATTACTTCCAATATCTTAAAATTTTTCATCCTGTACATATAATATTATCTAAAACTTATCTGTAGAAGCACAAAAAACTACATGCCGTGCTACAAACACAATTGAGAAATGCTATCAAGTTAGCCAAGAAGAGTCTGGCTCATTTCTAAGAATGACGACAATGAAAGCCCTAGCATTTGGGATACGACGCACTAAGTCATCTGATACAAAATTGCTGCAGTCAAAACAACAGGCATGATTTTCTGTAAACAGTGTCACCTGTTAGCAGGAAAAGACTCAAAGTGACAAACACGGCAGATTATTGCATAAAGGCTCAAGAAAATGTCATCTATCTTGCATTTTCTCTTTCTTTACCAACAGTCACACAAACTTGCCAGCCAGAGATGAAAGAGGTTGAGGGGCAGTCCTGCTCCAGTACTGACCAGATGGGAAAGATGCTGCAACTGGCATAGAGCCCAAGGAGAAAAATCTATGGGGAGTTCAGAAGAGGCAAACATATTTGACAGCAAGAGCCCTTTCCCAGACATCATCGATGGGGATCCTTCATTCCCATTTGCTTATATTGTCACTGCATATACACAGGATGACTGAATATATTATGCATGGGAATTAATCATGCCACTGGCACTGTCAAGAAGTCACTGAGCGTTTATTATGCATACAGAGTTCTGCCATTTTGCATACGCAGACAAAATTTGGAAATTTTAAACAAAGAATTCCAAAACTAAATTAGAAAGGAGAGAAGATTAGGCCCAGGGTCACAAGAGCAGAGAAGATTCAACATGCAAAGGAGCTAAAACTGAGGACGTCCTAAATTTCCTCTCCACTGACAGAGTATTCAAAGTTTTTCAGCCAGGTACCTCTCTAGAGGCACATCCCAGCAAGCACTCATGCACAAGCAGGTTGTATGTTCTCCCAAACTGTTTGTCTGGATTTTTAAAAAAATTTTATTGTAGCTATGTTTGCATTCCCTCCTTAAAAAAACCAAACCCTTCCATTTTTCCCCCTCAGTGTCAATTTATTACACTTCCTTACTATTTTTCATAAACCAAGAACTGGTAAATGCCTAAGTGAATAAATTACTTGGGCTTTTAAAAAAAGAATAAAAATTGATCCATTTACATTAGCAAACAGCCTCACCTGAACTCATCTGAAAAGAGAAACCAGCATAACCACTTCTTTTTCTAAAATTCAGCTCCAATTTCACTTCAAGTGAGTGAAATGAGGAGGGTGAGCAAAAGCGTTCTCCTCCTGTTCAAGCTGCTGGCTTTGGAAAAGGTTTGTTTCCCCCATCCCATTTGGTACAGCAGTGACAACCTACTCCAGACACTCGTGTAAGGATTGGATAGTGTTAGCCCTCTGCATGCCCTTACAGTAACAGCTCCTTTGCAGAAAATGACAGTAAATCTTTTTAACAGCCAAACACACATGTAAATTCATTTATATACAGTTTACACAAATGTCACTGATTACAGCCCAGTCAAATAAATGCTGGGATATTACACTGGAATCCACTAGGCATCTGGATTTTTAATTCACATTTTATTGATTCTTCATCACTCAATTTTGTGTCACTTTTCTGCTTATTTATTCTTCCCCCAAAAAAATAAATATTACATTGCCTTAATATTTTATTACCTTCCAGCAAGTCCCTGTTTGCTGAGTTCTTATTTTCCAAGTTCCTTCATTACTCATCTCCTGCCCCTACTACAATCTTCATGCCCTGATTTATTATTCTTAAGAACTGGATTATCTCCAGTTCCTGACTTAAATTCCTTGGAATAAAAGTATTAAAACAACAAAACCAAAACAACCTACAGATTATGAAACAAACAGAAAAGATTATAAGTGGGCTTGGTAACGCAAATTTCTAAACAGTTTTTATATTATAAGCTCATGGAAGATGAGGGCCAGCCAAGTATTAGCCAGTGTAATACTGAATTCTATATACACCTACAGATTGAAAG
Source organism: Porphyrio hochstetteri (assembly GCA_020800305.1). Classification (NCBI taxonomy): domain Eukaryota; kingdom Metazoa; phylum Chordata; class Aves; order Gruiformes; family Rallidae; genus Porphyrio; species Porphyrio hochstetteri. The sequence goes on along the minus strand of CM036918.1, from coordinate 20,275,344 downwards.
AGGCAAGTTCTGTAAAGCAATAGACCTTTATTTTACAACTAGCTAGTACCTTTCTAGGATATCGTTAGAAGCAAACTACAACAGTTCATAAATCCAGATTCTTGGGACTTAAACGTTCTTTCACTTTTTAATCCATATATCAGTTTACTATAACCATACCAAAATATATAAAGATTAAATTGCTATTTCCACAGGTAATGCTATACTTTAAATAGTTTAAAATACATTTTATTTAATTCATTAGATGGTCACATTCAATTCTTTCCACTGGAAGTGAACTTTATAGCACTTGATACCAAGGAATAGCACCAACTTTGAGGAAAACGTGGACTTTTGAGGCAAAATCTTCCCAGCATCAGTACCAATTCAACAAGTTGAAAACAAATCTCTGCTTATAGTCCTTTTTCAGGACAGTCTGACAGCCATCTCATATTTTTCGTGCTCAAAAAAAAGAGTAAACAATTCAGAAAAATGAAAGCTAAACTGTTTAGGCATCAGAAGAAGAATATAATGCCAGAATTTTCACGATCTAGCAATACACACTTTATTGATCTGATTTAAATGATTTAACCTTGACAGTCTATTTTCATCGTATTCTACTGTAAATCAACAAGATACCAATGGGTTTCTTCCTTCATTATGAGCAGTTAGAGCTTTAGGATACTAATGAGTTTCATTTGCAAAGAGCAGAAACTAGACCAAAGTTTATTCTTTTTATGCTTTCTTTAAAAAGTTTCCATGCCTTCTAAAGAAAGATTTTCACCTTCTCTTACGGATATCATAGCTTTGCTTCATTCATCAAAAACACACACATTTTGGCCACAGATGTTAGCATAACAAACAAAAAATAAAGTAGCAGTTTGGCAACAGGAAAGTCACTTTCCTCTGGAGTCTTAATCCTGTAACACCAAAACTTTTCTTGTGGATACTAGTCAGCAAGTACCAAATGAGTCCATTGAAGGGGAAAGATTTTAAATTCATCATTTATTTTTCAATTTTCAGAAGTTATACTATATAAAAGTAGCTTTAAGTATTTCAACAAACTACTAATTCATCCTTGGGCTTCTTTAACTGATAAGGAATAAATGATAGAAGTGACTGATTCAGACATAGGGCCCATAAAACTCCCAGTAAAGCACTGGTAAAAGATACTGTGCTTATCTTCTAAGAATGTGTTGTAAACAAATCTAACTTACAGGCCTGTTTCACTTTATCTCAGCAAGAAATCTCTGAGCTATCAAACCAAATAAAACATTATTATGCAAGGGACTCTCACAAGAAGCATCTTCTGCATTTTGTTGCCATCTTGCAAAGTGTGAATGAACTCTGAAACACAATCTGTTCTTTAATATTAATAAAGAACATAAAAAAATCTTCCCTTCATCCTTAAATCCAGTTTCTGATTAGCATGAAAAGCACCTTCATTTAATTTACAGAATGCCATAGAACAGCTTAAAGTACCTTTAACAGTTTGAGATGTTCCAGCTCCACAGTTTAAATCAATTTTTGAAGTTATTGATACATCTGTTTCACCACTCACAGTTATAGTAAATGACTAACCACAGTGACTGTTAAATTATTCCAAAACTGTAAGAAAGGGTCTTGAACAGGACACCAATTACTTCCAGTATAAAAGAAATATTGTTACTCATGTTACCTAAGAGCACGATTAAAGTCCCTAAGTCACACAGTACATGAGTCATGTCTTGAAATTCTGATGTACCCAAGAAATGTCAGCTTTTTGCGTACCAAAAGGCCACTGACAAGCAGAAAGCAGGGTTAAATGCAGAACTTGAACCTTGAGTGTCTGAAGTCATCAGAAGCAATCTCTTGATACATATCATGTGTCCTGTGATACCAAGGGCTCACACAATAAAGAATCTCTGCATTTCTTCACAACCTTGTTTAGCAGCATAAACCAGTTCCTTCTTTCTACCCCTGAGTATATTTTATCAGTAGCCAGAAATGTCAAATACTTCTATGGTAAACAGAAATATCCTGGCCTTTTTTATTTTTCTACACACCAATACTAAAGAAGGTGACAATATAATCTGCCCCAGGCAACTCTATCACCATCCACAGTAGACAGGTCATTTTCCTTTTTATCATAGAGGAGAGTAGGTCATCACATTTTAGTACATGTTGACACCACTGCTAGTAAAAAGAGATAAGAATTCAGTGCCCTTAAGGTGCCTTAACCTCTATTTTACCTAATACAGATATTTCACAGCTACTGCATTAAAGCCAGAAGAGAGACAGATCTGTACCCTGAAAGAATGCACTACAAAGGTCTCAACCTTTGTGACAAGCTGATATTTGTACTGCAGAGAGTATAGGTGACAACAAAGCACTTCCCTTAAGGTATCTACCTCTCTTATTTTGGGTAATAGGATTTATTTTTCTCCTATAACACCATAGAGGATCACAGATGTTTCACCTCTCAAGTACATGTACCCAGGTTTGGAACACTTTTGGAAGTTAAAATAAAAAGAACCTGCCATCCTTGAAACAACTTAAGATTCTTTGCTCGATTAAAACATTTTGCATTGTCAGGATACACTTAATCCAGAACATAAAACAGTGACACTTCACTGCTACTGTCTTTATTAGCTGTGTTTTCCTTTTCAGGCTTTTGGTTCTAATGTCTAAAGGAAGTTGGAAAACACTTTTATGTGTTTCCAACTTCCTTCTATCTTTAAAGACAATGTTAATATTAATACACAATTATTAATTAACTAATTGCTAATACACAACTATCTCTACATGTGAGCTTACTTTTTATTGCATTTTATGTTAAAAAACCTGGTTTCTCCACATCCTTTTAAACTGTGATAAGATTTGCAGTACAAGAGCAAGAACATCAACACAAACTGGTGGATTATTACACAGCCTGGACATCACTCACAAAAGGACATTTCCTGTTTTGAAAAATCTAAAGATATGAATATACTTGCAATAAACTCTATCACAATGCCTAGTTTCTTCTGCACATAACTAAAATGTTACTTCAAAACAGGAAAAAGAGCAACCTCTGGTAAGAAGAAAAGCTATTCCATACGTCAGCTGAAACAGCAGATTTGTGCTTGAAGATTCTCAACTTTTTTTCAACCCCAGGAACACAACTACAAAACTACAACTACAAAATTAACTCCCACTGGAAATGAAACCTTGATTTGTACAGTAAAAGCAATTTCCTTCTAAAATGGAAAATACCATTCCTTTGTTTTAGACATAATCTGGTCCATTTTTCTATTTGTTTCAAAACATTTTCTTTAAACTGTGGAAGCCAAGAAAGTAGTTCTGAGTTCAGAGGCCATATCAACAAATGCAACAGCTAATTAATTATTTGTAAACTTGAAGAATAGGATTTTAAACATCTATCATCAGACTGCTTTCTTTACTAAAAGAATTTTGCACATTTATGACATGCAGTTACAGATACATATACAAACACACCTCTGAAGGCATTTTATACTCCATTTCAGACTAGATACCTACTAAGGCTGACATCAAGGAACCAAACTGTTATTAAACAAGATAAAGACGACCAAGACTAAGAGACATCCATAATGCAATCTAATTTTTCAGATCAGTGCATCTGAACTGTCTTACAAATGACATTATAAGCAGAAAAAAAACCCCAAAAACCTAGTAAATATACAAAGGCAAAAAATATTATGACAAAACATTACTTTTGTTTCTAAGCAATCTAACCACTAAACACTATTATTTTTATTCTTTTTACTAAACTAGCATGAAGATTTTTTTAAATATGAAGGAAAAAATTAGAGCCAGTTAGCAACATAATGCCATTTTTATGCTTTGGATAAAAGTCATCATGAACAAGCTCGAGTGAATCCCCATTTTTTTAAGTTAATATTTATAGTTCGTGATGTCATATTGATACACCATTTCAAATGCAAAGGACTTGGGATATTTTGAAAGAAGAAGAGACATGTTTGAAATTCAATGAAATAAATTGCAGTTACAGATGGCTTTTGCCCAAGTGAATAGCAAATATTACACTAAAGCAGGATATGACTCTTCCAAGCATGATGCAATTCAAAGTATTTATATGATAGTTTGCGTAAGTGATTTACCTACACACCAAGCTTGTGTTCACAATTAACCCAGGGGTACAATTCCTATTCGTTAAATTAAGTATGAGGTTCAGCCCCAAATGTCTTTGGCATTCATTATCAGAAGATACAAATACATCTGCCTGTTAAATATTTTCAGCATCAAGCATTTATTACTTAGTGCATTTCAGCGTTACTGACTCTTCATATTGAATTCTGATGCTCTTTTATATGCACTGTCTTCTGCATTCAATAAAAAAATGGCCATTTTACACTGCCTTAGGATTCTTAGTTTGCAATGATAAATTCTATCTTCTCTTCAACTCTTTCAAGAGAAAAAAAAGTACCTGAAATAAACAACATTTCAGTCATTTTAAGTTGGCAAAACTGCTTTACAAATCACACAGCCTGACCTCCTTCTATATTATTACATTACAGCAAGATCCAAAATAACATTCCAGTTTGACAGCTAACCTCAGGCACCACTGGTCTAGTATCTCGCTGCTTATACTGCTGGCTGAAAAGCTGATAGGATACGCAAGACAAGCTGAGAATTTAACTGGCAGAGCTGTTCAAATCTAAATTGTGCTATTTGAAACTTAGACCACAGGAGACAACAGTTCACTTTTTACCATGGCAGCAGATTCAACCTCTTGGCCCTGTGAAAGTCATATGAATACATTTAGCACACACACAAAATATCTCCCTATATTATGATCAAAGCCGTATTCAACACACATTTTTTATGCACATTTGATCATTCTGTTGACAGTCTTGGAAGCTACGTAATATGGACTGCTGCACATAGGTTTCAAACCTTGATGGAGCCCAATGGCAGGCTACTTCTGACAGTCAAATAATGACAAGCACGTTGCAGGCCGATGCCCGTCATTCATGAACATCTTGGCCTGCTCCAACCGTTGCGCAGCGACTAAGTGGATGGTCAAAGGTTAAGTTCGAAGAAGACAGCAATGAAGGGCAACTGTCATGCACCACTGAATACTGTGAGGCAGCAAGGAGTGGTTGTCTTCTGGAGAACATGCAAAATGTTCTCATTCTGTCCAGGCAGACACATATTTGAAGGTCCTAAATGAGACCACTGCCAATTCATGAAGAGCCAAACTGACAGCATGCCACTCAAACTGTCTCTCTCAAATTTGGTTTGCTTTTTTTTTTTATTTGAAATCACAAATGCATGCAAAGTATAGCGCTAAACAGAACTCCTGGCAGTTGTTTTAAGCAAGCCAGATTTGGCAGGGTAGGAAGGGTGAAGGGAAAGACAGCCAAACTTTTTCCCTTCTTATAATATTCAAGAGAAGTTGAATTATTTAACAAGAAATTCTTCCATTTTCTGTAATGGCATGCATTTACATCCAAAATTACATCTGTCACGCCCCTTTTCCTAAATACTCGGGTTTCTTCCAGTATTGAAAAGCAGAGCACAGCACTTTATAATTATGGCTAATACAATCACCTGGATTTTTATTTCTGCATTTGTATATTAATACTGCAATAGGAGCATACATTAAAGCATGCAAATAAATACTTTGCATCAGTCTCTAAATATCCTAAGCATTTCTATTATAAATGGTACAAAAACAGTATTTTCTATTTGTTTAAAAACACTGTTATGTGGGGAGTTATGGCTTGAACAGCATGATTAACAATGAAATTGCATTATTTTGCATAAAACATATACATCTTACTTTTAACCCATTGCCAGTAAAGATGTATATTTTTTACTTACACATTTAAATTATGTGATCACATTCACATTTGCCTCTATTAACATATAAAAGACTTCAGGAAAAATAGAAATACTTTTTTTTTTTTTATTAGATAAACAGTGATGCCTCTCATCTCTCATATGAACAGCTGCTTGACACTAAATTTAATCAGGCTGACAAAGGATCATATGGGATAGCTTTGTATGCCCTTTTCATGAACAGTCCATCTCTCCTGCACTTACAGGGCCAAATCCTGCCCTTTAACAAAACAGATCAACATGCAAAGTGCTTGTTTCTTTTTGCTGGGTCACTGGTATCATCTCGCTTGTGACATTACTGCTCTGTACCAATTTCTGTCATGATACCAACACATTAAAGACCCGATTCACAAACTGTGCTTTGCAAACTAAAGAGAAAATGGTCATTATTTATGAGGAATATGTTTGGATCACAAAGCATAAAACCACTTGTCTGTCACATACACAGACACAACATGGAGCACACAAACTCTTGAAGGCAGGAACTACATTAATTTTTCATTGCACAAGTCATGTTATCAACACTTTTTTAATCATAGATAATGACCAGCCTACTGTCCTGACCACAATGAATGGCTCTCAGGAAGCCAGAAGCATAACATCATAATTCAATGTGTTTCCAACTGCAAGACAAATTTCAAGGCTTTTCTACTTAGGAAAAAGGGTCTACTGTAGAAATTTGGAGAAAGTTCATCAACGTGTTTCACACTCTGTGGGGGTGGCAAAATGAAAAAACATGCATTTATTGTTAGAGGACTTGCTTGGTTAAGACATCCACTTTGCCCAGTTGCTTCCTCTCTTGCTGTCTTATAATGAGGTCCAAAGAATTTCAGGTGGTCTTCTCTATTTGTCTGGGATTTCCAGATCTTAAATTCTGGATGTCCTGACTTTACCCTTTGTTGTTGAAGCACGTAAAGCTACAGCACACACACTGTACTTCCTGACTCTTTCGTCGAGTGTGGCACAGGGGACACCCACTGCCCACTGCCTCCCCCACCCTAGCTATTCCAGGCAGCCAAACCCTGTCCAAATAAACCACACACTGCATACACCCCTCCTGTCACAAGGAAGGCTATCATGACCCATTGATTTACCTGTGATAATGAGAAAACAAAGTTTCTTTGCACTTTAATTTTCATTTGAAGAAGAGGGAAAAATACCTCCCAATGACACAGATGTTTTGTGATGATAAACTTTTGAAATAACATGAAATGATAGCTGAGGAGCCACAGGTAATCGCACTGTATCATACAAATACTTCAGTAACATGAGATTTCTAAACAGTTCAATGAAGGCTGACCAAGATGTACAGTTGATTGTAAGAACTGTGTTACAGACTGTTATCAAGCACCACAACTTGCAAGAGCCAAATGATGATGAGACGTTTCCTAAATATCATTGGAGTCAAGAAATTTCATACAGGTTTCAACTCTTATTTGCAGCAATACTAGAGAAAAGCTCATGAAAGATAACTTGAAAAAAATGAATACTAATAACGCAAAGAAACCCAGAACAAAGCCGATTTGAAAAAATAACCTATGTTGATTGTTGTGGTTTGTTTTTTGGTTTGTTTGACTGTGTGGGTTTTTTGGTTTTTTTGGGTTTTTTTTAAACATTTGGAGGAGGCAATACTGGCCAGAGGAATGAAAAAAAACCCCAACAAAGTAAGAGAGAACAAAACTGTATATTAGATGACCTGCTACATTGCCTGTTACTGTTACCTAAAGAGTACAGAGTATATCACATAGATATAATATAGAATACAAAATAGTTCTATTCACAAATATACAGAAATTCCTCATGATACATTCAAGCAAAATTGTTTATAGAGAAAGTCACCCAGCAGTAGGAGTTTCTACTAATGCAAGTAAAAGACTAAGTCCTTTAAAGTGGAATCATAGCTAGGAAGTAAAAATTTTGGTAGTCCTCAGAGTCTGCTATCATCTCATTTTTGTCTATGTATAAATCCTGCCATAAACACTTTCCATTGAACCAAGATCAACAGTGTTCATACGAACTATTTTTCAGACTAGTGACAGAAGTTCCAGAAATTTAAACAAACATCAGACGGTTTTTAGGCTCGACAACAGAGAAGTTGGCTTCCATTTTAAGGAACAGGAGAAATCCATGCAAACTAACATTTGTCCCTCCTGAAAAGTTGAACTACCACTGCCTCCCTGAAGAAGCAAAGCCACCACTACAGTGAACATTTTCAATTTTGCATGCCAGAGGCAAAAAACAGAACACTGAACACCCCTAAAAGATAACTGCTTACTAAACTAGTTATCACAGTAAAGCCAAACCAGAGTTTCTCTTCCCTATTACAAAGATGCAAGGAGTCACACACCTGTTTCAATCCATCTTATCTTAATGGATTGACAAGGAAATGGTTGGAAAATTGGGAATCAAACTTCTTTTTGATCTTACCTCCCATCAGTTCAGTTACATCATACTCAGCAAATATGAAATCTGAAATAAAATTTAGTAAAAATTACCTTTTGGCTCCTACCTGGACAGAAGACAGAAGTGGATTTTTTAAATTTAGTAATAGCTGCAGTACTTTTTTTTTCTTTCTTCTATATTTCAGAAAAACTCCCAGCAGAAAAAAAAAATACCCTTGGTGTATATCCTTGGTTATTTCCAGTGGTTTTATAATGTATACTAAAATATGCCACTTCTGTAGTCTCAGAATACATAATTCAAATACTCCACTATAAATCTATCTCTTTGGAACACCCTTCCACAATTTTTCTGTGTAAATGTCTTGCAAAAACATTACATTTGACAAACACTCATTTTCTTTAAAAAACTTTATTAGAAATGTCTATCTGAACTCTGACTTTAAATAAGCTTTCCAACCCAGAAAGATGGTCATTTCATTGGTTTTTATATGCATGGTTTATGATGAAGGTCCCAAATAACTTTCTCCTCCATAGTTTCTTTGGATTAAATGATTTGTTCTGTTTTCATTCTGTGATTAGGTACATACATATGCATCATAGTGCACTGCTCAATATTTTACCATCTGCAGTTGTTTCCCATCACATGATTTAGATACAAGACAATGAAGTATTTCCTTTAAACACAAGACCATCATTACCTGCTGCAATGACATCATTTACATTGGAAGTAAATGTAAAAGAAAATCCAAAGAGAATACAGCCAAATACAAATTGTCTCCAGATCTACAAGCTGTTCAATTAATTTGCATAAACCTATCCTTTTGTATGCAGTCTCCAGTCAGTGCTTTCAAATACAGATGTATATACTTCAGGAGGCCTACTGCTTTGAGACAACAGTCAAGTTCTTAACAGCTTCTTGCCCAACTCGAGCACATGTTCAGTATCAAGAGGACTGAGCTTCTGAAGTCTCTTAAATACCTGTGAAAACCCTACCTATATGCGTTCTGAGTTAAAAAAAAAAAAATCCATTCAATGTGTATTTGAGCTTGAATTTTACCAGTTAAACTGCTAGTTGCAAACATAAGGTGTACGATTCAACAGCACAGTAACAGCAACGCTCTCCAATCCCAAAGTGGCTTAAGTGGACCAGTCACTTTTTGGAGATTAAAACCTTACCTGACCTTTCCCTCCATGTTTCCCCTACAAGCACACACAGTGCAACATTTATGATCTTTCACTGGCCAGATCCAGCGCATGACAGTTTTGCACTCCGAACAGAGGGCACAGCATGCATCAGAAGCGGGAGGTTTTGCTCCAAGTAAAATCTTTTGCCATTACAGACTGGAGTCTCTCTGATGAATCACAGACAGAAGTTTCAGTAATTTTAGTATCTGCACAGAAATATGCAAATCAGACCCAGAATTTAGTATTGTGGGATATTTGACAGAAAGACAATTTTAAACCTCAGAACAGAATCAGCAGCACATTTTAATCAGATACCTTTTCAAGTACTCACTGCATGAAGTACCAGTTGCCTAGAGGTTATGAAATAATACTAAAAACTTTATAATCATTCATTGATTTAGTTTTGAGTATAGTATATCATTTGAATCCAATGGGAACATAAAGAACTATTTGTGAGGTCAACCACAGTACAGACAGAGGCTGACATGATATCGATGGCAAGGTGGAAAGAAATTGCCAAGTACAGCAGATCAATACCTCGTTTCACTGTTACAGCCTTTTGGAGACATAAAATATATATCTTTACAGCTACGAAAATAATAATAATGAAAGTGGGAGATAAATGCTTCCCCCAAGGTAAACTATTTGATTAGCTGAGGGCAAAGGTGACAATAGCAGTTACACTAAAGTAACTTTACAGTCTTAAATAAAAATGGTGGGATGAGCAGCAGATAAAAGGGCAAAATGAAACTGATTGAGTTCTAGGAGATAAAGATGTAATTCTTTCAGAAAGTGGTGTACAAAGGCAAAAAAAAAATTAAGCTAAACAAGGTAGAGCAGTTTCCTCCCATAGTAAGATTCCAGTAACTAGAAAAAAAAAAAAGTGGTCTGAAATTACAGCACTATCATTTTTCTATCCAGAATGCTTCAAATATGTATTTAATCTGTCCCATACTTTAAATGCAAATAGATATTCATAACCATGTTTTACACTTCACTAGTGAACCTAACAGAATACACTACAGTGCTTTTTAGTCTCTACTGGAGGGAAGAGGATCATCTGATATTTCAGAAGCTCTTGGTCATTAATGGTTAATCAGATAATTTCAGAAATGGATGCAGTATCAAAAGCATGAGAGCCCAGTCCTGTTCCAGATGAAGGCTGCTTAAGTTTCATCACCAATTGCGCTGGGAAGAGAAATGAGTTTTAGTCATCCACTATGTGACCTGACTAGCTTTCAGTAAGTTGAGTCCAGATCAAACTGAACCCTACCTGCTATAAAAGGGGAAAATACAGTAATCATTCAATATTTTCCAAATCTCTAAATAAGAGTGAAAGTAGGCCCAATAATATAGGTCCAGCAGGGACACTCCACTACAGCTTCATTTCAAAAATGTGAGTTTCCATCTGAAACTTCTAAGACTATAAACTAAGTTCAGAATAAAAAGACAACAGGGTCTGTGCAACCTACATCCAAGACTACCTAGCCTTCTGAAATTGAATCACCTGCCAACAACTCCCAAAATATTTCTCTTCAGAAAGATTGTTCATTCAAAGCTAAAAAGGAAGGATTTCTACAACTTGATTTCCTTTCCTTTGTTTGAATAAATTTAACTTTTCCAGAATACCACAAGTTATATAAATATTTGAAGAAGGTAAACAACTATCCTCGTGTTTTTAAACACTGCACATCTAAGACTGGATCCGTGATTGTTGTCTTTGTCTCAGTGTTGCTGCTTAAGAACATGGTTATGCTTAATAACAGGCTAATCACAAATTTACTAAGACAAGAGCTAAGCAGCTAACTCCTCTGCATCACCACATCACCACAAAAAATGGTTTGCTGTACGCATTTGTAGTCTGCTGTCTTGAAAATTACAAAATCACAGTGAAGAGGCTGTTCAATAGGAAAACTGGAGTTAAGCAAGCAACATACGCTCTGCTCATACTATTTATTGGGGGGTGGTGGGAGGGGGAGCGCAGAGACTTAGCATTCCAAGGCAGACAAGGCATCAAAATCCTTGTAAAGGTACTGGAACTCCAGTACTTCTTAGGATACAAGTCATCTCTCCAAATAACACAAATGGAACTAATTAAGTTATGACAAAAGAATAAAGTAGAAAGTTAATTAAGTACACAAACATGATGTTCATTTTGCCAGAGCAAAAATCTGATTGCCACTACAACAATTTCCTAAAAACACAAGGAACACTATCAGATTCTTTAAAATAAGCAGCCAGTTCTGCATCTTGTCCCCCTCCTAAGACACTTCTTGTCCCCATAAACTAGCAAGATACCAATGGCAGTCGTATGGTAGGAGCCCGTATTGATAAGCCTAATGAAGGGTCAGGGTTAATGGAACCGTTTCATGCAGCCGTGTCCTACAAGGTATTGTGTACCTGTAGCAGCTATCATACATGTGCATGCAACTGACCCAAAATTTAGTTGGCTAGAGGCTATACAAGCAACAGACATGAGCTTACAACCTTAATGTACAAGACTGAAAAAGTAGAGGAGGCAGAGGAAAGAATAAAAAAGGAAAAGCCTTCCCAAGAGTGCACACATGGATATGGTATATGCACAGCTCCCATACCACTGCCTAATGTAGCGGATCACTAGGATCAAAGTAACCTGGATACCTTCAGACCCCTGGCATTTGACTTCTCCGACATTACTCTCAAACAATAGCCTTACAGGCCACAATCAGCCAAACACAAATTAATGTTTAGTATCCATGCTCCTTGCATCCTTAGCTCCAAGATGTTAGAAGATTCTAATATGTGAAGCATAGATCTGTTCTTATTTACAGGAAAAACATGGGGCTGAATGTAAAACAACACATTTAATAAATCTGCAGAGCCTAAAGTACTAATGTAACTCAGAGCAGCAAGATACACACGCACTTCTTAATTAAGTTGGTGATGTTCTAGTTAAAACAAAGAGACAACCCAGGGCCATAGTAAAGATTAAGCACGAGTTCTTGCAAAGGAAGCTCCTACTATTATCAATATAAAGGCTTTAAATCACAAAAAATAAACCATCTAATAGTCTGTATTCAATAGTAAGTAGAAAGTCAGGACACAGACTGATTTGGATTAACACATTTTCAGTTATAACAAGTAATTTTACAGAGGATTAGTATCTTGATGGTCTGATCAATACTAGGCACTGCTGCTATTACAGATGAAGAGGAAATTACCCCTCCAGTAATAAAGTGTGTATGTCTTGGTTCTCCTTCATTTGCTGAGTCCATTACTGTAATGGTTCCAGCATTAGCAGCTGAGGCAATTTAAGCAGGAGGAATGTGATGAATTTAAAAGCAAGGAACATTTGCCACTCGTTCTTTCTTGCATTTTATTCTGCATATGCAAGGCATCTACCTGACCATTTCCAATATACAAATCATGTGTTATGTGACTATCAACACTATTTCTTAATTATTGTCTCATTAATAATAGGAAGGGCCAATAATGTGATTGCCACAAAAATTGCTACTGGCATATTGGCTGCTGATTCTGCTAAAACCTGCACACCATTTACCTAAGCAGAAATATGACATGACAAGAGGCTTATTTCACCGAATCTAAGCTGTTTCATTAATTTTCCTAAATCCAACTTCTAAAATAATCTATTTAATCCATCAGTTAGAAAATTTTCTATGTTTTTGTACCTTATGAGGCAGATCAGAAAACAAGAAATTAATGTAATATTTGAAAAAACGATAAGATAATGCCAAATACGTCACTGCACTGCATGTCTGACCTTTTAGCATTAATCCTAAAATCATGCCCCTGCTCAAGAACTTTGAGAGTATTTCTCCCTGAGTATTAATATGCTGAAGCAACATATCTTGTATCATAAATATATTTTCCAGTCACCAAAAATTAGGATGATGCTAGAATAAGTCTTTTCATTGAAGTCTCAGCCAAAACACCGTATATTCCCTTTTCCTTCTTGTAAATAAAATACATGCAAAGCTTTGTGTTACTTAAAGCTTTATATTTCCTTTCCACTTTGTCTAGCATGTCTCACAAATGTGAAATTGCACATGAATATCTTTGTAAAAGCCCTTGTGAATATTCAGATACGTGCATATTGATGCATTTATTATTTGTATAGCAATAACTTTATTGGATTGGTGTCCCAGCTGTGCTGGGAGCTGTACTAGCGTAACAGTAATGTCTGTGGAATACATTCTCTGTAGTCAGTTCTGGTTTCACAGTAATGTGAATTAGCATAAGCAGCTACATAAGGTAATTGTGAACTGGGGTTAGCAGTTTATTCCAAAAACCCGTCGATGTAATCCTTTTTAGGTAAAAGAAAAAAAAACCACTCCAGACTAGCTGAGCATCTTATCATTCACACAGTAATGATGCAGGGTCTTAATATGCACAGGGTGGCAAGAAGAAGCATACAAAGAAGTGGGCATCTGTCACACTGAAACTTACGTAAAAAAAACCTGCGACTAAGTCTTGAGAACATGAATTTAACTTTAACTAACCTGTGAATATTAATCAAAACGATAAACATTCTAAATCCAAAACAGCTTTCTTCCCAAGTTTAAAAGAACACAGTCTAAGTAGACTGCCAAGCAAGAGGCTTATGCTTTATGGTTAGCTTTAATTTGTGTGGTACTCTTTCTTCACCCTGCAAAAGAAGTTTTACTGCAAACTGGCCAAAACTCTGGTCAACAGAGTAAAGGGAAAAAAAAAAAAAGCATGGAAGTAACTATCAACTGTACTAATTAAAATTGAATTACTAGTTAAAAAATCCCCACAAACAAAATGCACTCCTAAGGGACTGTTTCATTAAAATGCTTTTCTAGCTAACAGATAGAAGTGATATTTGCTATGGGGGAAGCCAGAGAAGCTGAGGGCATGCAACATTTCTAAAGATGCGTTTAGAAACTTAAGAATAATCACATTTTGCTGTCCGCATAAGACTTGGAGAAACGTTTCAGGACACTAACATCATAGAATCATAGAATGGTATGAGTTGGAAGGGACCCCAAGGATCACAGAGCTCCAACCCCCCCTGCCACAGGCAGGGTCACCAACTTCAGGCCTGGATCTACCAACATGGTACTTAAGACAGCTGAGTAATTCATTTCTGGCTATTGTTTCCCAGCTTTTTTCAGACCCTCTTCCCAGGAATGAATTTTGATCCTCCTCCTCTTGGGCTTAGAACACCAAATACCAGCATAAACAATCTCATTTCTGCTACACACATTCTATCTTACTCAATCCAACTGAGTGATCTGCAAAGTGGAAATCTCTGTATGACAGCACCACGCTCTAAAGAAATTCTACCACATGTACTTGGAACATGTTCTTCTGGAACAGAGTAAATCAAAGCTGGCTATACACATGAAAATTTGAGAGAGAGAACAGCTTATCACATGTAAGAAATATACTGCATAATTACAAAGCAAAAGCCAACCAATGGGGCTTCTGATAGAGAGCATTTAACCATACACAATTATAGCAAAGCAAGAACTTCTATTCAGGATTTAATGCTCCAGAACAATTACATTGCCAGGAGATACATAATCCAAACCAGCTCCCCTATCCAACCACTTCCCTCTCATTAGCAGGCCTCATAAATCTTACTCTCCAGAAGAGGTCGGTTTAACCTCACTGATATTTGGTTTGCTATGAAATATTTTGATCAGGACCTAAATGGAAGTCTTGGCAGAACTGCTACATCAAATACAGACTTTGGTATTTTTTGGGTGAGCAACTTAAGTGAACAATGCTTTAACTTAGGGGATGATGGGTAAACTGGCATAGTGCCACCAGGAGCCCAAAGACTGCATTTTTAATCAAACTGTATAAAATAATACCAGTATGCTGATGCTCCTACGAAGAGAAAGTCTTCTTGTATAACCCCTCCTCTTCACATTGCTGCCTTCTCCTTTGGCACACTTCATTCTCAGAGCATCTACGGGCTTCTTTTGTTTCACTTTCAATATACTCAAAGCTTCTCGAGCAGTACCCAATTTACAGCATGCCCCTAAGGCACCCTGTTTGCATTCACATCTTTAAGTTTTCTATAAGGATGTCTGTTTTCATCCTTCTCACTCTGTGCACCTATACAGGTGTGTCTAAGGTACTACTCTTTCACTCTAGCTTCCTTGTTTTTCTTACCCATTACTCCTCCAATAAGTCAAGTGCCTTGTCCTCATATAACCTTTCACAGTGTAGTTCACAGGCTGTACTCCTAACTTCCTCATACATATCCTTGAATGATTATCTCATCAATGGCAGCTTTTCTCCAAATGGAAAAGATTCACAAACATGTTCAGGATATATTGCATAGACAAACCCAGCCTTGGATGGATAATGTAAATGTAGAGGCCCAAAAAAGGTACAGGTTGGTCTTTTTCCTGCAATGTAATTGGATGGGGCAG